>SOZL01000007.1:2796205-2929606 GCA_009733165.1 Naja naja | reverse complement strand
TATATATATATATATATATATATATATGTATGTGGTTCCGGTGTATTCGGTCTTGTCCCGTAAGACTTGAGAATACCTTGGCAACGCTTTTGACGAAATCCATCCGGCCATCTCTGCAGGCTGGTGTCTTCAGCTTCGTCGGGAGAAGGTGATCGTATTATTTTTCCCCTTTAAACTCTAGAGTTGGCTGTTGTTACCTCTTGATTGGTGGAGTTGATGTATGCAGACTGATGGCTTTTTCCTGAGACCCTGTGTGGCTGGAGGTGCTGGCTGTGTGTCTCTCAGCCTTTGTGTTGTAACAACCTGGGTAATGGGCTGTGTGATGACCTTCTGAGTTCTATTGTTGTGATGGCCTGGGTGTGGTGCTGTAATCTCCTGGGTCGCTGTCTGTGGGTAACTCCTGATGTTTTGTGCAGGATCTCCTGAGTTCTGTGGATGTGTCCTGGGTGGAAGGCTGATGTGACCCTCTGGGCCTTGGTTTGCCTCGAAGTTTGAGGTCTGGCTATGTGCTTATAGCGCAGGTCAGTTTGCTTGGTTTGGGGTCGGAGGGGGTGTAGCAGCTGGTGTTGCAGCCATGGTCTGGTTTCTGGATGGTGGTTGCCTTTCATCTGTGGGCGGGCTTGGGTTTGAGTCTGGTGAAGGAGATTGTGGTGGCATCATGTGTTATTTTGGGTCCGTGTTGGCTTCGGCTGGGACTCGCTTGTTGATTAGGGCTAGTTTCCAGATGTCTGGTAGGCGGAAGTATCATCCCGCTTATTCATGTTATGGGGTGTTTCTCTATTTCGATGGCTTCCCTAATTATTCTCTTGTTGAAGTGTTCAGTATTGGAGATAAGTTTGATCCCTCAAAATCAATTTCATGTCCTGTGGCTTTAAGGTGCTGGAAAAGGGAGGAAGTTTTTTCTTCTTTTCTGACTCTGCTTCTTGTGTTCTTTATGCATTTATTCTCCTGTTGGTTTGTCCAATGTATGTGGCTGGGCAAATTTTTGCATGGTATTTTATAAACTCCTTGGTTTTCTAGCTGATCTTGTCTTTGGTCTTTTAAGATGTTGGCTATTTTTTGGTCAGTGCCGGGCTGTCCTGATATTGTGTTTGTGGAGAATTTTGCTGATTTTATCTGTGGTGCCTTTGATATAAGGGAGGAGGGCGATGCCATTGTCCTGTTCTGTGTCTTGGTTTTTGGGGAGTCTCCTCTCGGATTAGGTTGGTGATTGTGCTTCTTTGGAATTCATTGGACATTAATACATGCTAGTGAGGTGTGTAATTCTGTTCTCAAGTGGTCTTTGTCAGCTAGGCGCTTGGTTCTGGAGATGAGGGTCTTGGCTACGGAGTTGATCTGTGCAGGGTGGTGATGGGATTGTGCATTTAAGTAGCGGTTAGTGTGTGTCTTTTCTGGTAGATGGTGTGTCCTAGGGAGCCGCTGGTTTTTGTAAATTAGGACGCCCAGGAACGGAAGTTGGTTGTTGGTTTCTGTTTCCATGGTAAATTGTATTTTGGGGTGTAAGCTGTTGAGATGTGTGAGAAAGTTGTCCAGTTTTTCTTTCCCGTAGGCCAAACCAAGTGTCATCTACATATCTAAGCCAGAGTTTGGCTTGTATTCGGATTTGTCTAGAGCATTGGTTTCAAAATGTTCCATGTATAGGTTAGCGATGATGGGTGAGAGGGGTGATCCCATAGGTGCTTAAATGCACAATCCCATCACCACCCTGCACAGATCAACTCCGTAGCCAAGACCCTCATCTCCAGAACCAAACGCCTAGCTGACAAAGACCACTTGAGAACAGAATCATGCGAAGGGCATCTCGGTCCAGATATGGGCGCAGCTGGCGAACCAGTCGGACCTGGGCAAAAGCCACCCTGGTCACGGCCCTCACCTGCTCCTCCAAACCAAGCCATGAATCCAGGAGGACTCCCAGGTTCCAAGCCCCCACAGGGGCAACACCTCTCCCCCTATGACCAAAGATGGAATCGATTGACTGGGCCGAGATGCCTGTATGCACAACCACTCAGTCTTGGCTGGATTGAGCTGTAGTCTGTTCCTGCCCATCCAGATCCATACCGCATCCAGACACCGGGTCATCATGGAGAGGGCATCACTGATTTGGTTTGGGGTGGAGATATACAACTGGGTATCATCAGCGTACTGGTGATACCTCACCCCAAAACCACGAATGATCTTACCCAGCGGGTTCATGTAGATATTAAATAAAAGGGGGAGAGGACCAACCCCTGAGGGACCTCACAAGTGAGCCTCGGGCCACCTTCTGTCCCCTGTCAACACCGATTGCAACTGCCCTGAGAGGTAGGAGAGCCACCAAAGAACAGTGCCCCCCACTCCCAACCCCCCGAGGCGCCGCAATAAGATACCATGGTCGTGATGGTAAAGGCCACTGAGAGATTCAGGACTAGGACAGAGGAAAACCCCTGTCCCATGCCCTCCAGAGATCATCCATCAGCGCCACCAATGCCGCCTCCATGCTGAAACCGGGCCGAAGCCTGACTGATACAGATCTATTGTCCGCTTCCTCCAGGAAAAGTGAAACTGCTGAGCCACCATACTCGGCCAACTTTCACCAAAAGTGAAGGAGACTGGACGCAAAGTTGTTTAAAACGGCTGGGTCCAGAGCAGGCTTCTTCAGGAGGTGTCCCACCTAGGTAGAAAAAGACCCTCCTCAGCGAGACATTAACAACTGCCCGAGCCAGCCAAGATGTGGTCTCCTGGAGGCATATATCCAGGAAGGACATGGGTCCAATAAACAGGTGGTGGAACTCAGTCGCCCGATCATCCTGTCCACTTCATCCTCGAAACAGGATCAACTCAGCCCAGATGACATCGCCAGACTCTGTAACTCCCTCCTCAGACCACTGCAAATTAGAGTTCAACCCTCCCAGATCCGGAGCATCTTATCCCACAGATATTGTCCAAATTCCTCAGCCCTACCCCCGAGAGGGGTCCACCTCCGCCTGAAAAGGGAGCGCGGTGGACCCTGAACAGCGCGGGCTGGGTGGTTATCTGCGGACGCTATGAGGGCAGAGAGGTAAGCCCTCCTCACGCCCCTCATAGCTACCTTAAGTCCTAATATGGCTCTAGCTGGGCTCAATCAGATTGGGAGCAGGTGGCCCTCCACCTGCTCTCTAAACCCCTCCGACGGCGCTTCATCTCCCGGAGCTCCTCAGTATACCAAGGAGCCACCCGGGATCCATGGCGTGTGAGGGGACACATGGGGACAACCCTGTCAAGGGCAGCCATAGCAGCCTGTTGCCAAGTGGCCGCCAGGTCCTCAGCAGAGTTGTGGGCAAGGGAAGTGGGGAAAGACCCCAGCTCTGCCTGGAACCTCTCAGGGTCCATCAGGCGTCTGGGGTGGAACCATCTTGGCGGTTCCTCATCCCAGCAGGGCGAGGTGGCCTGTTGGAAGACCAGCCGTAGGAGATAGTGATCTGACCATGCAACGGGCTGGACATTAACACTGCCAGCCCCCAGATCACTACGCCACTGTCTCGGAGACAATAAGGTCAAGCACGCTGCCCCCTTGAGGGACCCTGTGTATTATCTGGGTCAGGCACATATAGCCATGGAAGCCATGAACTCCTGGGTCAGACCCAACGCCACCAGGGAGGGAGGCAGCAGGTTGAAATCACCAAGACTAAAAGGTCTGGAACTCCACTGCCACTCCCAGAGGGCATCAAGGAACCCACGCAGGGCCGCTGCTACACAGCTGGGGAAAGGTATGCAAGCAGCAGGCCCACCCACCTCCAGGCCCCAAACGCAGGAGGAGGGCCTCACACCCGCCTGTTCAGGAACAGAGACCTCCCTTGGAATCAAGGTCTCCTAATAGAATGGCCACCCCACCACCCCTACCCTGGGCTCTAGGCTGGTGCAAAACCCAAAACCTGGGGGCATAAATCAACCAGAGGAACTCCTCCCTCTGGCCCCAGCCAGGTTTCAGTGATGCAAGCCAGGTCCGTGGCCTCCTCCTCAATCACTTCCCGGAGGAGGGATGCCTTATTAGCCACGGACCTGGCATTAAAATACACCAGCCGAGCCCAGGGCTCCGTCCGTGATCCCCAGGGAGTGGGCAGAGGCATGGGGTCAGAGCGACCACAGCTTGCAAACAGCTGCAGTGGCTCCCTGTTCATGATAATGGCCCCCGCCCCTGCCAAGTCCGATCACCCTGGGAATCGCCATTCCTGCCTATATACAATGATACAATATAAAATTATATTTCTAATATAAACTGTTCAAATAAATATTTCCAAGATCCTACGTATTGTCTTGACGCATCATCCTACTAAACAACTAAAATTTCCAAGTTTATTATATATATATATAACTATTAGATTAAATATATAATATTAAACTCAAATTTATCGAAGCTTAAAATTATTATATGATAAATTGGAAAAAATATAAATATTTCTTGTAAACTCTGCCTTTCATAGCACGTTACAATCTGTCTACTTTAGTCCATTATGTTAACTGGCTTTGAGTTTCCGTTTTTGTTCTGCCCAATTGTACCATTTATTCCAAATCCTATAGTAATCTGAATCTTCTTTTCCATTAATTTTTAGTGTAATCCTCTCCAACTGGGCACATTCATATGTTTTTAATATGACTACATGTAACTGGGGTACCTCTGCCTTCTTCCAGTATTGAGCAATGTTCTCAGGTGGTCTTTGTTGGCTAGGTGTTTGGTTCTGGAGATGGGGGTCTTGGCTACAGAGTTGATCTGCAGGGTGGTGGATGGATTGTGCATTTGCAGCGTTATGTGTTTTCTTCCTGTAGATGGTGTGTCCTAGGGAGCCATTGGTTTTTGTAGATTAGGACGTCCAGGAAGGGAAGTTGGTTTTTGGCTTCTGTTTCCATGGTAGATTGTATTTTGGGGTGAAGGCTGTTTAGTTGTGTGAGGAAGTTGTCCAGTTTTTCTTTCCCGTACAAATTAATAAAGTGTCATCTATATATCTAAGCCAGAGTTTGGGTTTATGTTCGGATTTATCTAGAGCATTGGTTTCAAAGTGTTCCATGTATAGATTAGCGATGACGGGTGAGAGGGGTGATCCTATAGGTGCTCCTTCTATCTATTTGTATCTTTGTCCATTGTGGATGAAGTATGTGTTGGTTAGGCAGTGGTTGGTCAGATCTAGGATGTGCTTAGGGGGGTTGTATTTGTTTTGAATAGCTGTCAAGGCTTCTTTAATAGGTACTTGGATGAATAGGGATATGACATCGAAGCTCACGAGTAGGTTGCTGGGTTGTAGGTTTTGTTTATTGTTTCTATGAAGTGGAAAGAGTTTTGTACGTGTGACGTGATGGATTCTGTGTAGGGCTGGAGTTGTTTAGCGAGAAATCTGGCAAGATTCTGTAGAGGTGAGCCTATGGAGCTGACTATGGGTCTGAGTGGTGTTCCTTCTTTGTGTATCTTGGGGAGGCCATAGAGCTTAGGGCATCTGGATGATTTTTTTCTGCGGATGATTCTTTGCTGGATCTCTTCACTGATGGGTGAGGGTTTTATTTTAGATTTGGTGGTTTTTTCCAGGTAGGTGGGGTCTGTATTTAGAAGTTTGTAAGCAGGGTCTTGGAGTAGGTTGGATAGTTTGGATTGGTAGTCAGATGTGTTCATCAACACTGTGTGTGTTGCCTTTGTCTGCTGGAGGATGATTATGTTGTTGTCTTTCCTCAAGTTGCTGAGTACTTTTTGTTCTTCTTTGTGTAAGTTGCTTCTGGGTGGACTGCTGGAGCAGAGGACGCTGGTGACTTCAAGTCTGATTTTATTGGCTACATCTGTTAATTTTGTTAGGCTAGCTTCAACCCCGATATGATGTTTTCGGTGGGGATGCTTTGGGGTGACTGCAAAGTTGAACTTTGGAAAGGACATTGGTTTCTGCTATGGTGAGGGTTCTGTCTGATATGTTGTATACTGTTTGTTTCATGCATTGGGGTGGGCTTCTGGCATTTCTAGTCTGTAGAGTTTGGTGTGTGTGTCTGTCTTGTGGGAGGTTTCTGTTTCGGCTCCAGAGGGCTAGTTGTTTGGATTTGTCCCAGAGTGCTGGGTGGATTTTGTTACTGAGTTTGAGGGGGAGAGTGAGTAGGTCCCTGTTGGTTTGGTCTAGTAGGAATTTTTTCCTGTGGAGTTCATTTCTGATTAGGGCTAATTCAGTTCTTTTCAGGATCCTTTCAGTGGCTGAGGTTTTAGAATGGAATTTGAGTTGGAAGCATGTGGGAGTCACGTTTTTGTCTCGGCAATTGTGTAGGAATGTGAGATCACATAAGATGGTGGCTCTTCAGACTTCGAGATTCTCGTAGGTCCTGGTCAGCTGGAAGGTTTCCTCCCCGTAGAGGTAGGATATTTGTTTTCGTAGATTTTCACGGGTACAGGTATGCAAGCCCCAAGGACAAGATCCAGCTAGAAAACCAAGGAGTTTATGAAATACCATGCAAAATTTGTCCAGCCACATACATTGGACAAACCAACAGGAGAATAAATGCACACATCGCAGAACACAAGAACGCAGTCAGAAAAGCAGAAAAAACTTCCTCCCATTTCCAGCACCTTAAAGCCACAAGACATGAAACTGATTTTGAGGGGGCCAAATTAATCTCCAATACTGAACACTTCAACAAGAGAATAATTAGGGAAGCCATCAAAATAGAGAAACACCCCCATAACATGAATAAACGGGACGATACCTCCCGCCTACCAGACAACTGGAAACTAGCCCTAATCAACAAATGAGTCCCAGCCACAAAAACCAACACCGGACCCAAAACAACACATGACACTACCACCAATCTCCCTCACCAGACTCAAACCCAAACCCATCCCATAGACGAAAGACAACCTCCGTCCAGAAACCAGACCATGGCTGCATCACTAGCTGCTACA
Source organism: Naja naja (assembly GCA_009733165.1). NCBI lineage: Eukaryota > Metazoa > Chordata > Lepidosauria > Squamata > Elapidae > Naja > Naja naja. The sequence goes on along the minus strand of SOZL01000007.1, from coordinate 2,922,726 downwards.
CCCCCCTCCAACCCCCAAACTAAGCAAATTGACACACGCTATGAACACATAGCCAGACCTCAACTCGGAGCCAAACCAAAGCCCAGAACGTCACATCACAGCCATCCGCTCAGGATATTACATCACAGAACTCAGGAGGTTACAACACAAAACCTCAGGAGGTTACAACACAAAACCTCAGGATGTTACAACACAGCCAACAACCCAGGAGATTACAGCACAAGACCCAGGATGTCACAATAATAGAACTCAGAAGGTCATCACACAGCCCATTACCCAGGTCATTACAACACAAAAGGCTGATAGACACACAGCCAATACTTCAGCCACACAGGTTCTTATGAAAAGGCCAACCAATCTGCAAACATCAACTCCATCAACCAATCAAGAAGTAACAACACAGCCAACCAGCCCGCTCACAACAGAGCCAGCACACCACACCTCCCCACCAGTATTTAGAGAGACGGCAGCTCTGATCACACTTTGCTCACACCAAGCACGAAGCCAAAAGTACCAGCCTGAAGATGGAGAGTGGGACCTCGTCGAAACATCACCAAGATACTCTCAATCTTACACAGGAAAAGACCCGAATACACCAAGACCTACAAATATCTATCTATCTATCTATCTATCTATCTATCTATCTATCTATCTATCTAACTATCTATCTATCTAATGTTTTCACGGGTATTTATATGTATGGTATTTAGGTTTCTTCGGGTATTTTCCCACGTAATAGTTGTGCTTTATAGCGATGCTTTGGCAGAATCCCATCTGCCATCTTCAGATTTGTGTACTGGGTTCTTTTTTTAAATCGTGTCTTTCAGGCTTGGCACCCTTTGTCTGTTTGAATTTGGTTCTGGCCCTGTGTTTTATTTGAATGGTCCTCTTTTCATCCCTATTGGCTGGGAGAGTAGGTCTGTGTTCATTGGTGCTCGAGTTGCTGTGTTCTTGATTGGCTGGCAACATTGTGTTTTGTGTATTGGGGGCGTGTTTGGGTTGGAGGTATTGGGGGGGAGGTTTGTTTGTGTCCAAGTGTTTGTTTGTATTGTGCTATAGAGATCCTTTTGTTTGTGAGTGCAGGCTTCCAGGTGGAGTCATCTCTTTTATTCATACTATTAGGTCTTTTATCAATTTCTATTGCTTCTCTGATGAAAAATATTGGTAAAAATAAAAAAGTGTCTAGAAGGAATGACAAAACAACAAATAGACTTAAAACCAGAAATGTTTTTGTTGGGTATCCTACTGGAAAAATATAATAAAAGAAATACATATTTAATTTTACATGTGGTAACAGCAGCATAATAAGGAAAATATTAGAATGTGCTGAAATGGATAGATTAACATTGAAAATTAAGGATAAGGAGGACACAGAATACTTTTTAACATGGGAATTATTTTATCAATGGTTAGAAAATAATTAGGGAAGCCATCGAAATAGAGAAACACCCCCATAACATGAATAAACGGGATACTTCCCGCCTACCAGACATCTGGAAACTAGCCCTAATCAACAAACGAGTCCCAGCCACGAAAACCAACACCGGACCCAAAATAACACATGATGTGTTATTGGAGATCACCAATCTCCCTCACCAGACTCAAACCCAAGCCCACCCCACAGACAAAAGGCAACCACTGTCCTTGTTTTATTGATTGCATGTCATATTCTAATTTTCTGAGATTGTGGATTTGGGGTTTTCATGAGCTGTAAGCCATAATCATCACAATTATGACAAATCATGGCTTGACCTATCTTGTTTTGCATGTAATGAATCTATCTCATATATTAGTTTCACCTTTTAAGTTGCATTATGGAAATAAATGAACTTTTGCACGATATTCCAATTTTTTGAGTTTCACCTATACACACACACACACACACACACACACACACATATATGTATATAATTTATATTTAACATAATTTATATTTAACATAATTTTTTTATATTAAATATATTAGCTTTTTTAAAAAAATTGTGTTAGTGGTCCTTGGAATTTAAAAGTATGAGTTTGGTGGTCCCTGAGGTCCAAAACTCAGCCCCACCCCCGCCTTTGCTAATGGGGCCATTAAGGCCTGGGGCAGTCTATTCTACATAACAAAAGAACTACCTTCTTCAGGTAGAGCCATAATAGGAATCCCAAAGCCCTTTCATTACATCACCATCCAGCAAGGCTCAACCAAGCCTGGGACAGCCTACAGAGTTGCCCCTGGGAGTCTGATAGCCAATGGGATACATTTCTTACACAGGAACAGGAAACACTAAGGTGGGGCCCAACAGAGGGTATAAAACAATTGCACTCTCAGCATATCAGCCCTTCTTTTCCTTCACCCAACATCTTGAAGCACGTGATCATCTTTTTCACTTTGGAGCTCCAAGCCATGTGGTCCTGTCTACCATTAAACCTTCTTTCCAAGCAACTTCCATGATTCCAGTGTCTTTTTCCCCACTTGGAACTGAACCCAGAAGGATGTTTCTTCCAACAGTGGCTACCTCAAAACTTTTTTTGGAATTTTATATAAAAAAATGTTTGCTAGCATGAAGCAAGTGATCAAATGTGAGCTGTATAAAGCTGTATAAAGATCACAAATCTGTGATTGAAATAATAGCTATAAAACTACAGATTTGTTCAAAAGCTGTTAAGTAAAGCAGCTCATGGACATACAGCTAATGTGATAATTGTCATCTCTCTCCTAGCAGTGCTGATAATGGCATAACAACAAACTTTGTACATCGAAGACTCATCAAGGGAATTGTCTATGATGGTTTCTGTGGGTGGGTTTGGCTATAAACAACTGCAGTATATAGCTGAGAATTTCCTAGATTACTACATTCAGTTAGGTCAAGGGCATTCTGAAAGAGGAACTGTGAAAAAAAATCAAGATGAATTCCATGATTGTGTTATTGAAGCCCCATGCCTCTTTTACGTGCACTGGGAAAGTAAATTCACTGACCAAAACTCTCATGAAACAGCATCTCAGTGTGTGACCTCAGTTTCATCACCAAAAGTAACAAATCAAAATTGAAATAGATTCATATACAGTGCACAATTTGTTGGATGTGGTTTATGAAACTTCTGTGTTCACAAGGCAAGTTCACATCATGTTTAACAACTTCTGCAAAAAAGGTCATAAAATTGGGCAAAGTCATGTGATGACCACTTAACAACCATCATGACTTACTACAGTAATTCCAGGCTCAGTTACATTTGTAAGTTGAGGACTACCTCTACGTTGAAATTCTAGATGTGAAGCATCTGTAGCAGATCAGATTGGCTGACTGTGAAAGAGAGGGTCAAAAAAGTCATGGTACCAGCCACATCCACACCATCAAAGCCACCACCTTGATTTTTTTGACCTCTTAACTCAACCTGCAGATTCCCCTGAGCTTAGAAGAAAGCCCTTTCAGCAGAATTTTAAATCCTTTCTGTGGTAAGTGTTTTTCCATCTCAGCCATTGTAAGATGCATGGACTTCAGTTCCCAGAATTACCCAGCTAGTATGCTGAGTTGAAGTCCATAGATGCTGGTTAGGGGATTCTGGGAGTTGAAATCCACCCATCTTTTATTATTATTATATTATGCAATTTCCTTTGTTATATATAAAATTTCCATATCCACAATGGCAGTGTACTGTCTGGGTACAATCTCTTTTAAATACAGATAAATAAACCTTATACACACAATAGTTGTAACCATTATTTTCAAAGTCTATTCACTTATCCTTGTTAAACATTTTCCGTTAGTTAATTAAACACTCTGTTCAGTTTTGTCTATAATTAATATCAAACCTTATTAACGTCACATTTGTAACCATTATCCTCCAAGTCTATTAATGTTTACTTATCCAAATTATTCAATATTCATTATTTAATTATGCACTTCATTTTTATTTATATAACCTCCTTGTTTTTGAATTTCTAATTTCTGCTTCTATTTTCTAACCATTGATAAAATAATTCCCGTGTTAAAAAGTATTCTGTGTCCTCCTTATCCTTAATTTTCAATGTTAATCTATCCATTTCAGCACATTCTAATATTTTCCTTATTATGCTGCTGTTACCACATGTAAAATTAAATATGTATTTCTTTTATTATATTTTTCCGGTAGGATACCCAACAAAAACATTTCTGGTTTTAAGTCTATTTGTTGTTTTGTCATTCCTTCTAGACACTTTTTTATTTTTTACCAATATTTTTTTGCCATAGGACAAGTCTACCACATATGAAAATAAGAACCCAGTAGCTGTTTGCATTTCCAACATTTGAGAGATATGTTTTGGAACATCTTTGCCATTCTTGCTGGTGGCAAATGCCACCTATAAAACATTTTGTAAATATTTTCTTTATAGGCTGTTGACATCGTCAATTTATAATTTCTTTCCCAGTGTTTTTGCCATTTATCTAATTCTATAGTATATCCAAAATTTTTAGACCATATTCTATCATTGTTTCTTTTACTTGTTCTTCTTCCATTTTATATATATATATATATATATATATATATATATATGTATGTATGTATGTATGTATGTATGTATGTATGTATGTATGGTATTCAGCTTTGTTTGGGTATTTTCCCACGTCATTATAGTTGTGCTTTTAAAGTTGTAGCGACGTTTCGGCAGAATCTCATCTGCCATCATCAGGCTTGTGTATTGGGTTTGTCTGTGTGTCAGGCTTTCACAGCCGTTTCTGTTTTAAATTTGGTGCTAGCCTTGTGCTTTGTTAGAATGGTTTTTTTTCATCCTGATTGGTTGGGAGTCTTGGTCTGTGTTTATTGGTCTTGGAGTTTGCTGTGTTCTGCTTGATTGGTGTTTCTAATATCTTCTGTCTGTTTTGTAGCGTTTTTTGTCTTGATTAGCTGGCAACATTGTGTTTCGTGTATTGGGGCTTTTAGTGCAGCTTGGCTGGGTGAATGGCCGGCTATCGTTTATTAGGAAGCTAGGTTTCATCTGGGTGGCTGGCTGGGGTGTGTTTGGGCTGGAGGTATGGGGGGGGTGTCTGTTTGTGCCCAGGTGTTTGTTTGGCTTGTGGTGTGAGATTTTTTTTTTTGAGTGCAGGCTTCCAGATAATTGACAGTCTGGTGGAGTCATCTCTTCTATTCATGCTTTCAGGTCATTTTTCAATCTCTATGGCTTCTCTGATAATTCTGTAGCTGGGGTTTTCTATAGTGGCTAGAGTTTTGGTGCCATTGAAGTCAATGCTATGACCTGTGGCTTTCATGTGTTGGACTAGTGAGGAAGTGTGTTCCAGCTTTTTTACTGCATTTTTGTGTTCATCAAGGTGGGTACTTATTCTTCTATTGGTCTGTCTGATGTATGTGGCAGGGCATGATGCAGAGGGGACTTCATATATGCCTTGGTTTTCCAGGTCAATTTTATCTTTGGGGTTTCTTAGGATGGCTGCTATTTTTCTGTCTGTTTTGAAGGCAGTCTAGATGTGATGCCAAAATCTTACTGATTTTGTCTGTTGTACCTTTTATGTAGGGCAGGGCAGCTGTTTCATAGGTCTGTTCATCTTCTAGGTCTCTATTATGTCTCAGTGTGTTTTTGTGGATCAGGCCTGTGATTTTGCTTTTGTGGAAACCGTTGGCTGTCAGTACTTTGGTTCAGTCTTTATGTGTGTCTTGTCTGCCAGGCATTTGGTTCTGGCAATTAGTGTTTTGGCCACGGAGTTTATCTGTGCTGGGTGGTGGTGGGATTGGGCATTGAGGTAGTGGTTGGTGTGTGTTTTCTTCTGGTTTTTTGTAAAGTTTTGTTATGTAAGTTTTTGATTAATATTTTAATCAAAATTTAAATAATTTTTAATAATATTTTTATGTATGGGTTTTGTTTTTATTAATGATAAAAACAGTAGACATACTGAAAACCTGAATACATACATAAATGAAAATGTTTTTGTTACACTGCTGTTATTGTTACATATTGATACTTATGTTTCTGCTTTCCTTTTTCCTAATAGCAAAAAGCAAAGGAGAAACAAACAAGTAACAACATCTAACAATAGTAAAATAATTTTTATTTATGTATTTCTTTAGTATCTGTTTTGTTTTTATGATTAATAAAAATCAAAACAGATACTAAAAAAATAAATATATAAATAAATTTAAAAAAGCAACTTACCAAAAATTAGGCAGGCAACTTGGCTAGCCAGCTACGCTGGGGTCCTCCTCAGTCTTCTTGGAGCTTGCTGCGGTGAGGATGGCTGGGCGGCCGGCCCGGGAGTCAGCACTTGACCAGGGCTGGCGGCGGCGAAAGGAGAAGGTAGGCAACTGGCGGGGCTTGCTGCCTTTGCCTCCTCACTCACTAATTGGTGGTGGAATGCAAGGCAGCAACAACGGTGTGGTGGGCCATGGGCGGGAGAAGATAGTGCCGGCCTAGCAAAGATGGCAGCAGGCCAAAGATAATTAATAATTAATTTATTCGACTTGTATGCTGCCCTTCTCCCTAAGGACTCAGGGCGGCGAACATTAAAACAGAACAAATTTACAATAAAAAAGAATTAAATACAACAAGTCAAATACAGATTAAAATAACCCTTAAAAAAAACCCTCCTGGGTCATTCCAGGCTGGCCTGTTGGAACAGTCAAGTCTTCAGGTCCCGGCGGAAGGAGCGGAGATCAGGGGCCAAACCGAGATCCATGGGGAGCTGATTCCAAAGGGCTCGAGAAGGCCCTAGCCCTGGGGACTGCCAGCCGACAATGCCTGACCGACGGTATCCCAAGGAGGCCCTCCTATGGAGCTGAGACAGGGCGTCGGATGTGATGCTGGCAGGAGGCGCTCCAGGGTACCCTGGACCCAAGCCATTTAGGGCTTTATAAGTTATAACTAGCAACTTGTGGCTACTGGCTGGGTGAGGGCAGCTGGGGTGGCCCGGCAGTCGGCACTCGACCAGGGCTGGTGGTGGCGGTGGCAGGAGGAGGTAGGCTTGCTGCCTTTGCCTCCTCACTCACCAATTGGTGGTGGAAGGCAAGGCAGCAACAATGGAGGGCCGCGGGTGAGGGAAGATGGCAGTGGGTGAGGCAGGCAGCGTCGGCAAGGGCAGCTTGGCAGCCCGGGAGTCAGCACTCGACCGGGTCTGGAGGCGGCAGGTAGGTGACCGGGTTTTGCTTGGAGGTCTCACTCACCGATCTGCGTCTTTGACAACGGCAGCCGAGGGAGGCAGTCCGAGTGAAGCAGGCAGTCCGGGCAAGGCAGGCAGGCAGGCAGGCAGGCCTGGGAGGCAGTCTGGGCAAGGCAGGCCTGGGAGGCAGGCCGGGTGGGCGAGGGCGGCTAGCAGCAGTGGCAGCCAAGGCTTGCTTGTAGTTCACTCACCGATCTGTGTTTTCGGTAACAGAGGCTGGGGAAGGCAGTCCGGGCAAGGCAGTCCGGCAGGCCTGGGAGGCAGTCTGGGCAAGGCAGGGCTGGGAGGCAGTCCGGGCAAGGCAGGGCCTGGGAGGCAGGCCAGGCAGGCGAGGGCAGCTAGTGGCGGTGGCGACCGGGGCTTGCAGCTTGCCCTCACTCACCCAGATGAAGCAGGGCGGCAGAAGGCAGGCAGAGACAGCTGTCTGTCTGTCTGGGCTGCTGCTGCTGCTGGTGGAAGTGATGATGCCAGGCAGGAAAATGTTGGAAGCATAGTGCACATGTGCTATAAGTAGTGACGGGGTGGGGAAGGCAGGGGAGAATGCAGTCACCTATTGTCGCGCATGCGTGCGATGCACAATAATGGCTGACTGCGGAGCAGGGCTGGCAGCAGGGGAGAATGCCAACCCTGATTGTTGCGCATGCGCGCAATGTCACGCATGTGCAATAATGAATGACTGGGCCAGGAAGGGAGGGGTGGGAGGGGGAGAATGAGGCAAGGATTGTCGCGCATGCGTGCAAATGTCATGCATGCACAATAACAAAAAACGGTTCCAGGAGCAGAGGAGCGGGAAGAGAGGGGTGGGGCCAGCCAGGGGTCCGTTTTACCGCTTCTCTGAATTACCGGGAACATTAACAACCAGGTCTATAGAACCGGTGTGAACCAGTAGAATCCCACCCCTGGGTATCGTTGTAGCTCCTTCTCCAATTTCTTGTAGTTTTCTTCTAGAATCTGTTGCATTTGTCTCTTTTTAGTATCCTTCTTGTGTAAGTTATAATCACACCTCTGGTATATGCCTTCGTAGTATCCCATACATTTTGTAGTGAGGTTGCCTCTGGTTTATTTTCTTTAAAGAAGAAAGCCAATTCTTTCTCTATGTTATTAATGAATTCTTTTTCTTTCAAAATCGAATTGTTCAGAGTCCATCTTGATCTTTTCCTCTGTCCCTTCCATTTAACCCCTATTGGGTTGTGGTCAGCCCAAGTACTTATATCAATATTTACTTCATGTATGTTTGAAATTAAGTGTGTTTACATCCAAATCATATCTATTCTTGACCATGATAAGTGTCTATTGGAATAAAATGTAAATGGTCTATTTTTACTATTCAACTCTGTCCATATGTCTTTAATGCTCAATTCCTCTACCACCTTAAAGAAAGATTTTGGTAATATCCTTCTATTTTTCTTATTAATTTTCTGTGTTTTATAATCCAATTCTGCATCTACAATCGCGTTAAAGTCTCCAAGAATGCATATTTTAATCAAATAATTATTTTATTGCATAGTTTCTTATAAAATTCATCTTGTTATTTGATACATATATTGCAATTAAAAGCATCTTTAAGTTGTTATCTGTTATTTCAACCATCAATATCCTTCCTTCTTCATCTGTATAAATTAGCTTGGCTTTAATTGTATTTTTAATATATAGAACAACTCCTCTCTTATTTTGTTGTACCAATGATGTATATAAATTACCAGTTCTGGGGCAGTTCAACAGATGTGCATGTTGTTTTTTAATATGCACTTATTTTAAAGAAATTATGTCCATGTTTAATTTTTCTAGTTTATGGAATATCTTTTTCCCTTTTAATAGCTGAATTTAGTCCATTTATATTTATAGAAATTAGTTTCTTTCCCTCTTCCATTATTTACACTTTATATGTAGGATTTATTGTTCTTGTTGTTCTTTGTTCTCTTGGCTCTTTGACTGCCATTCTGCCACCTACTGCTCCTTCTTTCTTGTCCTCTTTCTTCTCCTTTTTCCTTATCTATTTCTTTTGTCATCTCTGGTTGAATTTTAAGTTCCTCTTATCTTGCTCTCTCATTTTCTGCTCCTCTGAAGTATTCATTGTAAAATAATTCTGCTCTCTCAACTGAGTCTATTCTATGTCTTTGCTCTTGCCAAATAAACGTCAAACCTTCAGGAATAAACCATCTGTAATTCCCTAGCCATCTTCAGTTACATACAGTGTGTCGGTTGGTACAATTCACTTGTGCACAATCTCTGCAGTCTTTCCCTTTCAATTTGCATTAATCCTTATATCATAAATCCACTATATATATTTATATTATTACTATTATTAATTACTTACTAGATTTTACTATTACATCATTTTAAGCGAGCAAATCACCATTTTTACTTAATCTACTTTATAATGTTCATTTCATCATCACCAATCTATTCTATAACAAGATATCCTTACTTTACCTTACCTCTGTAATTCTATTATACTTATATTATATTATAAAGTATTATAAAACATTTCATAAATGAAAATTGTTTTGTTACACTGCTGTTACATATTGATACTTAAGTATCAATAAGTACAGTAGTGTAACAGAAAAATTATTTAAATTTCTTTGTATTGGCTTATTTCTAATTTTGTTAATTATATCAACATGTTTATAATTATCAACCTTCTGTATTTAATTCATACATAGCAATGAACATTCTCCGCCTAATTTCCACCTCTTATCTCTATCCATTTCTGCACATTGTAATTTTTTAATTTCATTTTCATCTATGGGGATCTCATTTTTCCACTGTTGTGCAAACATAATTCTAGCCACTGTTAACACGTGTAACATTAAATATGTATTGTACTCCCTTTATTTATGTGGGTACTGTTGGAAATAACTCAAAGTCAACAAAAAAAACCTTGGATTGTTGAAAACAAAGAGGATTTATTAAAAAGAAATATTAGACGGTTTGCAAAGCGCCGGTGGTCTTTAGAACCTCAAGAAACAGGTTCAAATCAAAAGTCACACCTTTATTTATTTATTTATTCATTGTTGGGATTGCTATGCCGCCCTACCTCCCGAAGGACTCAGGGCGGCTTACAATGATAAAAACAGAAAATAAAAACTTTAAGAAAATATTAAATCTAAAACCCCAACATTAGATCAAAAATCAAATTTAAAACCTACAAACAACATAAGACAAATTAAAACTATTAAAATCCCATTCAGTCCAGGTTGGCTAAAGAAAAAAGCCAAGTCTTCAGGCCACGACGGAAGGATTGAAGGTCAGGCGCCACCCAGAGCTCCACGGGCAGTTGATTCCAAAGGGCGGGCGCCCCCACAGAGAAGGCCCTCCTCCTGGGGGCCGCCACCTGACATTGTCTGGCTGACAGCACCCTGAGGAGGCCCCACCTATGTGAGCGCACCGGGCGATCGGACGTCGTTGCTGGCAGAAGATGCTCCATAAATACCCGGACCTAAGCCATGAAGGGCTTTATAGAAGATGACAAGCACCTTGAACCTCACCCAGAGAGCCACCGGTAGCCAATGCAGCTCGCACAGGAGGGGTGTAACATGGGAGTATTGGGACACTCCCATCACAACCCAGCGACGCATTTTGCACCAGCTGAAGCCTCCGGGTGGTCCTCAAGGGCAGCTCCATGTAGAGAGCATTGCAGTAGTCTACACGGGAAGTAAGGAGTGCATGAGTAACCGTACGCAAGGCATCTTGGTCCAGGTAGGGGTGCAACTGGTGGACAAGATGAACTTGTGCAAATGCTCCCCTGGTCACAGCTCCGACATGATCTTCCAAGTTGAGCTGTGCATCCAGGAGGATGCCTAAATTGCACACCCTTTCCACATGGGGTAACACCTCACCCCCATGAACAAAGATGGAACATCCTGGACAATCCAAGATGCCAGTACATACAGCCACTCAGTCTTGGCCAGGTTGAGCCGAAGCCTGCTCCTTCCCATCCAGACCCGTACCGCTTCCAGGCACCGGGACATCACGTCTAGAACATCACTGGGTTGGTTTGGGGTGGAGATGAAAAGCTGGGTATCATCAGCATACTGATGATACCTCACCCCAAAACCATGGATAATCTCACCCAGCGGCTTCATGTAGATGTTGAAGAGGAGGGGCGAGAGAACCAACCCCTGAGGCACCCCACAAGTGAGGGGTCTCGGGGCTGACCTCCACCCCCCTGCCAACACCATCTGCGAACGGCCTGAGAGGTACGAGAACCACCGTAAAACAGTGCCTCCCACTCCCAACCCCCCAAGGTGCCGCAGCAGGATACCATGGTCGATGGTATCAAAAGCCGCTGAGAGATCTAATAGGACCAGGATAGAGGAATAACCTCTATCCCGAGCCCGCCAGAGATCATCCACCAGTGCGACCAATGCAGTCTCCATGCTGTACCCGGGCCTGAAACCCGATTGATACGGATCCAGATAGTCAGCTTCCTCTAGGAACATCGGAAGCTGACGAGCCACCACGCTCTCAACAACCTTCACCACAAAGGTTGAGACGGATGAAAGTTGTTCAAAATAGCTGGATCCAAGGCAGGCTTCTTGAGGAGGGGCCTCACTACCGCATTCTTCAAGGCGGAGGGGAAGCATCCCTCACTCAAAGAAGCATTAACCACTGCCTGGAGCCAGCCTCGTGTAACCTCCTGGGTGGCATAAACCAGCCAGGAAGGACACAGGTCCAATAAACACGTGGTGGAACTCAGCTTCCTCATGATCCCATCCACTTCATCCAAAGTCACAGGATCTAACTCTTCCCAGATGGAATTTCCAAGACCCAACGTTTCCCCCCCGTCAGACTCTAGCCAGTCAGAATCCAGACCGGTCTGAATCTGAGCGATCTTGTCCGACAGATGTTGACAAAACTCCTCGGCCAGTCCCTGCAAAGGGTCCCCCCCTACCCCGATTAAGGAGGGAGCGAGTGACCCGAAACAGGGCAGCCGGGCAATTATCTGCGGACGCAATGAGAGTGGAGAAGTAAACATGCTTCGCTGCTTCCAGTGCCACCAGATAAGATCTAGTAAAAGATCTTAACTGCGATTGATCAGATTTGGACTGACTGGACCTCCAACTGCTCTCTAGGCCCCTCCTCCAGCGCTTCATCTCCCGGAGCTCCGCGGAAAACCAGGGAGATAACCGGGATCTGCACCGGGTTAGGGGCCGCAAAGGTACAACATGGTCGAGAGCCCCGGTGGCAGCACTCTGCCAAGTGTCCACCAGAGCCTCGACCGGGCTGTGGATAAAGGAGGCAGGAATCATCCCAAGCTCCGCCTGAAACCTCTCAGGGTCCATTAGGCACCTGGGGCAGAACCACCTGGTCGGTTCCGCCTCCCAGAGATGTGGAGTGGCATATTGGAAGCCCAGCAGAAGGAGATAGTGATCAGTCCACGACAGGGGGCAAATAGTTGGTGATCCCCCACCCAGATCACTAAACCACTGTCCATAGACAAAAACGTCAAGCATTTGTCCTCCACCATGAGTCGGGCCCTGAATTACTTGGGTCAGGTCCATGGCCATCATGGTGTCCATGAACTCCCAAGGCATCCCCGACGCACCACCCAGAGATGGCAGGTTAAAATCCCCGAGGACCATAAGCCTGGGGAATTCCACCGCCAACCTGGATAGCGCATTGAGCAGCTCGGGCAGGGCCGATGTCACGCACCTGGGAGAAAGGTATGTCAGAAAAAGACCCAACTGACCACCAGGGCCCCACCTCAGGAGGAGAGATTCACACCCGCCTATCTGCGGGACAGTGGCCTCCCGCAGGCAAAGGGTCTCCCTAATAACAACTGCCACCCCCCCGCCCCTACCCTGGGCCCGAGGTTGGTGCAGCACATGGAAACCTGGTGGGCACATATCCAACAGAGGGACTCCTCCCTCTGAGCCCAACCAGGTCTCCGTAATGCAAGCCAGGTCCACGTCTTCCTCCTCAATCAGTTCCCGGATGAGGGGAGCTTTGATCACCACAGACCTGGCATTTAAATAGAACAACCTGAGCCCAGGGGCCTGCACTCCCATACCCACAGGGAAGCGGGCACACTCACAAAGGTCGGGAGCCACCAGCGAAGACAGCCGAGTGCTCCCAAATACCGATATGGCCCTTTGGTCATGCACCTACTGCCCATCCCAATCACCGTGGGGATCATGGTCCTCACCCCTTCCCCCAGAGCCCCGGCTAGCCCCTGGCCCCCTCCCCTTCTGCCACCCTCACCAAACCTGGACTGTGACTGATCCGGTGGAACTCCCCCAAGATCCAACCTTTTTAGAACCTCAAAACATACTTTATATATTTTCATCTCGTCACCCAAGTTCCCTCCTTCTTTAGACTCATTCCCTCCCAAGTTCAAGCTCACTGGATTTGCCCTCAGGTGTTGCAGCTAATCCCAGGATGTCTCTAGGGAGAATTGTCTCCTTCCGTTATGTTCTCATCTGTACCACTCTGTACCTCTCACTTTTTTTTTTTTTAATTACATTTATATGCCTTCTCCTCAGGCTGCTCACAATTACGGAGCACAATCCAATGTGCTCAGCAATAACCTTCATTCCATTGTATATGCCTGCTTATTACTAAGCGGCATTTTTACAAGGTCAGCTAATTGCCCCCAACAATCTTGGGTCCTCAATTTACCTACCCCGAGAGGATGGAAGGCTGAGTCAACCTTGAGCCTGGTGGGATTCGAGCCTACAGCAGTTGTAGGCAGCTGGATCTTAAGAGCAGGCATTTACAGCCTGAGCCACCAAGGTTCCACTTTGGCTGCCCATGTGGCATCTTTCCCTAGCGTTAAGGAATGTAGCATCCCCTCATCAGGGCCTCTTTCTAAGCTCATCATATACTACCATTTTTCCAAAGAGATTATAACAACCCCCCCGAACATAATAATAATATAAAAGGCATATACATAAGATAAAAATATAAAAAGGCTTAACAATGGAGCATGTCAAAAGTATAAAAGCAAAGCATGTGTATACAAGGAAATATATTTCATTTGATAACAGATTAACAGAATTGGAAGGGACATCGCAAGGTCATCCAGTCCAACCCCCATTTGTGAAACCTTTAAGCATACCATTTTATTTTTGAATTTACTTATTTCTAACAGTACCAAAAAAAATATTTCTGGTTTTAAAATTTAAATCTATATGTTGCTTTACCATTTTTGCTAACTTTGACACTACATCCTCTTGAATAGCTACAACTAGCAGAGCCCAATACTGAATTCATATATTCCAATTTTTTAAACTGAGGAATGCCAGAAAAAGAATTCAGTATTGCTCTGTGAATGTGCCTATCAATTCCATTCTTAATCTAACTTCTTAGATGATTTTGTACTATTATCTTTTTTTGTACTATATATATCTGCATAAGGCTGTAAAAAGCTTCAGTACATTTTTCAGCTGCATTCTAAAAAGGTTAGGCGACCAAACATGGCTTCCACGGCTTCTCTCTCTCTCTGCTATAGAGAGAGCATTCCATTAGGGACTGTTGGTCCAGTTAAGTAGGAAAGATTTTTGTGCCACTACTGGCACATAATAACAAACTCGCTTGGTTTGTTAATAGTATTTCCATTTTAAGTGTTTCTTAATTGTAATTATGAAAATACCAGCCATTCTTTTATATACACAGTGCAACATCTTTTTTATAGACTGTCATTTTCAAATCCACTTTCAGTTCCATCTCAGTCTTGTCTGGTGAAACTTGTTCCTCTTCCATAACATCTTTTAAACACTAACTAGCTATAGTGTCAGGGACTCTTAAAAGTAACTGAATATTACTGATCTCCATTCCTCGCCTGCTTTCTTCGCTTGCCACTGTCTTCACCACTCAACTTACAACAACAATCGAGTCCAAACCACTACATTGTTGAATTTTTTTTTTGCAGCATATTACCAAGATGAAAAGGCAAATGAGTTTTGGTCTGCTTTCTTCGGCAAGAAAACAAAAGGAGATCCAAAAGAGTCACAACCACAACCATTGGAGTCTGAGGATAGTGGTGCCAGCACATCATCCACACCGCAACCAGAGGAAAGAGCCAGCGCATCATCCACATCACGACCAGAGGAAAGAGCCAGCACATCATCAGGTACTGGAAGAACTGAATCAGACATTGAAGGGAACCTTCCTGACTGCTGGACACTGCAGCAGTACAATAATTTCAGGGAAAAATATGATGGACTGGACGTTTCCCAGAAAAAATTAGGTTGCAAACATTGCAGAAGATTTGAAATTTTGACCAAAGAAAAAAGTGTCCATGGAGCTAAGGAGTGGAAGAATTACCAAATTGAACCATCAGGAAAGAGTAAAGAAATACAACAAGCTTCCTCAGAAGAAAGAAATTGAAGGAACATTTCTCATCTAAGGCTCACAACATCTGTACAGAGAAGCAATGTGAGAAGGATGTCATAAGCAAAGGACTGGAGAGGATGACTGAGAAATCAGCGGCGGCCGGAACCCATGCCAGAAGTTAGGCCGACATGGTGGACCGCCGTGGCTGTTGCCGCTGCTATTGCTGTTCCTGTTGCTGTGGCTGGAGCTAGGAGTCGAAGTCGGAAGTATTGGGAGTCGATGTCAGAGTCGGAGGCATTGGGAGTCGATGCACCGGCGGGAGGTTAGGCCGGCGTGAAGACCTGCCGTTGGCCTGGAGTTTTGCCGGCGTGGTGAACGGGCGCCACCGCTCCTGACGGGAGATGGACCTACCAGCCAGAGGCTAGACCGGTTGGGTGAGGTAACCCGTCTTTGTTACCTGGCAGTGGTCAGGCCTGGGACCTCTGTGGCCTGGGCTGGGGTGGCCTCTGGGCTTGTCCCAGGAATGAGGCGACGGGTCTTATGGATTCCATCTGGGAAGAGTTTGATCCTGTGACTCCAGTTGAGGTGGACAGGATCATGGGGAAGCTGAGTGCTGCCACATGTTTATTGGACCTGTGTCCCTCCTGGCTGGTTTATGCCACCCGGGAGGTTACATGAGGCTGGCTCCAGGCAGTGGTCAACACTTCTTTGAGTGAGGGATCCTCCGCCTTGAAGGAGGCAGTGGTGAGGTCCCTCCTCAAGAAGCCTGCCCTGGACCCGGCTATTTTAAACAACTTTCGTCCTGTCTCCAACCTTTGCTTTGTTGCGAAGGTTGTTGAGAGCATGGTGGCCCGACAGCTCCTGGTGTTCCTGGAGGAAATGGATTATCTGGATCCGTATCAGTCGGGTTTCAGGCCCGGGTACAGCACTGAGACGGCATTGGTCGCACTGGTGGATGATCTCTGGAGGGCTCAGGATAGGGGTTATTCCTCTATCCTGGTCCTATTAGACCTCTCAGCAGCTTTTGATACCATCGACCATGGTATCTTACTGCGACGCCTCAAGGGGTTGGGGGTGGGAGGCACTGTTTTACGGTAGTTCTCCTCCTACCTCTTGGGAAGTCACTTGGTGTTGGCGAGGAGGCAGGATTGACCCCAGGCCCTCCTTTGTGGGGTGCCCCAGGGGTCAGTTCTTTCTTCCCTCTTGTTCAACATCTATATGAAACCGCTGGGCGAGATCATCCGTGGTTTTGGGGTAAGATATCATCAGTATGCTGATGATACCTAGCTTTTTATCTCCACCCCAAACCAACCCAGTGATGCCCTTGACGTGATGTCCCAGTGCCTGGAAGCGGTACGGATCTGGATGGGGAGGAACAGGCGTCAACTCAACCCGGCCAAGACCGAGTGGCTGTACATACCGGTACCTCGGGTTATCCAGGATGTTCCATCTTTAGTTATGGGGGGAGAGGTGTTGCCCCCCATAGATAGGGTGCGCAACTTGGGTGTCCTCCTGGTTGCACGGCTCAGTTTGGAGGATCAGGTGGGAGCCATGGCCAGGGGGGCATTTGCCCAGATTCGCCTGGTGCGCCAGTTGCGCCCCTATCTGAACCGAGATGCCTTACATATGGTTACTCATGCACTCGTTACCTCTTGTTTAGACTACTGCAATGCTCTCTACATGGGGCTGCCCCTGAGGACCACTCGGAGGCTTCAACTGGTTCAGAATGCTGTCTTGGGGTTGTGATGGGAGTATCCCAATACTCCCATGTTACACCCCTCCTGTGTGAGCTGCATTGGTTGCCGGTTGCCCTCCGGGTGAGATTCAAGGTGCTGGTACTCACCTATAAAGCCCTACATGGCTTAGGACCGGTGTATTTGCAGGAACCTCTGCTGCCAGCAACGACTTCCCAACATCCTGTGCGCTTCCACAGATGGGGCCTTGTTGGGGTGCCGTCGGCCAGACAGTGTCGACTCGCGACACCTTGGGGCAGGGCCTTCTCTGTGGGAGTGCCCACCCTGTGGAATCAGTTGTCCCTGGAGCTTCGGATGGCCCCTGACCTTCAATCCTTCCGTTGTGGCCTGAAAACATGGCTCCTCCAGCTTGCCGACCTGGACTGATGGAGGGGGCGGGGTTTTTAGTGGTGGTTTGTCAGTTTTAATTATTATATTGGGGTATGTGTTTAATTTGCTTTTTAAGGTTTGTATTGTATGTTTTTTATCGTTGTGAGCCGCCCTGAGTCCTTTGGGAGATAGGGCGGCATAGAAATCCCAATATAAAATAAATAAATAAATAAATAAATGAATATCTGGGTAGTGTTAAGATATATCCCCGTTAGGAGAATGAGTACGTCCAGGGAAGTGTAAGGAGAGAGACAATGAATAACACACGAGACACTGAATACTAAAATGTATACTGAATATTGAAATGTAGGTTTTACTTCCAGTAAATGGTTAATCAGAGTTCAAAAACAGTCCAAGTCATACACGAAGAATATCAGTCAGTAGTCAAATTGATAATTCCAAATAGCAGTGTCCTTTTCCTTACCAATACCATACACAGTTCGATCAACATGGAGTTTGCAAAAAACAGTATCAAAAACCTTACACCGGATCGAAGAGCAACCAAGACCAAAACTGAAGACGAAGAAGACGAAGAAGAATGAACCAGGTTTCTGGCTCCATCTTATGGCCGGTTGCAGTAACTTCAGCCAATCACATTTTGGCATGCTCTTAAAGTTACATACAATCACTTTGCAATCCTGGTTTATATATTGACAACACAATAGTTAGGTATCCAACATTCCTAACAGGTAGTACATGTAGAGTGTTTACTACAGTGTATAGTCTGGCACAAACATGCAGACCATTTTCAAATATAGAAGATCTGATTGAATTACAAATGAAAAATGGTTTAGATTTGGGAACAGGGTTGCATTCACGTAAAACTGCAGTTGCAATAATAGATTTCATTGCAAAAGACATCAGGAAACATTTATTTAGCAAAATTATTGAGAAAACTCGCAAAATCAGTTTGATAATTGATGAAGCCTCACCAATATCTTCCAAACCAGTTCTTATACTGTACTTAAAAGTTGAGGATCCAGCTTTCTCACCAACAATTTTCCTTGAACTAGTAGAATTAGATAAACAAGATGCAGAGACGATATGTTGTTCGGTTATAGAAAGTTGGGTTTAATAGAAACTATCTGGAGAAACATTTAATTGGATTTTGCTCTGATGGAGCCAGTGTTATGCTTGGGAGAAAATCTGGGGTAAGCACTAAGATAGACAAAGAGTTTCCAAATATTATAATATGGCACTGTTTAAACCATCATCTGCAACTTGTGTTAGATGATTCTATTAGGGAAATAAAGCAAATCAACCATTTTCAAATATTTATTGATAAAATATATTCTATTTTCCATCAATCGAATAAGAACCTAATTGAACTTAACAAAATTTCCAAACAATTTGAGATTGAAATTATAAAAATTGGTAGAGTTTTTGGACCAAGATGGGCTGCCTGTAGTTTAAGATCAACCCTAGCTGTGTGGCGGGCTTATCCAGAGCTACATCAGTTTTCTGTTCAAATAAAAAATACTCGGTATGGCTGCCGTCTTGAAAACACATATTTTCTCACTGATTTGGCCTTGATGATTGATGTGCTAACTGAAATATCTCTCCTTTCTAATGCATTGTAAGCGAGAAACATAGACATTATAAAGGCTGAAAAACTTGTGCTAAGATCAATTAGACCATTTGAAATGCTTATAGAGGAAAAGGGTGCATATGGAAAAAAGGTTGATGAATTAATTACTTCAGAAACCTTTAAAAATATAAATTTTATACAAAATCATTGATTTGTGGGACTTCCTCGTGAAAAACTTATACAAAGCATTGTAACTAATTTGAAGAAAAGATTGATTGACTGCGGACATTTAAAAACAAGCTGCCAATTTAAAGACACTGATCAATTAAAATTTCTAAATTATTTGGAGCCACATTATTGGAACACTGAAGAAGTGGTGGTTCCATGGAGAGCAGCTGAAGAACAATTGGTTGCATTTGGTGAAATTTTCGATTATGAAATCAATATTAATGATTGTGATTTCATAGAAAATGTACTAAAAGATTCAAAAAATTATACAATTCCTTGCAGCATTAAAAAGGCTATAGATATTATTAAAACTATTGCAGTCAGTTCAGCAGAGGCGGAAAGGGGCTTCTTGCAGATGAACATAATATGTTCAGAGGGCAGTTTCCAATATTACAAACCTCCTGACCATCAGTCTAATTGGCTTATCTCTGCAAGAATGGAACCCTGTTCCTATAGTAAAGAAGTGGTTACGGGCACATCACACAGCTGATGATGCTCGTGTTAAACACAAGAAAATTGTAACTTGGGACAATAATAGAAAAGCAATTTGGCAGTACTTTAAGTTTTATTGTTTTTTGTAAAGTTTTGTTATGTAATAGTTTTTGATTAATATTTTAAAATGTTGTAACAATATAGTTTTGTGTACCTTTTTATTATTTAAGCATTAAAGACATGACATAATAAACTACCTTTTGTTTTATATCTTTTTAATACTTAGTCATTAGGGCAAAGAAGTGATGTTGAGTTGGCCTCGCCCAGCCCTCTCCAGGGCTCCCCAGGCCTTGGAAACTGGCAAAAAACACTTGCTAAGAAACTGGCCATTAAGCAAGGACCTGGTCATTAAGCGAGGACCACTTGCATTTGGTTTGCCAGTCACATGGCCACCTGGCCCCTGGCCACGCCCACCCATCACATGACCACCAAGCCACACCCACAAATTAGGCCATGCCCACAGAACCAGTTGTTAAGAAATTTGAATCCCACCCGACTCCTCCGCTTGCAACAGAATACCCTATATCACCAGGCTTGAGATTTTGAGCTTGGACAACCTTGAACTACTATGGTTAGACTTAAGCGTAGCACACAAAATTATCTGCTACAATGTCCTACCAGTCAATGACTACTTTAGCTTCAACCACAACAATACAGGATCACACAACATATACAAACTCAACGTAAACCACTTCAAACTCCATTGCAGAAAGTACGACTTCAGCAACAGAGTGGACTTCAGCAACAGAGTGGTCAATGCCTGGAATGCACTATCTGACTCTGTTGTTACATCCTCTAACTCCCACTCCTTTAACCTCAAGCTATCCACTATTGACCTCACCCCATTCCTAAGAGGTCTGTAAGGGGCGTGCATAAGTGCACCATCATGCCTACTGTCCCTGTCCTATTGTCCCCATTTATTTGCACCTATTTCCTGTATTCTTGCTCATGTTTATACTTATACCTATTATCTTGTAAGCGATTGACAAATAAAATAAAATAAAATAAAAATAAATAATCAAGGAGAGAAGCAACCTGGAATTAGGGAGAAACTTGCTAACAGTGAGGACAATTAACCAATGGAACAACTTGCCACCAGAAGTTGTGGGTGCTTCATCACGGGAGGTCTTCAAGAGACTGGACAGTCACTTGGCTGAAATGGTATAGGGTTTTCTGCTTGAGCAGGGGGATAGACAAGACCTCCAAGGTGTTTTGCAGCTCTGATTGAACTGCGCCTGTGCCACTCGCCCAGCCTGCCGTATTGTTCCTTGCATCGTCTGTGCCAACACTGAGCGTTTTTTGGGCGTGACTCCAAGAGTCCGTCCCGGTCCTTTAGCGTCAGCATCGTGCGTAGACCTCACCGACTGAGGCGCCATTTTACGTTCCCATCACCACAGCAGAGAAGTTAAGTAATTGGAGGTAGTGCCAGGAGAAAGTCGGGGCTCGGCGCTCCTCCCTTGGATTCCCGCTTGTTTGGCCACCTGCCGCCTTAGACACGCGCCAGCATGAGTGACGTGGAGAATAACTTCGAGGGGAGGGTGAGTAGCGAGCGGTTCTATGCGGTGCTAGGTGTCGGAGGCCTGGCCCTGAGGGCAAGAAGTGGGCGAAGAGGAAAAAAGAGCCTCAGAGTCGGGTGCTGAGTGGGCCGGTCTCATCCCGAGAGACTTCGTTGTTCCTTGCCAAAATGGTTCCTTCATCTGAGCTGGGGCTACGCTGCATCCCGCTCGCAGCGGCCGCGCTCTCGTCTGTTTCGACTTGGCCCTGCTTCCTTCCTTCCGGACCAGGATCTTTGGACTTACAAACCGTGATCCCGACTCCCCTTTTGGCGCTATTCCTCACCCCTTTAATGGGCTTGGGTTCTAGCGCCCTTTTGCTTTTTTTAACCGTTTGCCTTGTCCCTAGTTTTTCCCCATTTTGCGGTTCTTTCATTCCCGTTTGCTTTAAATAAACTTTTTCACTGTAGTAAGATCCTTCGCCAAATCCAAATAGAAAATGCGGGGCTGGTGGGAAGGGACCCTACACAGATCGAAATCGGGTGGGCCGGCGGTAAAAGCCCTCTTGGCCTAGCAGAGAGTTGAGGTCCTTTTGTAATATGAAAATGGCTTCGGGTTTTTTTCAGTTAAAAATGCCATTATGCTTCCAGCATGATTTATTAGGTTTACACCGGAAGAGTCAACATTTTGTTACGATAAGGTATTAAGGTATGGTACTAGCGGATATTTTCTACGTTATTGTGGGTAGTAATGATGAAAATATTTAATTAGAAGCTACTTGCCACTGTTCCAATTTTATTTTGCACTCTTAAATAACTTCTCAGGTCATTAATTATTGAAAGATTTTTTTACATTTTCTGTAGAGAGTATAACAGCATGCTTTTAAATATGCCGTCTGGGAAGAGTTAGTTTTTTTAGAGTTAGCTCTGTGTGTGTGTGTGTGTGTGTGTGTGTTATTACAGTACTAAAAAGCAAGATAATTCCATTCCCCTCCTACCTTATAAACTTGGGAAAAATCATTTTTAGAAAGTGAGGTATCTTGTAATTTTCTCAAAAATGCTAATAGAAGTGTGTTTTCTTTACTGCAAATCTTATCCATGGATCTTCCAATCTTCCAATTAATGTTCAGTTGCGCCGAGTAATGATGCTTCATAAAGCTGATTATTCTCACATTTTAAATCTTGAAAAACAAAATTAAATGTAAAGCTGCAAAGATAAGTGCTTTTGCTATATTGAGGACATTTGATTTCCTATGTAGAAATTCAAGAACACATATATTCTTAACATTGAAGCAGTATCTGGAAGTTGAGAAGTGTCTGTGGAGATTCTCAGTAATCCAGGTCATGGTTTTCCCAAAGGTGATTATTTTGAAGAGGCAACTGGACTTTCTGTGTGTGTGTGTGTGTGGGGGTGTTTGAAGACGTTTTGCCTCTCATCCAAGAAGCTTCTTCAGCTCTGACTGGATGGTTGGGAATAGAAGGATTTATATTCTGTGCAGACAGCTGATCATCTGCATTCTTTTAGGGGGGTTGTTAAGGTCACCTGGAGGTTTATCTGTGTCATCAGGGTCACCTGAGTGGGGCAAATGGGTGTGGAGCCTTCTTGGAACTGTTGAAAGGACCATGTTGTAGATTGTAGATAGATGATGTCATATCCTTCCCCCTCTCAAAATTTTGGACAGAGGATCACTGGTTTGAAAGAGGGGTCAAAGTGTCCATCTATGTCAAAATTGAACAGCCCTCTCTCAACAGAGGGGGAGGGATACAATATCATACTTGTGTTTCCCTAAAAATAAGACCGGGTCTTAAATTTTTTGGACTGCCAAAAAAAGCACCAGGTCTTAGTTTCAGGGAGGTCTTATATTTTTCCTAATTTTTTCCCATACCGGGAAGGGTGGGGGCAGCAAGCTGCCCCTCCTGCTTAGCGCCTCCATAGCCTCACTAAACAGCTGATCTGGGCTGCTTTCAGAGCCCGAACATCCTTCACAAAACAGCTGAGCTGAGCCTGCAGATCTTCGCTGAACAACTCTGAAAAAAAAAATCAGTTGGTTTGGGGTGGACGGTTGCATGGCTCGCTCAAGTTACAAGCAACCTGGGGATTTGAGCGGCCTTTACGTGGCCAGTATGCCTACAAGATCCCTGGTTTCCGAGGCTGGCGAGGCTCAGTGTTTGGGATCTGGCACACTCTTCTGTTTCCAGGCGGCTGCGTGGTGCCTCCAACTCACTGAGTCTGGCCTGCTGATCTCAGCTGGCAGCAGCTCTGACCCGATCCTGGCCGCCAAGGCTGCAGGCAAGAACTGGCCATGCCGATCCCGCTTCATGGCTGCACAGACAGAGCCCGCACCAGCCGCTGCTTCACGTGGGAGAGGAGGCATGAGGGAGCCCATTTGTCACATTAGCCAGGAGGGGGTCACCCATGCAGGTGTTGGGCCTTGGGGCGACACCCTGAGCAGCTGCCGAGCTGGAGGTGTGGGAGGGTCAGTCCCCTTACCTGGTTGCCTGCCCTCCGCCGTTTCTCAAATGTGTGTGTGTGTGTGTGTGAGAGAGAGACAAAGAGAAACGGTGGAGAGCGAACCCTTTCAAACTGTTGCCTGCAATTATTGTTACTCCCTTCTGTCGTTTCTCTCTCACTCACTCACTCACTCACACACAGAGACATTTGATTGCTTGAAAGGGACAGGCTGTGCTTTGCTTCTACTGTAAGCACAACAATCTTTCAGAATTGCCTGCCTTTTCGTCCTTTTCTCAAGCAGCAGCAGCCGGGTAGAGGCGGGGGGAGCCGATTCCGACGGGCCGCATGGCTTTCTGCCTCATCGCCAAAAACATCTCCAGACACCCAGAGAGACAGAACTGCCGGCCCTTGCTGGAGCAGCTGATCCATGGGCCGTGATTAAGGGGCTAAGGTGACTGGGGAAGGGAAGGGCTGCCTCCTGGGCTGGCCATGCCCACCCTCTTCACTAGGGCTTATTTTTGGGGTAGGCCTTAGGCCAGCCGTGGGCAAACTATGGCCCGGGGGCCGGATCCGGCCCGTTCGGCTGTTCTATCCGGCCTCATGGAGCCGAAAAGAGTGGAGGGTTCTCTTGCTCTCCCAGAAGGCTACGTGAAGTAATCTAACTTTGAATTTATATTAGTTCACACAAACACTCCATCCATGCTTTTGTTCCGGCCCTCCGGTCCAGTTTAAGAACTCATTGTGGCCCTCGAGTCAAAAAGTTTGCCCACCCCTGCCTTAGGCCCAACCCAAAAAAATTTGGGGAGAGCTTACTTTCAGAGTAGGTCATATTTTGGGGGAAACACCGTATATCTCCAGTCCATAACACCCTCCTTTCAACAGTTCCAAGAATGCTCCACACCCATTTTCACCACTCAGGTGACCCTGATGACACAGTTAAACCTCTAGGTCAGTGGTCTGTGAGAAAATTTTGGTGGTCCACAGAGAAATGTCACCCCCCCCCCCACAGCATCCCCCAAAGCAATCCAGGCTGTGCGGGAACACAAGGCTGAGGCGCCCACATGGCCCATGGGAACCTTCCCTGCCCACTCATTCCTTACCTGGCAAACTTGCCTGCTAAGTTGCTATTTTTCCTTTTTTTCCCCCCGACCATCAGCTGTTTTGCTGTGCTGGGAGATTTAGATTAGTTAGAAAGCAGGAAACCATTGGATTTCTTGCTTTCTAGCTAGCTAATCTCTAGATCTTTGGCTCTGCTTTTAAGCAGAGCCGAACCTCCCTTAGGACTGAAGCTTCTATTATTCAGTTGCAGACTCAGATAGCCCGATGGCAGAAACACAGATCTCTAAGTGAATCTGTGATTCTGTGAACAACTCAATCTGCCTGCCTGCTTTGCCTGATTTTGGGTAAAAGTTGCTCTTTTTTTAATAAAAAAATTCAATATTTACATAAATATTTATATTTACATACAGGCTATGCCCAGCCAGTCACATGACCACCAAGCCACACCCACAAATTAGGCCACGCCCAAGAACCAGTTAAGAAATTTGAATCCCACCCCTGCCTCTGTGTTTGTGTGTGTGTGTGTGTGTGTATGAGAGAGAGAGGGGGAGAGAGAGGGAGAGAGAGGTTAGATCAGATTCTCTCTCCCTCCCACCCACCAACGTCAGCAAGTCACCATTAGTCAAAATTCATATTAGTGGTCCCTGGGTTTTAAAATTATGAGTTTGGTGGTCCCTGAGGTCCAAAAGGTTGGCGACCCCTGCTCTAGGTGGCCTTAAGCCCCCTAAAAGAATGCAAATGACCAGCTGTCTGCAAGGAATATAAATCCTTCCATTCCCCACATCCAGTCAGAGCTGAAGAAGCTTCTAGGATGAGAAGTGAAACATCTTCAAAGAAAAACCAGACAGTTGAGAAGTGAAACAGATGAAACAATCTGAAACCAAGAAAGAAGTGCATAGGTATGTGAAAAAATAAATTGCCCAACATTACTAGATTAAGAACCTGGGTGCAATAATATGCTGCTTTGTTTCTTTATAAATAGTTCCTTATGTCATTGAAGTAGGGTGCTTTTTTATTGTTTTTTGCTGCGGTTCTCTAAGGTCTGGCCTTCTCACTCAAGAAAGTAAAGACTCTTGAAACTTTAGCATTTCAAAAGGAAGCTTTTATTGAGCAGGAGTGAAAGGCAGGACAAAGGAAAAGCAGACTGAGTTCCCTCAGGCAATACAGTTAGAATAATAGGAATTAGAGACCCCTCCCTTCAGTCCAGTGTGGATTCAACCAATCCACAGGTGTTGAGGTGTTATTGTAATGGCCGCCCTGGGATCCTGATAAGCGAGCGTTCTCAGGGTCATCTTCTGCTGCCTTTCAGAATGAAACAATCCACATGACCTCCACCTCTCTTCACATTCCTCAAAAGGTGAGAAAACCTCAGGGTGCTCAGGCGCCAGGATAAAGGTTTATTTATTTATTTGTTTGTTTGGACTTGTATGCCGCCCTATCTCCCGAAGGACGCAGGGCAGCTCACATCATAAAAACACACAATACAAAAGTTTAAAATTATTTAAAAGTTATTAAACCCAAGCCAAACAATGTCTAAAACCCACAAAAGAAACTAAAATTTAAAACAACTAAAAACCACCCCCCCTCAGTCCAGGCCACTGTGTTGAATAGCCATGTCTTCAGGCGTGCGCAGAAGGAGGCGGAGGTCAGGGCCAATCGCAGCTCAGGGGCAGCTGATTCCACAGGGTGGGTGTTCCCACAGAGAAGGCCCTACCCCGGGGGTCGCCAGCCCGCGACGTCTGGCGAGGACTAAAAGGCCCTGTCTGTGGGAGTGCACAGGGCGATGGGCACTTGATGCTGGCAAGAGACGTTCCTGCAAGTACCCCGGCCCCAAGCCATGTAGGGCTTTATAGGTAAGTACCAGCACCTTGATCTCACGCGTAGGGCAACCGGCAACCAATGTAGCTCGCGCAGGAGGAGTGTAATATGGGAGTATTGGGATACTCCTATCACAACCCGTGTGGCCGCATTCTGCACTAGTTGAAGCCTCCGCATGGTCCTCAAGGACAGCCCCATATAGAGAGCATTGCAGTAGTCGACTCGGGACATAACGAGCGCATGAGCAACCGTGCGTAAGGCATCTCGGTCCAGATAGGGGCGCAACTGGCGTACCAGGTGAACCTGGGCAAATGCCCCCCTGGACACGGCTCCCACCTGCTCCTCCAATCTGAGCTGTGTATCCAGGAGGACACCCAAGTTGTGCACCCTATCCGCGGGAGGCAACACCTCTCCCCCCATGCGTAACGATGGAACCTCCTGGATCATCCGAGATGCCACTACGCACAGCCACTCGGTCTTGGCCGGGTTGAGCCGGAGCCTGTTCCTCCCCATCCAGATCAGTACCGCTTCCAGGCAACGAGACATCACGGTGAGGGCATCACTGAGTTGGTTTGAGGTGGAAATAAAAAGCTGGGTATCATCAGCATACTGATGATACCTCACTAAACAGGATGATCTTGCCCAGCAGTTTCATATAGATGTTGAACAGGAGGGGAGAGAGGAACGACCTCTGGGGAACCCCACAAGTGAGGGGCCTCGGGGTCGACCTCTGCCCTCCTGCCAACACCGATTGCAATCGACCGAGAGATGGGGAGAGAACCACTGCAGAATGGTGCCTCCCACCCCCAATCCCCCGAGGCATCGCAATAGGATACCATGGTCGATGGTATCAAAAGCTGCTGAGAGGTCTAATAGGACCAGGATAGAGGAATAACCCCTATCCCGAGCCCTCCAGAGATCATCCACCAGTGCGACCAATGCCGTCTCAGTGCTGTACCCGGGCCTGAAACCCGATTGGAACGGATCTAGGTAATCAGCTTCCTCCAGGAACCCCGGGAGCTGTCGGGCCACCATGCTCTCAACAACCTTCGCTACAAAGTGAAGGTTGGAGACAGGACGAAAGTTGTTCAAAATGGCTGGGTCCAAGGCAGGCTTCTTAAGGAGGGGCCTCACCACCACCTCCTTCAAGGCAGCAGGGAAGGATCACTGCCTGGAGCCAGCCTCACATAACCTCCCGGGCGGTGTAAACCAGCCAGGAGGGACATGGGTCCAATAAACACATGGTGGAACTCAGCCTCCTCATGACCCTGTCCACTTCATCTGGAGTCACAGGCTCAAACTCATCCCAGATAGTATGCACAAGACCCGACGTTACTCCCTCATCAGACTCTAGCCAGTCGGAATCCAGACCGGCCCGGATCATAGCGATCTTGTCCAGATGCTCACTAAATTCCTTGGCCCGCCCTTGCAAAGGGTCCTCCCCCCGTGGTTAAGGAGGGAGCGGGTGACCCCAAACAGGGCGGCCGGGCGATTATCTGCAGACGCAATGAGAGCGGAGAAGTAAGCATACTTTGCCGCTCCCATCGCTGCCAGTTAAGTCCTCGTAAAGGATCTCAACTGGGATCAGTCAGATTCGGACCGACTGGACCTCCAACTACTCTCTAGGCCCCTTGTCCAGCGCTTCATCTCCTGGAGCTCCATGGAAAACCAAGGAGCTAACCGAGAGGTCAGGTCAGGGGCTGCAAAGGGACAACCCGGTCAAGGGCCTCTGAGGCAGCCCGTTGCCAGGCCTCCACCAGGGCCTCGGCCGAGCTGTGGGTAAGGGAGGCAGGAAGTAACCCAAGCGCTGTCTGAAACCCCTGTGGGTCCATAAGGCGCCTGGGATGGAACCACCTGGTCGGTTCCGTATCCCAGCAACGTGGGGTGACATGCTGGAAGACCAACCTAAGGAGCTAATGATCGGTCCATGACGGGTTGTCTGGTTGGTAATCCCCCACCCAGATCATTACACCACTGTCCGGAGATGAAAACCAGGTCAAGTGTGTGCCCCCCTCCATGGGTCGGGCCCTGAATTATTTGGGTCAGGTCCATAGCTGTCATGGAAGCCATGAACTCCCGCTCCATACTTGATGCCTCACCCAGAGAGGGGAGGTTGAAATCCCCCAAAACCATAAGTTATAAAATGAAAAGTTACAAGCAAGGAAGAAAGCAATACACTAAATAATACATCTAACTACTACATCCCCACTTCTCCCCAGATGAATGGCAGTATCACAAACAGGGATCTGACATGTGCACTTCTCTTAATTGAGTGTTCTGCCTTAGCTACCTCTGAATTTCTTGGCCTAGTCCAGGGGGCATGCACTTGCCTTTAAAGTGCAGTGGCCTAGGAACAATATAAAGACTGTACTTCAAATCTTCATAACACTTATGTTTATAAGATTAAAGACTAGCAACATAGTAGCTTGGACCACAACTTTCACTATAGTTATCCCAGGATTCAGAAATGATCTGAGTGAGATATCAAATTTAGAAACTGCCCATGTCCCTCACAAAGAAACTCTAGGCAGTATACAAATAAAATATTAAAAATTAAAAACGATAAAATTGAAAAAGAGTCAAACATAGTTAAAGTGCAACATTAAAAGTTCATTAAAAGGCAGGGGAGGGCCTTCAGGGCACTAACCATCCCTATGGCTGCATGCTGCTCTGTGAGCCCCAAGCCAAGACGGCAGAGCCATGTTTTCAAATCAGTCATGTGTTACATTTTGGGCAGGGTAGATAGGTCCGTTTTGCATTTTCATTTACTTGAATTTCCTACATGATTGTAAATATTTTTAATAGGATCTATTTTTGAGCTAAGTCTTAAATGCAATATGGGGGAAATGGCTTAGTACAGGTAGTCCTTGACCTACAACAGTTCATTTAGTGACTGTTCAAAGTTACAACAGCAATGAAAAAAAGTGAGTTATGATCGTTTTTCACACGACCATTGTAGCATCCCCATGGTCACATGATCAAAATCCAGATGTTTGGCAAGTGGTTCATATTTATGACAGTTGCAGTTTCCCAGGGTCATGTGATCACCTTTTGTGACCTTCTGACAAAGTCAATAGGAAAGACAGATTCACTTAACCATATTACTAATTTAATAAATGCAATGTTTCATTTAACAACTGTGGCAAAACAAATGGGGCAAAACTCACTTAAATGTTTCACTTAGCAACATAAATTGTGGGCTGAATTGTGGTCGTCACTCGACTACCTGTATTAATAGAATATCCAAGTACACTGTTCAGTTTTGTTGGTGGAAGTTAACATATATCAGGGGGAGGGTGAAAATAATCTATTTTATATAGAGACAAGTGGGACAGATAAGAATAAGAATGGTGGGTCTGTTTAGATTTTTAAAAATTTATTGTGAAATTTCAGTATATCACTATCACTCTAGTTTACTATTCTCAGAATAGATACTGAAAAACCTGCTCCTTTATCAGTAAATACAGAACGTTTGAGGCGAACTAGCCTGATCTATGTAAATTGTATTTTTTTTTAATTTGATGCTTTGGGATTCAGGTTCTGTTCTGAGTTGCTAATGGCATAAAACTATTGACAGTCTTTCATAATAAAAAATTAAATAGTTTGCAAATTCTACCTTCCCTCTCATTAACTAGCTAAATATTTTATAACCACTGCTATTTTTTAAAATATACTTTTTATTATTTTTTTAAAGAGAACATAAAAACAAACTAATATAGAATAAGGAGAACACAAAGAAAAAACAAGTGACAAAAGGATAAAAAGAAATAGAAGCTTACAATTTTCTTTGCAGCAAATACAAGCATGCTTACAAAGTTCTCTTATTCCCCAATTACAAAAACATTCACTCAGTGAAACCAGAAATCCTAAGTAAATTTTTTTCTGATTCATGCAAAAAGTCTGTAAGAGTTTCCAGTCAGCCATAAATGTAGGTACTTTTTTTTCTCTAATCAAAGAAGTTAATTTAGCCATCTGAAAGTTTCATCATCTTCATCAACCATTCCTCCATTGTGGGTAGTGTCGAACCTTTCCATTTTTGAGCATATTTTTTCACATTTCTGTACCTCCCATCTCCCTCAAAGATAAATAGATTATGTAATCTGTATGTTTATATGTGCGTGTTTAATTATTTGGATGAGTACAAATGCACTGCAGCAACCCTAAACACCAAAAAAGGAAACAGACTTACACAACATCTTCATCAAAAAAGTGCCTGACCACTCAACCCACTATAGCACAACCAGCACAAGCTGTGGAAAGGGTAACACTGCCATATGCCAAAAACATCTCAGAAATAACCAGTAGGCTAGTACAACCACACAGCATCACCATAACACAAAAACCAACTAAAGTTCTCCAAAACACCTTAAGTAAACCAAAAGATCCAGCAGCCCCAGAAGAAAAAACAGGAATCAACTACAGCATACAGTGTAATGACTGAAACAGCCACTACGCAGGATAAACAGGCAGAAGACTGGCAGAACACATCCACGAACACCAACTAGCAGTCAGAGAAGTCGTGAAGAAAACTCCTTAATATCACAACACCTGGACAGACTTAACCATAGTTTCAACAGGGAAACTGAGTATCTGTTGTGACCCAGCCAAAGTTTCCGAAAGCAAACACAGATAAACTCAAACTTTCACGGCTTTAATCTACAACTAACCTTCTTTGTAGATAACAGATGGCTTGCAGCCAATTAGTCCAATAAATCAGAGTCTGTAATCATCACACTAACTCTTTCAAACTTTGCCTTTTGCAAAGGCAAAAGCCCTTTGAAACCAGGCTTATATTCCCTAGAGGGAGGGGCCATTAATTAGCATTCTTACTCCTGAGTTGCCTGTGCTGCTGTTCCATGAATCATCCTGCTCTCACTCACACCCAGCACAGGCTTCTTGGGAATGTCCTCCTGATTGCTGCCAGCGAACCACAACAGTATCCTAGATTAAGCTAAGTCCAAAAGTGTTACAGAATTCCTGGAAGCTTGGCACTCAGACAAATTAGCCATCAACAGGTTCATAGAGTTAAACAACATTTACACACCATTCAAAAGAGACAGTGAAAAGACTAAAAAGGAATTAAAAAAAGGACAGAACTCTTCCTCACTAGGAGTCGACACCCAGATAAACAGGGATTAACACCAGAACAACAATCAAGCAGTTAAACAGTACCCCAATCGAGGAACAACCAACTCAGACAGACAAACATTAAACAACAACCTGATCAAGGAACCACCAGGAAAATTCCCTCGAACACTGATGGGGCAAGCCACTAGTATATAAAAAAGAAGGCAAACCCTATTCCCTTCTAACACCGACTATGATGAAATGCCTGCAAGAAAACAACCAAGCTCAGAGAGCACTGAGGACTCCATATAATAATCTTGCTGCAATTGTCATATATAGAAACAAATTTCCATGACTTTTTTCTAGTTCCCTGCCAATTAGCCCCAAAAGAATTAGCCCCTGATTTCATTTTTTTGTTTTTTGCACATACACCAAACATGATAAAATGTCACTTGATGTTCTTCATGTTTCCAGCAATGATTTGAAGTATCTTTATACATTCTAGACAATTTTTCTGGTGATAAATACCAACAATACGTTTATAAAAATTCTGTTTAATTTTAAATATTTAACTTAATATTAAAACATAAGGTAAATCTCAATCCCTTCAACCACATATTTCCCCATTGATCCATTTCTATATTGTAACTTAACATTTTAGCCCCTATTTTCATACATTGTTTCACGTGTTCTGTTTCATATTTCAGCAGAGGCTTATATATTTTAGCAATAATATCTTCATCATTAGTACATAGTTCTGTTTCAAACTCAGTCTTATATTGATAAGTATATCTTTCTACAGGTAGTCCTTGCAGTCGCAGTGGCCTTGGAACACATGGTTTGTGACCTGTAAAGCACTTCTGCCTGTTGTAAAACATTGTGCTAGCCCCCTGTCACATGACTGCATTTTGGGAGCTTGCCAACCTGTTAACTTTTAGAACCAGTTGCCAAGTGCCCTGCAAGCTTGTGGCCTCCATTTGCAATCTTCTCTGCCATCTTTCCCAGAAAGTCAATAGGTAAGCCGGCAGGGAAGTTGGAGTTGAGGTACATGCTGCTGATGGGTTTCCTCTCCCCTCTGTGCAGGGAAGGGGAATCCCATGTGCTGGCAGAACAGAAGTCAAATCTACCAAAAAAGAGCCCTTCAGAATGATGGTGCTCGCATTTGTTCTCCCTGGGGTGGGGTGGGGAGAGAGCCCTGGCTTCCCAGGTGTGGTGGGCAGCCCAAGGCCCTCTTCCTGGAGCTCTGTTTAACCAGAACTGGAAGAGCTAGGATTATGGTCATTGAGTGAAATAGTCACATGGCGTCTCGCTTAACAACTGCTTTGCTCAGTAACCAAGATTCCAGGTCCAATTGTGGTCATAAGTGGACAACTACCTCTATTGTCTGGTTTTAGTTTGATTTTGTTTTACAATCCCCTTGAGAAAATTCTGGTACAGCATAAGTTAACTATTTATATTTATGATTTCTCACCTTTTATCTATGGAATGTTTCTTGTGCTAAAAGCCACAAAGGTGTTTTGGGGCACTGTTCTGACCTAGGTGTCACAAAATCACGAAACAGACTCCTTGTCCCGACAAAACCCCTTTTTATTGGGCTAATGTGAATTCTTATAATTCACATCTAGCAAAGTCCCGGCAAACAGTCTTTCAAGGGTGAATTGCAACCACAGACCTTATCAGGCTTGGAGAGTTGCCAGGCCAATAGCTTCCAAGCGCAACGCTGTACAAGAAAATACTTGGCAAGGAGTCTCTGAGAGTCACGAACAAATCTTCACACTAATTAAATGAACTAATTGTCTCCTGCAAACACTACTCCCCTTTCACTCCTCTTTATTCCCTATGGGAGGGGCCATTCATTGTCCACCTGTGCCTTTACTCCTGAGTCGACCCTTGTTCCTTAACTGTTCCCTTCTCCTGGCAACTCTGCGTATGCGCACATCAGGAACAGGCTCCAGCTGTTCTTCTGCCCCACTGATCTCCAACTCTGAAGGCAACTGATAACTGTCGGACAGCCCTGGCCCAATCTCTGCCTCCAACGCAGAGCACTCCTCAGAGCCTTCCCCAGACTCCAGGACTGGCCCATGTTCCTCCCCAACCTCCTCACTGTCCGAGTCTTCCACCAGCTCTGCTGGCTGCTGGCGGGCCACAACAGGCACAACCTAGATTTGTATTTATTCCATACTCTAAGAATGGCCTGTGTAATGTAACAACCACTGCAGAAGACCAGCTTATCTGGGTTTCCTGATGTTCATCTGGCAATCTGGCTTTTGAGTGATCAAAGTCACTAGCTTTCCCGTAGGTTTAGACCAAAGGAAGGAACCTCATAAAGTTGAGTGATCCACAGCTATGTCTTAAGTTTCAAGAGTCTGGAGAAATTCTGAGTCGCTCATTGCAATTTTGAGAAGGTAGCATGGCCGCTATGATAAATGCACCAACCTAAATGTTGCATTTCCCTGTAGAAATTATCTTACTTGATAATATGAATATATTGATGAATGTTCTTCAATATTTGTGATTTTCATATGCAGTTGTAAGTCCTTGACTTACAACCATAATGGAGCTTGAAATTTCCATCACACATCATGACAGTTGTAAGTTGTGGCACACATGTGAGTGGCCCAATTTTACCACCTTTTTTGTAGAGGTTGTGAAACACCATGGTCATTAAGCAAGTCAGTGCATTCCTGTGGGCTTTTTCTGGTCAGAATAAATCATAAATCACATCACATGACTATGGAACACTGCAATCAGTCGTAAAGGTGAGCCAGTTGCCAAGTGTCTGAAATGCAGATTTAAAAGCAAGGACTATAAACATGGGGTTGCCTTCTAACGTTAGTATGCATTTGATGTTGACCTTGGTTAATCTCAGAAAGTTTACAAAGATAGGGGGCCACTGGGAAATCCCAAGGCTGATTTGGAAATTGGAAAAAAAATCCAGGAAGAGGCAATAGGAAATCACAAAGTATGGTTGCCTTCTCCCCACCCTGAATATGTTCATACGGTCACCGGTAATCAAGCTTAACTGAAAGTGGACTTTCAAACCAGGATAAAGCTCTCTTTCAGTTAAGCTTGATTCCTGGTGACCTTATGAACATATCCAGGATGGGGAGAAGGGAAAAAAGTGAAGTAGTGTATCACTGATACACATACAATTCTTTTCCAGGGTTATTTGGTGAAATTGGCCAGAGATGTGGCCAATAAAGTTGGTGAAATGTATATTTTTAATTTGGAAAAAATATGTAAAAGATCCAGTAACCATGTCACTTTAAACATACATCCTTGCATTAAAAGCACACTATTTCTGAATGCATGGGTCAGAACACAACTTTAAAATGGGGACCCAAGATTGTTGGGGGCAATAAGCTGACTTTGTAAAAATGCCGCTTAGTAATAAGCAGGCATATACAATGGAATGAAGGCTATTGCTGAGCACACTGGGTTGTATCCCAAAAAATTGTAAGCCGCCTGAGTCTTGGAGAAGGGTGACATATAAATGTAATTAAAAAAATAAAAAATAAATAAAAAAAATGATTTAAGTGGAAATAGCATCAAGACAATAAAGCTTAATTGTCTATGTTTTCCAAAGTTGTGTTAAAATAACAGGCATATACATCAAACATTCATGATGTAGACTTAAGCCTACATGATGAAGGTTTAAAAATACTTCTCTTAATATAACTCTTCCATTGTCTTTCTCCAGTGTTGATAGCCTTGCATATGCAATTTTTAACTTTCATTCAATTGTGTCCAATTCTCAAAGACTGCCTGGACAAGTCCCTGCAGTTTTCTTGCAAAAGTTTTTCAGAAATGGTTTGCCATTGCCTCTTTCCGCTGAGAGAACATGACTGGCCCAAGGTCACCCAGCCAGCTTTATGCCCAACGTAGGACCAGAACTTATGGTCTCCCAGTTTCTAGCCTTACCAAAATGGGTTTCAGACTAGAATTATAATACTGTATATTACTTGATTTATATCCTACTTCTCTATTCAAGTACATTGCACTAACAATAAGAATCAAAATATAGTACAAAAAGTAGAGGTTTTAAAAATTAATGTTAACATTAACAATGGCAGTAAAATGTTGCATTTATGGCTCCATCGGCTTTACTAAAGTGTAGTCCATGAAATCTTAGTCATGGATGTGAATAAAGTCCAGTGGAGTGGAATTTTTCAGGCAGTTCAATATTTAGGAATATTGTAGAAATATTTCTTAAAATTAACGTCAGTCTGCTAAATTAAAATTATTTGTTAGTCATTATATAAGTTGGTTTTATCTGTTAAACAGAGTTTGTGTAGAATTGTCAGTTGCTAAATTAATGTGACACCCCACAATTTATTTCATACTTTTGTACATAGTTGAAGAGACCTTTTATTTGGGCACCTTGGATCAGAAACTCTTTGTCAAAAAAGAGTAGTTCCTTTCAAGTAGGCTGTCTAGCATTATCATTGGTTGTATGCATTTTCCAGTGTTACCATATTTCTTTCTACCCATTCTTCCCAGATTACAAATTTTTACTTTTCTGAAGTGGTTCTGGATTATAGGATATTTAATTGTAGGAAAGTACTATAGAGAAATACATAAAACTTGGATTTTACAAAAGCCACCAAGCATTTGCAGATCCTTGCTAAAGCTGAAAAATGTTTGAGATTTTTGCAAATTTATCCAATATTTTTAAAAAGTTCTGAAATTAGATAATAAAATGAGCATTTTTAATTCCTGAATGAAAATCAGATCTTTTTGAGGTCAGCTTTTGAGTTAAATTTGAAAGTAATTCCTGATTGGTTCTTTGTTTGGGGAGAACAAATAATATTAGAAAGTCTAATACATATAATATGTTTGCTCTTTCTATAGTGGCTTGTGTGATTTATTTCTTCTGATGGAGTACAAAGTAGACATCCTACACAAATATTTTGTAACTTTTGAATAAAACAATCATGCTTAGTGATAGATGTAGATCGTGGGATTTATAAATCTGAGGAAGCTTCTATGGCCAAAATCCAAAGAGGTCAATCAAATTTGAATTTTCAGAACAGATTTGAGACTTGAACAACCATCACTTATGCTTAGTATATATTTTAGAACTAAATTTGTAGTAAGATATGAGATCCTGCTCTTTTAAAAAAAACTTCAGGCAAGCATATTGCTTAAAACTCTCTCTGTGTGTGTGTGTGTGTAGATATAAACATATAGATATATATTACAGACTTGAAAAGTTACTGAAGTTAGGGAGCAGAATAGGAATAGAATATTTGGGAAATACTGCAAGGGAATCGGTGGAGTCATTAGTAGAGCCTGTATGATTATATCAGTTAAAATAATTTTTTAAATTGCTTTTATAAACTAGTTATTTGCATTTCACCTGCTGACTATTCCATTTTAGTAGGTAAAATTCTGAAACTCCAGCAGGGTTTTATAATCCCCACGTGCTTAAATATACTAAATGTTCTTTTTCCATTAAGGTTAATGTTCGTGAAGAAATGGAAGAATTTTTTCCAAGAATATGGAAGATAAATCAAGATAAAAGAAGGCTAATGAAAAGTGTTAAAGATCAGAAAATTAAAATTGAATGGGGGAAAAAATTGAACAGAAGATTGGTCAGATAGAAGCACTTGAATATTTTTAAGGCTATAATGAATTGTTTGAATTGGGGAAGAATACACGAAGTATGAAAAATGAAAAACTCAATGAAGAATGAAGAAAAGTAGAAAGCAAGAGTGAAGTAGAATTAAAAGAATCTGGAAGAATGAATGGGTCCTAGGTTAAGTAAATGTATGGTTTATGTTCCAGTGTCTGTATGATCAAGTTGTAGATGAATTTGCATGATTCCTTAGTTAATAGAGCATTGGTCATCTGGTTTAATAGGGAATTGTTTGAGGAAATTTCACAGTATTAACAGTGGGTTAAAGAGAATCTTGTCCTGGAGAGTATTTCCTAACCGTTTATTTTTCAGGCACACTCAATAATACATAGTTACTTCTAACAAAAGACAGTAGGCATTTGTGCAACCAATACCATTTTTAATACTGCTTCTTTCATTAGGAGTCACGCTCCCAGTCAAAATCTCCAGCTGGGAGTCCTGCTTGTGTAAAATCTGAGAGCAGGTCAGGATCTCGTAGCCCATCAAGAGCTTCTAAACATTCTGAATCACACTCACAATCAAGATCAAAATCCAGGTATGTGTGTGTTATTTATTAAAAACTTGAATATGTTAAACTTGTATGATTGTTGGTTGGACCATTCAATGGAAAATTTAGACATTGTAAGAAGATTTTTTTATTGTCAGGGCTTGAAAATTATCCAGAAACTTCATAAGTAGCCATATAATGATAATGGCAAAAAAAAAAAGATTAGAGAATGTTATGACATTGTTGAAGCCCGTCTGAACAGTTGTACTATGCATGTTTCAAAGCAGTTGTGGTAATGTGCTTTAACAATATCTCAAGCATGCATGTACAAATGTAGAAATACAGTTAAGCCATTTAAGTTCATTACTACATGTAGTTATAAAATATGAAAATGTTCCTATAAGAATGTAAAAATACTACCGTGTTTCCCTGAAAATAAGACCCAGTCTTATTTTCTTTTGGGCCCCAAAATAAGCACCATGTGCGCACAGGAGGTGGCAACTGCACGGAGGCCGACTGCAGCAGGAGGTAGAGGGAGGCAGGCACCCAAAGGGCATCGGCTTGTGCGCCTTGGATCAGCTGCAGGCCGCTGTGGAGAGCATGGCTGGTGCCGCCATGAGGTAGGGTGAGAGAGCAAGAGAATGATCTGATCAGACCTCTGTGTGTGTGTGTGTGAGTGTGAGAGAGAGAGAGAGAGAGAGAGAACCGGCAGCCCTGGTATAACTCCGAGGTTGGATCGGATCTCTCTCTCTCTCTCCCCTCCCTCTCTTTCTTCTCCCTGCTCCTCCTACAGACAAAAGCTTTTTAAACACTGTGTTCCCAGCTGCAGCTAATGAAGGGAATCAGGGCCCTTTCCTCCCCCGTAAGCCACACAACTCATGTTGCTCCCTTCTCCGTTCCACCCTGTGTGCCCTAGAATGAAGAGGGGGTGGGCCTGGGTCTTCCTCTGAATTCCCTCTCCCTTGCTCTACCTCTCCCCTGCTCAGCCGGACTGTGCCCTTCCCCAGTTTCTTCCACAGCCAACGGAGCCACACTCCCACTCCCTGTCAGCTGTTCGGCCTCCCCCTCCAAATCAGATTCCGACGGGCATGACAGCACTGGTGCAGTGGCCACAAAGTGAGGCAGTTGGGGTGTGTGGAGAACGAAGCAAGGCGGATGCGGAGCTGCCCCCCATGCCCTGCACCGGCTTATCTGAGCACCCCGCAGCCAGGCCATTAAGATCCTGACAACTGCTCCAGCAGCCCTGTCCAGGACCCCATGTGCTTCACTCAGCCTCCTGCTCTGTTGTTGCGGTAAGCAAGGAGAAGCGGGCCTGGACCAGGTTTCTGGAGCCGCCACAAGCCCAGGCAGTTGTCAGGACATTGATGGCTGGGCTGTGGGGCCCTTAGGTAAGCTGGTGCATGGGACAGCTCTACATCCCTTCCTCGTTTTGTCCCCCCCAGCTTGATTTTTATGGCTGCGTCTCACCCCCACTTTGTACAACCAGATGGTTGGCAGGGCTTAACTAGGCCTTATTTTGGGGGTAGGGCTTATTTTAGGCACAGGTGTGAAAATCGGGCTAGAGCTTGTTTTTTGGGGTAGGTCGTATTTTTGGGGAAACACGGTATTTGAACAGAAATTCAAAGGTTTCCATGACAAATTGTGTCCCTAATAAAAATACATGATTTTCCTCTCATTTTGTACCTTCTAGAATGGGGTTCCAGTGGTCATGCAGCTTTAGGAGTCTTTCTGCAGTTTACTGCTCCAGTTCACAATTTTAAGACATGTAGTAATATTTCATTTCCTTGCCTTTAAAAAAAAATTAACAAATGTGTTTCAGGATAGGTGAGGGTTGGAATTTGGGGCGGAATTTCCTCCATATGTGACTCCAGCATGTCTCTCAAAGCACAGAACTTATCCTGAAAAAGGTTGCATGTTAGTTTTTGAAAACAACAAACTTAATGTCCTAAATTTTGGCCAGTTAATATATAAATGCCTTCAGTTGTTTTATACTGTCATTAATAACTTTTAATATTGATTTTGATGGTTTGTTGCAGTTCTTATATGGAACTATATTTTTAACATTTAAAGGTCTAGATCCAGAAGACATTCTCACAGGCGATACACTCGCTCTAGATCCCATTCTCACAGGCGGCGATCACGAAGTAGATCATATACCCCAGAGTATCGGCGTCGAAGGAGCCGCAGCCACTCTCCAATGTCTAACCGAAGAAGGCACACTGGCAGCAGAGTATGTAGTGTAAGCTTGTAGGAATATTATGAATTTCCATTAACTAAACAAAGTTGGTTGGCTATAACACAGTTTCTGTAGTCAAGAAAAAAGGACAATCTTTGACATTTTGTACTTTCTAGACCTTTAATCTACCAGAAGCTCCTTTTTTATAATACATTTTTATTAGTTTATCAAAGTATAAAATAGAGAAATTTTAAAAAGTAATAGAAAACTGGTGGAGGGGGGAGAGAAAGAAAAAAGAAGAGAATATATGGAGTAAAGAGGGAAAAGGAAAGAAAAGGCACTGATTTACAAGTCTGTTTAGCACAGTAGAAGATAACATTACAATCTCAACTTTTTACTTTTACACAACAGTATATACTGTGTTTCCCTGAAAATAAGACCCGTCTTATTTTCTTTCGGGCCCCAAAATAAACACCAGGTCTTATTTTGGGGGGATGTCTTACCTGCTTACCTTAGGACCACCACAGCCAGGGGTCCCATGCGACAACACCTGTTTCACTACTGCCCGACTTCTGCAGCTGCTCGCAGCCAGATGCCACATGGCACATTGCACCAGTGCCATTGCTTGCAGAAGGACACAGCGTGGCTTGTCATGCTGGTGCCATCGCTCGTGGCTGGAGGCTGCATGGTATGTGCTGTTGTACACGCAAGCAGTGGCACCAGTGCAGCACATGGCGTCCTGCAAGTGGCAGCACTGGCACGATGCGCCATGTGGCATCCGGCTGTGAGTGGCTGCAGAAATCAGCGGTGCAACAGCTGTCAGCATGGGAGGCCTGGCTACGGTGGTCCTAAGGTAAGTGGGTGCAGGGCACATGGGGCAGCTCCACCCCCCACCCTAGCTTAATTTTCATGCATGTATCTCGCCCCCCACCTCATACAACCAGACGGGATGGAGTGAGCGGGTTCTTAACTAGGGCTTATTTAGGCACACGTAAAAATCAAGCTAGGTCTTATTTTCAGGGAAACACGGTACTAGCCAATTCTATAGCAACAACAAAAATAAAATCAACATTTCATTTTTTTTTTACATTGCAAGCACAAAATCCAGCAGCAATTTCCAAATAGGAACAAAATTAAATATATTCTCTTCTTTGAATAAAAGAATCAATTTAACCATCTCTGCTTCTTGATGTGGGGAATAGCATGTTTTTGTTTAGTCTTTTTTTAATATATAATTTTTTTTCTTGGTTTGTACAAACATTGTGTGAAGTGTGGCACCAGTCTTACATTTTAGAACAAATATGACAATATTCTTCATATTTAATACAGTTGACAATCTTAACATTGATACACATATTTTGTTAAATTGTAATCTTTCATTCTTTGATTATTCACAATTTCAATATCTTATTTTTGTGTCAATCTCCATATTCTGAATATCCCTCTTTTAACTACAAATAAAATATTAATCATATTTGTGATGTTTAACAAACTTACATAATTCTAAAAAAAAGTCACTAATTTATATTGGGTTATAATCTTCCATTATTTATCCCCTTTCTGATTTTTAACTATGCCACTATTATATTTTTAAAAAATCCCCTTTCTAATCACATTTTACAACTTATTACAAATAAAGTATTTATATTTACGTTTGACAAGTTATATAATTCTAATAATAGTACAGTTTTATTAAGTATAATCTTTCATTATTGCCTTTTTTCACATACAAACTCATTTTATAAATACAAAACTACCGTAGAGCTTTCTTTCAATACATATATCAAACTTATAAAAATCCATCCTAACTAAGTCATTTAAGTTGTTCCTTCCAGCTTATCTTCCTAGAATAAAGTCTCAGGAATATCTATCAAGTCTCTTTTCTTCAAGAAATTCTCCCAAAGTTGTTCTGTTAAAAGTTGTAGATTAACTTGGAGTGCTTCCTCGTCGAATAAAATCTTCTCTGAGATGTCTATTATATCTTCTTTTCTCAAAGGATTTTCAACCTTGTTAGTATCCATGAAGAAGAAAACCCAAACGTGACCTCTTAAAAATTGTGAATTTACTTGGCACTCTTGTTTCAATTGCGCTGGGAGGGTTATATTCAAACCATGATTGTAATAGAAGTTGGTGTCAGATTTATATTCCAAATTTGCAGTTATTTGCATTGTCCAGTATTTGTGGAGTTGTCACAGTGGGTTGATAATTTTCTACACCTAATTGTGTCTCTTGTTCTTTTTTAATATCTGTATGATTTGTATTTTTAGTCCCTAGTGGATTTATGTTATAGGTGATTTTCTGTAAGAAGCTTTCAAAGATTGCCCTGATAACAGACTTGAGCTCAGGATTAAGGATCTTCATAGCTCCCTCTAGTGGTCAAAATGTATTTATAAATTGCAAAAGCGATAGTCTAGAGAGGAGATTCTCTGGGTGTGTCAGATGTCGGCCGTAGCTTGGTGAAAGGAGTTAAGGAAACAAAGCTTGATTCTAAAGTTTCTGCTGGCAAATTATACTGATATTTCCTTAGAGAATTGGATTGGCCATGGAGAATACAAGTTTAAAGCTTTTCCTTATGAGGAGATATTTAGATAGCATAATTTAAACTACAAGGGATCTCATTGTTGGAAAGTATCAGTCAGGAGAAGGGTACAAAACAAGGCATTGGCTATACCATGGAACACAGGGAAGACAGTCCTCAACAAGTGGAGAAAATACGGCACAAGAGTGACATTACCAAGAACTGGATGCCCCTCCAAAATTGATGAAGAAACAAGAAGACTGGTCCAGGAGGCTGCCAGGAGCCCTCCAGCAACATTAAAAGAGCTGTGGGAATTTCTGGCAAGTATTGGTTGTGTACTGCATGTGACAATCAACTGTATTCTTCATATGTCTGGGCTGTTGGGTAGGGTGGCAAGACAGAAGCTATTTCTTTCAAAGGAAAACATCCAAGCCTGGCTACATTTTGCAAAATGCTACATCACATCTGACAAAAGCATGTGGGAAAATGTGCTATGGTCTGATGAGACCAAGGTTGAACGTTTTGGGCCATCATTCCAGAAAGTATGTTCAGTGGAAAAGCAACACTGTGCATCACCAAAAGTACACCACCATACCAACACGGAAGCGTGGTGACAGCATTATGCTTTGGGGCTGCTTTTCTTCAGCTGGAATTGGGGCTTTAGTCAAGGTGGAGGAAATTATGAACAGTTGCAAATATCAGTCGATTTTGCTAAAATGCTGAAGCTGAAGAGGAATTTCAACTTTCAACACAACAATGACCCAAAGCATACCTCCAAATCAACAAAAGAATGGCTTCAGCAGAAGAAGATCCAAGTTTTGGAATGGCCCAGCCAGAGCCTGGACCTGAATCCAATTTAAAATCTGTGGGCTGTGTACAGGAGATGCCCTTGTAATCTGACAGATTTGGAGCACTTTTGCAAGGAAGAATAGGCGAAGATGTGCCCTGCTGATAGGCTCCCACCCCAAAAGACTGACTGCTGTCAGAAAATCAACAGGTGCTTCAACAGAGTGTTAGTTTAAGGGTGTGCACACTTAACGCAACCATGTTACTATGAGTTTTTGTTTTACTCGCCTAACAGATTTCAGTTTGTTTTCCAATTGAATTATACAGCTTATAAGTTATATTAAAGGTGGACAATAATTCTGAAGTGATTTATCTCAGTAACTTTTTTTCAAACCTCAAAAACCTGGCAATTTAACGGGTGTGTAGACTTTTTATATTCACTGTACCAACAAATCATATTTCTTTTCCCTTTATATGCTGCTCAGAATGCAACTATATGGAATATTTTGCTGTCTCTGTTCCTGGGACAAGAATGTAGGTACAGGTAGCCCTCAACACAACTATTTGTTTAGTGACTGTTTG
Organism: Naja naja; assembly: GCA_009733165.1. NCBI lineage: Eukaryota > Metazoa > Chordata > Lepidosauria > Squamata > Elapidae > Naja > Naja naja. The sequence goes on along the minus strand of SOZL01000007.1, from coordinate 2,878,873 downwards.
AAGTTATAACAGCACTGAAAAAAATAGACTTATGGCCATTTTTCACACTTGCCACCATTGTAGCATCCCAGTGGTCACATGGTCAAAATTCAGACACTTGGCAATTGGCATGTATTTATGAGAGTTGCACTGTCCTGGGGTCACGTGATAATCATTTGTAACCTTCCCAGCCAGCTTCTGATGAAGTCAGTGGGGGAATCCAGATTTGCTTAACAACTTAACTTCAGTGATTCACTTAACTGGCAAAAAAGAATCATAAAATGGGGTAAAACTCAAGTGCTTTGCTTAGCAACAGTAATTTTGGGCTCAATTGCGATTGTAAGTCAAGGACCACGTGTATAAATGAAGTAACTGCTTTAATGGTCAGCAATAAGAAATTTAATAGTTTAACTTGGTATATTTTAGGCTAATCCAGATCCTAATACGTGCCTTGGAGTGTTTGGCCTCAGCTTATATACTACTGAGAGGGATCTTCGTGAAGTTTTTTCCCGTTATGGACCATTGAGTGGAGTCAATGTGGTGTATGATCAACGGACTGGGCGATCAAGAGGATTTGCTTTTGTTTACTTTGAAAGAATAGATGATTCTAAAGAGGTAAAGCATTTTTCTGAATACATTAGACCTTTTGCAAAGGTGCTTGTTAACACTGACAGTACTTGATAAATGTTTAATTTCTGTAATCATACATAATTTTACATAATATTGCAGTGAATGAAATAAATAGCTTGTTTTGATGACTAACTATAGTTTAACATATATAGGATCCTAAATATATGGTTAATATTGATTATGGTTTTTTGAAAAAACAATCTCATATGTCAGGTTTCATTGTTTCATCCAATTAAAGCTAATAACTATTCTGAAGAGGAAAGGATGCATCCTGGATGTGGGTCAGTATGTTACATGCAGGTCCTCAACTTATGACCACAATTGGGACTGGAATTTATTATTAATCCAGCTAGGCAGCAGCATCCAGCTAACCTTTGTTGAGCTCAAAAGGCTAAGCAGACTTGGGCCTGGTTAGTATTTGCATGGGAAATTACCAAAAAAGCCAGAGCTAGTGGTTAAATGGGGAAGGTTAAAAAAGAAACAAATAGTAACAAATTCTTTTTATATTGTTGTGAAGACACATACATACTGTAGATATCTTAAGGCACCAGGAACTAAGCTCAACTAGAAGAAGACTTTTATGTTTATTATTGCTGAGATATTTTGGAAGATTAGGAAGAAATGTGAATATATGGTCTTTGTCCTCTTCTGCATAAAATTCTCTCTAGTTATAGTTAAATTCTACATAAAATCTCTATAAAAACTATATTTTCAAATCTAATGCCAATTGGACATCTTTTGAAACTGTTTAAAAAAGGAGATGTATGGTAAACTTGTAAATTGATACGGCATTATTTGTTATAGGTGAAATTTTAAATCAATCAGTTACTGAGTTATTTGAGACATTTTTGATTCTTGTGTTTAATATTCTACTTAATCTTTCTATTGATATTATAGAGGGCATGTTAAATCCTTAGAGCTAAGAATTATGTCAGTATCAAATCCAAGTTTCAGGTTGTTGTTTTTTCCCCAAACATTTTTATTAGGTTATAAACTATTATCAAATGCAAAATATAATAGTAAATAAAAGAGCAGTGAAATGGGGGAGGGGAAGGGGGAGAGAGAAGTGAGGAAAGGTAGGGAAAAGAAAAGGAAAAGAAGCATTGTCTTCCGACTCTTTCTGTTGCGGTAGAATAGGACATTAACATCAAATCACAGCTTTTTGTTTTTCCAAACACATGAAAAGTCATTTCTATAAAGATCAGTCAATCTAATCTATAAAACCCAAGTCAAAGTTACATTCTTTTCCACATCAAGCACGAAATTCAGAAGCAGTTTCCATGTGGAAACAAAAGTACTTATGTTTTTTTCTTTAATCAGGGTAGTCAGTTTTGCCATTTCAGCCAACTCCATCAACTTCTGCAACCATTCTTCCATGGTAGGTATCGAAGTGTCTTTCCATTTTTGCGCATACAATAGTCTTGCTGCTGTCAACATATGTAGTAGCAAAGTTCCATTTTTTTTTCTCCAGTTCTTTTTCCATTAGTCCCAAAAGGAAAATTTCTGGTTTCATTTCTATCTCCATTTTCAGAATTTTCTGTATTAGAGTGTGAATCATACTCCAGAATGTTTTTGCTTTACCACATGTCCACCATAGATGATAAAAAGTCCCTTCTTTATTTTTACACTTCCAACATTCATTTGACATACCTTTATACATCTTAGATAGCTTATCTGGTGTTTGAATACCAACGATACATCATCTTATAAAAATTCTCTTTTAAATTACAATTTAGTGTAAAATTTAAACATATTGTTCAAGCATCACATTATATCCAAAATAATGATAAATGCAACTTATCTCATCTTTGTAAATCTTGTTTAATATCCCTCCAAAGAGGAACATAGTTATTTTCAAACAGTTTTGTTTGTATTTGTCAACTTAACTTCTAAATGTTTCACCTTTTTCTCGACACTAAAACCCAACTTTTTATTCACTATATTACTATCCTGAGAAGACATATTCTTAGTCAACATTGTTGTTTTCTGTTTGTTTATTTTGAAACCTGCCAAAGCCCCAAACCCATTCAGTTTCCTCATCAGGTGTTCTATATTATTTTTTGGATCTTGTAAAAATAAAACTGTAAATTCCGCGCATGTCCAACTAAGATGGCCTCTTGCTGCTGAGCTCGGGAACGGCAGAGGGTTTGATTGGTCCGAGAGGGTGTTCGAGGGGAGTTTACAACCCCCCAGTACCGGGTACCAGCGCCGGATCGCCTGGGGAAGCGGCCGAGACCTCTCGGGTCGGAATCCGCTGTCTCATGACGAGCTGGGGAGCGACGAGCCCAGCGATGTCTCCCCCCAGGCCTCTGAGTCAGCTGGAGCACCGGCGTGACGCAGCAGTTTTGGGAGTGGCAGCTTCGGGAGCGTTGGGAGCGACGGCGTCGGCTAGTCTTCGGCCAGCTGCTATGGGCGGTGGTTCTGGCCCCGTCCCAAGGCCGATGGTGGCTGCGCCGACTATGATTGTGGCGATGGTGGCGATGGCGATAGCGACGGTGGTCCTGACATCGGAGGGGATGAAAGGTCAGCAGGCGGATATGCGGGACCCGAGGATGGACGGTGGAGGTGGTCCCGTGGTCGCCGCTGGTCCCAGCCCTCCCGCAGGTCGGTCTCCGCCAGAACATCGCCTATCTGTTGCCCTACTGTCTCCCCACAGCTCTTTTGATCTTACTCCTTGGCTGGTTTCTCCCATCAACTGGTTTCTACCAACTTGCCTCACCTATATCATCTGCTCGACCTTTACCACCTATACCAACTATGCCAGCCCCAAGGTATATCTGCTACTGGTTTGGGACTATCAACGCCGAACTGTAGGACGCAGATGGGTGGGCTTGGACACCTTAGAGGCCTGGGTTTGGATTTCCAGTGCTGCTTACACACCCTTGTACTTGGGTCCATGGCTACTGGATTTTGTTGCGCCCTCCGCTGCGGTGAGAGAGCAGCAAGAGGGGTGCACTTCTTTTGAGAGCCATTCAACATCTTTTGGTTATCGGTCCGAATGGAACTCGTTGGGGATGCCCGCGGTGAGAGAGCGAGGCTTAGTCCGGACAGAGGCCTGGAACATCGGCCGCAGGGCACCCTGGATTTGGATCTGGACTTCCCAGTTGTTAGTACCTAGGACCCGACCAAGTCCGGACACTGTTATTTCCATCCATAGACCTTCTGCCCTTCCCTCTGATATGTTTACATCCGAATGATCCGAACTTACACGGCAGCAGAGTTGCAGGCCCTGAGGGGGTCCCCTCCCTCCTGGGTGTGGCCTGCTATACTATCATCGGCCTATCTCGAGGATGGGTTATGGAACCCGGAGAGATGGCATGGCGGGGGGAGGGGTCGGGATTGGGGCTCTAGGAAAGGAAAAAAGAGGGTCACTAGGGCCCCTTTAGTTAAATTTTTGAATAAGTTCTTAAGAAGGTTAGGGAGGAGGGTGGGAAATGATTGTGAGGAGGTGTGTTGCAACCCGGCCTGGAATCGTGGTGGGGGGGCAGGGTTGGGGGTCGGTGGGGTCCCGGGGAGTGGGGTGGGGGCTGCGATTTCCAGGTTGGTTGGGATTGGCAGGGGACGACAAGGCATAAGGCCATATCATGTGTTGGGAGTGCGCCCCCGCTATCTTCAAGCGGTGGCGCGCTCTGACCCTATTGCCTCCTCCCAGTTACCTGGGGACTCGGGAATCGGGACCCCTGGGCTCAGACTGGTGTATTTTAATGCCAGGTCCGTGGCTAATAAGTCCTCCCTCCTCCGTGAGGTGATCGAGGAGGAGGCTGCGGACCTGCCTGCATCACCGAAACCTGGTTGGGGCCAGAGGGAGGAGTCCCTCTGGTTGACTTATGCCCCCTAGGTTTTGGGGTTTTGCACCGGTCACGGGCCCAAGGGAGGGGTGGTGGGGTGGCTGTTGTTATTCGGGAGACCCTGACTCCAAGGGAGGTCACTGTTCCTGAGATAGGCGGCAGTGAAACCCTTCTCCTGAGGTGGGGGCCTGGTGGTCAGGTGGGTCTGCTGCTGACATACCTCTCCCCCAGCTGTGTGGCAGCGGCCCTACCTGGTTTTCTCGATGTCCTCTCGAGGGTGGCGGTGGAATTCCCAGGGCTTATGGTCCTGGGTGATTTCAACCTGCCTTCCCGGGGGGGGCGTCGGGCTTGGCCCAGGAATTCATGGCCTCCATGGGGGCCATGGGCCTGACCCAGTTGATTCAAGGCCCGACTCATGAGGGGGGGAACACCCTCGACCTAATTTTGTCTCAGAACAGTGGCGTAGTGATCGAGGGGAGGCCAGTTTTATGGCCCTACCCGTTCCATGGTCTGATCACTATCTCCTGTGGCTGGTGTTGCAACAAGCTGCCCCTCACTGCTGGGATGAGGAGCCACTTAGATGGTTCTGCCCCAGACGCCTGATGGACCCTGAGAGGCTCCAGGCAGAGCTGGGGTTTTTTCCCACTTCCCTTGTCCACAACTCTGCCGAGGACCTGGCGGCCACTTGGCAACAGGCTGCTACGGGTGCCCTCGACTGAGTTGTCCCCATGCGTCCCCTCACGCGCCATGGATCCCGGATAGCTCCTTGGTATACCGAGGAGCTCTGGGAGATGAAGCGCCGTCAGAGGGGCTTAGAGAGCAGATGGAGGTCCACCCGCTCCCAATCCGATCGAGCACAGCTAAGAGCCCATAATAGGACTTAACTGGTAGCTATGAGAGCGGCGAGAAGGTCTTATCTCTCCACCCTCATAGCGTCCGCAGATAACTGCCCAGCTGCCCTGTTTAGGGTCACCCGCTCTCTCCTACATCCAGGGGAGGCAGTGGACCCGCTGCGGGGAAGGGCTGAGGAATTTGGTCAATATCTGTCGGATAAGATCGCGCGGATTCGGGGTGGGTTGTGCTCTAATTTGCAGTGGTTGATGATCGGGGTGCAAGTAGTCTGGCCAATATGATCTGGGCTGAGTTCGATCCTGTCTCCGAGGATGAAGTGGACAGGATCATGAGGCGTCTGAGTTTCACCACATGTTTGCTGGACCCGTGTCCTTCCTGGTTGGTGTATGACTCCAGGGAGGTCACCTGCGGTTGCCTCCAGGCAGTGGTCAACGCTTCATTAAGGGAGGGTGTTTTTCCCTCCGCCTTGAAGGAGGCGGTGGTGAGGCCCCTCCTGAAGAAGCCTGCCCTGGACCCGAACATGTTAGATAACTTCTGTCCAGTCTCCAACCTTCGTTTTTTGGCGAAGGTGGTTGAGAGTGTGGTGGCTCAGCAGTTTCCACTTTTCCTGGATGAAGCGGACTACCTGGATCCGTACCAATCGGGCTTCTGGCCCGGTTAAAGCATGGAGACGGCATTGGTCGCACTGATGGATGATCTCTGGAGGGCGCGGGACAGGGGTTTTTCCTCTGTCCTAGTCCTATTAGACCTCTCAGCGGCTTTCGATACCATCAACCATGGTATCCTTTGCATCGCCTCGTGGGGTTGGGAGTGGGGGGCACTGTTCTGCAGTGGTTCTCCTACTTCTCGGGGTGTTCGCAATCAGTGTTGGGGGGGCAGAGGTCCAGGGCTCACTTGTGGGGTCCTCCAGGGTCAGTCCTCTCGCCCTCTTGTTTAATATCTACATGAAACCGCTGGGTGAGATCATTCGTGGTTTGGGGGTGAGGTATCACCAGTATGCTGATGATACCCAGTTATACATCTCCACCCCAAACAAGGTCAGTGATGCCCTCTCCGTGATGACCCGTTGTCTGGATGCGGTACGGATCTGGATGGATGGAAACATGCTTCAACTCAACCCGGCCAAGACTGAGTGGCTGTACATACCGGCATCTCAGTCCAGTCAGGAATGTCCATCGTTGGCCATAGGGGAGAGGTGTTGCCCCTGTGGACAGGGCTGAACCTGGGGTCCTCCTGGATGGCGGCTCCAGTTGGAGGAACAGGTGGGGCCGTGGCCAGGGGGCCTTTGCCCAGGTCCGGCTGGTTCGCCAGCTTCGCCTGTTTCTGGACCGAGATGCCCTGCGTACAGTCACTCATGCCCTTGTTACCGCCCGACTCGACTACTGCAATGCTCTCTATTTAGGACTGCCCTTGCATACCATCCGGAGACTGCAGCTGGTGCGGAATGCGGATGCGCGGGTGGTGATGGGAGTTTCCCGATTCTCCCATATTACCCCCCTCCTGCGCGACCTGCACTGGTTGCCGGTTGCGCTCCGGGTGAGATTCAAGGTTCTAGTTTTAACATTCAAAGTCCTACACGACATGGGTCTGGGATATTTACGGGACCGACTCCTGCCGATATTGAGTGCCAACCGCCCTGTACAATCACACAGGCAGGGGCTTCTCGGGGTTCTGTCGGCAAGTCAATGTCGGCTGGTGGTCCCCCGGGGACGGGCCTATTCTGTGGCGGCTCCCACCCCATGGAACTAGCTACCCCTGGGGCTCCATCTGGCCCCTGACCTCTGCATCTTCCGCCACGACTTGAAGACCTGGTTATTTGACGAAGCTGGGCTGTGATGACCTTCTGCGGGGGGAGGGATTTTAAAATTAATTTTAACAATGGATAAATATTGGGCTTGATTTGTTTAATTCTCTTTTAATCTATTTAATGTTGATGTCTGTTTTTAGTTGTGAGCCGCCCCGAGTCTTCGGAGATGGGGCGGCATACAAGTCCAATAAATAAATAAATAAATAAAATTATCAGGGAAGCCTCTCAATTTATAAACTTCTTTCTTAATATTTATACCCCTTATCATCCTGTCTAATATCTCTATTTAAGACTTCCAAAACCAAAATAAACAGCAGCGGGGACAAGGGGCATCCTTGTCTTGTACCCTTTTGAATTTTTCATGAAATAGTTAAGTCATCATTTATGATGATTTTTGCATTCTGTGACATGTAGATCACTTTAATTCCTTGAATAAAATTCACTCCAAAGTCCATTTCTTCCAGCACCTTAAACATGAAGCCCCAATTCAGGTTGTCAAAGGCCTTCTCTGCATCTAAAAAAATTATTATTTTTGCAATATTTTTTTTATTTTTTGTTACAACAAAAATCAATGTGTGAGCAGTGTGGTTCCGTAGTGTCTTACATTTTGATACAAATATGACAATATTCCTCTTCATATAGTTGACAAATGTTCAAATTTGATATTAATACTTATAATTATTAAATGATCAATCTGAATTATTCAATATTACAGTATGTTATTTTTATGTCAATTTCTATATTCTTAACCTCATTCCTTTTACTACCAATTATATATTAATAATCATATTTGCAGTGTTTACCTATAATTCTAATAGGATTTTATAAATTTACATTAAATTATAAATTTCTATTATCTATCCCCTTATTAATTTCTGAGTATGCCACTATTATATTTAAAAAAGAAAAATTCACCTTTCTAGTCACATTTTAATACAAATACAATAACATTCACCATTCTTACATTTAACAATTTATACAATTCTAATACCATTATATTTTTATTACATTTTGCCTTTCATTGTCTTATATAATACTTCACAATGTTTTTCTTTTCTTTTTTTTTAAACCATCATCTCTTATTTGCATTAAAGCTGTGGTTTTTCGCTTCTTAGCTTGTCTCCCATATTCCTCTCTTATATTTCTGTTTCTATCTACCACTTTTTGACCTTTCCTCTTAAACATTTCTTCCTTCTCTATATTATGTTCCATTGTCTCATTTCCAAGTTATCTACTCTCACCCCTATCTTTCTCCCAAAGGTTTCTCTTTGCAATTCCAATGCCTGTTTAATTTCCTTTATAGTACTCTCCCCTTGGTTTACATCAATCATTATATTTATTTTCATTTCCTTTTTATGTTTAGTTCCTCTTTCAGTTGGCTTCTCCTCTTCCTGGTCCTCCTGCTTTCTTGACATTTGTATCTCAATTTCCAGCTCTGCGTCCATGTTTTTTATTTTATTCAAAATGTTCTCAAATCCTCTTGTCAGTGTATCTTTTATTTCCTGAAAATCCAACACAATTTCTTTGCAAATTTCACTCATCTTTGTTCTTGTTTCTTTTATTTCTTCCCAGCCAATTGTCCAACTGTCCTTTATCCAAGTCAAAGCCACTTTTCAAACTAAAAAGGAGCCTTGGTGGTGCAGGCTGTTAAATGCCTAGCACTTAAGTTCCAGCTGCCTGCACTTACTGCAAGCTTGAATCCCACCAGGCTCAAGGTTGACTCAGCCTTCCATCCTCTCGGGGTAGGTAAATTGAAGACCCAAGATTGTTGGGGGCAATAAGCTGACTTTGTAAAAATGCCGCTTAGTAATAAGCAGGCATATACAATGGAATGAAGGCTATTGCTGGGCGCATTGGGTTGTATCCCAAAAATTGTAAGCCGCCCTGAGTCTTCGGAAAAGGGCGGCATATAAATGTAATTAAAAAATAAAAGAAAATAAAAAATAAAAAACCAATGTCCAATATCCAAGGATGTTTGTGTCCTGAAATTAATCTAATATTTTAAATGGTCCAAGGGTGAAATCTTCATACATCCCTTTACCTGTTGAGTCTTTTTATCATAACACCAGGTCTTTTCCAAACTTTGGGGATCTGTTGTTTTTTCTTTTGACAGTAGGTGGCGGTCTTAAATCAGTTTTCACTTTATTCCAATCTTTAAGTCTGATTTTCTGTATTTTAAGATATTAACTTTTTACTCCAATAGCTAGAACGCAGCCACTTAATATATTTATGAGTTCACTTTTCTGAATATTCTTCTCAGGGTTATATTTTAAATTAAAAAGGATAGTTCTCACCCAGTTCCACACTGTCACTAACTCCACTCCTGCACTCTTCTTAAGTTGAAGCTGTCTCCAGCTGTGTGGTGGCCATTTTGGTCGCCTCTTCTTTGTGTCATGGCTTAGAGAGTAATAGTATGAGGGCTCTATAGGGAAGTTGCGTTCTCCCCTGGAACCTCACAAGGCACCTCTCCTTTGCTTCACCACCCCTCCAGGGTGGTTTTGGCCTCTCCTGTTCTGACCCAGGCTTCATCAAACGTAATTAAACACAAACTTGTTTTAAAAGCAAAACCTATTTTAATGCAGTGCTAGGAATTATTTTCATTCACAGCCAAAACTAACTTAAACAGATAAGCACACACCTGTCAGTGCTGTGGAATGCTGTCAAAACCAGAAATCTTCAAAGTAATTATAAAAATACCAGAAAAAACCAACCAGAATACGCATAGCTTCAAGAAGGACTCAGAATCTAATTGAACTGCTTTGCTTCCTGCAAAGCGTTTGTCATTGAGGTCTGATTTTTATCCCTTATGGGAGGGGCAATCACCTCCCAGCCTTACTCCCTAGTCGCCCCTTCTGCTTCAGCTGCTCTCGCCTCTAGTAGCTCTATGCCCACGCGCACTGGGAACAGGCTCCCCTGGGTCCTCTGCTTCGCTGCTGCCAGATTCCAAAGGCTCCAAAGGCAGCACCCTGCTCCCGGATGGTCCTGGCCCCATACCTTCATCGGACGTAGAACCCTCGTCCAAGTCCTCCAGACTCCCTGACTGGTTCCGTTTCGTCCTCACTGTCCAATACCTCTGCCGTCTGCACCGGCTGCCAGCGAGCCACAACACCTCCAGAGCCCACAAACACACAGAAAGCCAGCGCAGGGACGGAGAGCTCCGTTCCTTGCTACTGGTGTTGATGCGACGTTACTTCCGGTCCCATCTAAAAAAATTAAAGCAGCCTGGATATCCGGTTTGAGTCTCTTCGGTGACGGACACGCAATCCGTGATTGTGCGCGGTTTGGGTCTGTGCTTCGCTGCTGGAGACCCCGAGCCGCCTGGCTCCGGGGTTAAAACCACCCCATAGAGGTGGTGAAGACGGGGGAGCTGTCGGCTGGGCAGAGGAGAGCCGCATCTCTCCTCCCCAGCTGGACTTTCCCTTTCCTGAAGGCAGCACAGTGGTGGCCAGAAATGGCCACCTCAAAGAAGATCTCAAGCGGACAAGTTTGTGCAGGAGGAAGTTGTTAAGAGAAAGTGCGGTGGACCGGGCTTGACATGGAAATATCCACTTAAGGTACCCGAATTTGAACAGTGGGAAACAGTAACAATTAAAAAAGAAAGATACTAAAAGCGTGGAGAAAATCAGTTTGTCGCTTTTTTTTCTCTTCTTCTCTGATGTCAGTGGCTTTGAATGGCAAGCAATATTGGGAAATGAAAAGCACAATGAAAGGATATAAGTACACTTGGGCACTAATAGGCTTTTTTCTATAGCTGTAAATAAAGTGCCAAGTGATAAAGACCTATTGAGAGACTTTAAGATCTCTTTTCTATAAAGGAAGAGAAAGGAAGCAACAGAGGAAGAGGGGAAAAAGTGAAAGGAGGGTGAGGTCTGGAGACTGAGGATATCACCGGACTTAAAAGAATTGAGTGTGGATTTGTAACATTGGGAAAAGACACATTCTAAAATACATCAACTGGAACTTTGTTGCAAGCCTAAACCCCTGAAAAGTGAAAGTGTGTCAAAGAAGTAAGAAATAACTTTGGATATTGAAGGACTTTTGGTCTTTTGAACAGAGGATATTAAGCGGATTAAAGTTAATTGGGGATTGTTTCTAAAAGAGAGGGGAAAATCTCTCTAAAAATGTCACTACCCATGGAAGAATCAAGAATGTTATTTAAACAACTCAAAGAAGAACTGCAATTGATAAAATGGAGGTTTTGAAATATATGCAACAACAGGAAATATCGGTGGAACAAGAAGGGTGGAACAAAGAAGAGGAAGCCATCTTAAAGGATCAAATAACTGTTAAAAAGCGAAAGGGGAAAAAAGGGAAAAGAGGGAAGAGAGTTAACAATTTAAGATTTGAAGCAATAATTAAAAAAAGTAAATTATAATACCACAAGAAAACCAAAAGACAGGATTTCAGAAGGGAGAATTAGTTAGAAAAGTGAACAGCGAGGGAAGAGAGGAAAAGGGGGGGCAGGAAAAAAAGAGGAAGCTGTAAATGGAAACAAGATATACAGAAACAAGAGAAGTATACTAGGTTCAAAGAATTTATTCACCTTTTTGGGCATCGAGATAATGGTTAAATAAACTAATTAAATTAAAGGAATCTGCAAGGGTACATGAGATATATGATTATATTAGAAATAGGTAGAAGTTAGAAGTTTTAGAGGATTAATATGATGTGTATTCCTTTTTTTAATGGTAATAAAATGAAAATATTTTAAATGGGAATGAATAAGATAGATATGGTAATTAATGTAATTAATGGTTGAACTGAATTGGAATGGGAATAACTTTTTTGGCTACAATTGCTATATATATATCTATAACCTTTTTATTTTATATTGTTAAAAAGCGTAATAAATAAAAATAAATGTACCAAGCAGAAATTGATTGATAATAGAGACTTTATTAAATAGAGGTATAATAGAAATAATGATGTTAAAGGAGAAATAAAAATGTTAAATAATTAATGTTAATAATAATGGGCCTTGGTGGTACAGGCTGTTAATCGCCTAGCACTTAGTTCCAGCTGCCTGTAATTATTGCAGGCTCGAATCCCACTAGGCTCAAGGTTGACTCAGCCTTCCATCCTCTCGGGGTAGGTAAACTGAGGACCCAAGATTGTTGGGGGCAATAAGCTGACTTTGTAAAAATGCCGCTTAGTAATAAGCAGGCATATACAATGGAAGGAAGGCTATTGCTGAGCGCATTGGGTTGTATCCCAATTGTAGCCGCCCTGAGTCTCTGAGAAGGGCGGGATATTATTATTAATAATAATAATAATAATAATAATAATAATAGGTTAAAAAAAGACGGTATTATCCTCTGAAGTAATAATTATAGGGTAAAATATGTTTTATAAGAAACACAAGATTGTAAATGTGATAGATAAAAGTGTATTAATAATTGAGTGAAAAATATGGGGGGAGAATAAAGGAAAATAGTATAAATTGTTATGATAAATGGGATAGAATACAAGAAATGAATAAATAAATTGAAATTATATCTGTATGGAAAAGGGAAGGTCCGGACACACACTGTTCTCAAAGAAGAATTCTTATGTTTTGTCTGTTTGTATTAATGTAATAATGGTCTGTCTATACTGTATATTTGTTGGCCGGGAATGGTTGTGGAATGATAATACGAAATGTAGTAAGAAAAATTAATCTGCAAACATGGAAGATTTTGTATTTAATGAGGATGGAGAAGATGAGACACAATCTACTGGCACATTATATACTATGCTTGTATTTTTGTCTAAAAATAATAAAAAATATCGTTAAAAAAAATAAAAAAATTAAAGCAGCCTGTTTCTCATTATGGTATTGTAAATATTCAGTAATATTTAACACTGTCCTCACTTTGTGTCTTAGCTGTCTTTTCGGCAAAAAGCCTGCTTGGTCTTCATGTATATACAGTTGTGCTCATAAATTTACATACCCTGGCAGAATTTATGATTTCTTGGCCATTTTTCAGAGAATATGAATGATAACACAAAAACTTTTCTTTCACTCATGGTTAGTGGTTGGCTGAAGCCATTTATTATCAATCAACTGTGTTTACTCTTTTTAAATCATAATGACAACAGAAACTACCCAAATGACCCTGATCAAAAGTTTACATACCCTGGTGATTTTGGCCTGATAACATGCACACAGGTTGGCACAAAGGGGTTTGAATGGCTATTAAAGGTAACCATCCTCACCTGTGATCTGTTTGCTTGTAATTTGTGTGTATAAAAGGTCAATGAGTTCCTGGACTCCTGACAGACCCTTGCATCTTTCATCCAGTGCTGCACTGACATATCTGGCTTCTGAGTCATGGGGAAAGCAAAAGAATTGTCAAAGGATCTGCGGGAAAAGGTAGTTGAACTGTATAAAACAGGAAAGGGATATAAAAAGATATCCAAGGAATTGAGAATGCCAATCAGCAGTGTTCAAACACTAATCAAGAAGTGGAAAATGAGGGGTTCTGTTGAAACCAAACCATGGTCAGGTAGACCAACGAAAATTTCAGCCACAACTGCCAGGAAAATAGTTCAGGATGCAAAGAAAAACACACAAATAAACTTCAGGTGAAATACAGGACTCTCTGAAAACATGTGATGTGGCTGTTTCAAGATGCACAATAAGGAGGCACTGGAAGAATGGTTGAGTTGCCAGAAGAAAGCCATTACTATGCAAATGCCATAAAGTATCCCGTTTACAATACACCAAACAGAAGGGAAAATATGCTCCCAGGCACAGGAAAAGAAGGAAATCGCCAATTTTTTTTTCATGAACCTATATAAACAGGAAGAAACATCAGAAGAACTTATTAATATCTCAAAGCGAAAAATCTGCCAGAAATAACGGATGAAGAGAAAGATAGCCTAAACAATAAAATATGCATAGAAGAAATTAGAAAGGCAATTGGAACACAGAAAACGAATAAGACTCCTGGCCCAGATGGAATACCATCAGAATTTTATAAAGAGTTTCAAGAACTACTAGAGGAGTTAATGATGGATCTTTACAATGAAGCCCTGGAAAATGCCAACGTACCGAAAACATGGATAGAAGCATATGTAACGTTTATCCACAAAGAGCAGACGGATCCACAACAAATACAGAATTACAGGCCAATATCCCTTTTAAATGTGGATTATAAGATACTAGCCACAATAATGTCGGAGAGGTTAAAAAGGATATTAAGCAGAATTATCCAGATCAGAATGGGTTCCTCCCACATAGACAAATGAGGACAAATACAAGGATAATCCTGGATGTCTTAGAATTCTACGAAATACATCCAAATAGAAAAATGGCACTAATGTTTCTAGATGCCCAGAAGGCTTCAACAATCTGAATTGGAAATTCTTTATCAACCAATTGATTGGCATGAAATTTGGCGAAAAATTTCTGGGACTCATTAAGACAATTTACAAAACACAAACTGCAAAAATAATAATAATCAGAGAAACCATGGATAGTATAAAGATAAGTAAGGGAGTGAGGCAAGGATGCCCCTTGGCCCCGTTGCTGTATATACTAGCAGAAGAGATATTACTAACACAGATATGACAGAATCGAGAGATTAAAGGATTAGACATTAAAAAAAGAGGAGTATAAACTCCAAGCCTTCGCCGATGATATGGCATTTATATTGGAGGATCCGAAAGAAACGAGTCCCATTCTAATGAGGGAAACAGAAGAATTTGGAAAAATGGCAGGGCTGAAAATTAACAAAGAAAAAACTAAATTGATAACAACTGTACAAAAAAACAAAAGGAAGAGCTAGCAAATACATTAGGCATGCAGGTAGTAAATAAAGTAAAATATTTAGGGATTTGGCTGACTGCCAGGTGCTCCTCAATCAAAAAGCATAATTATGATAAACTAATAACACAAATATTGAAGGATCTAGACAATTGGGCTAAAATTCAACTGTCTCTATTGGGCTGAATTGCAATAATAAAGATGAATGTTCTACCAAAATTGTTGTTCCTGTTCCAGACAGTGCCAGTCAAGTTGGGGAAAAATTTCTTTGAAGAATTAAATAAACAAATTTCTAAATCTATATGGCAGAAGAAAAAAGCCAGAGTAAAGTATAAATTATTACAGGACGTTAGAAAGAAAGGAAGCTTCAGCCTCCCAGAATTTGAATTATATTATTAGGCTGCTATAGCTACCTGGCTTAAAGATTGGGTTAATTTGACAAATATAAGGATCTTAACTTTAGAGGGCTTTGATCTCCAACTTGGCTGGCACGCATTTATCTGGGACAGAAAGAGTAAACAACATTCGTATTTTCAAAGGCACTGGATGAGAAATGTTTTGTTAAAATATTTGGGAAAAAAATAAAAAGAATCATTACCCTAAGGTTCCATTGTGGTTATCAACAATGGAAGCAGTTTACATCCAAACGTTCTGGACTGTGATAAAATTGTAACATATTGAGATTTACTAAATGAAAAGGGAGAACTAAAAAACAGGAATCAATTACAATGCCAGGGAATCGAGATAGGATGGTGGCCCTTCGTACAAATACAAACACACTACAAAAAAGATAGAGAACAATTTGGGTTTAGCATGTCCCAACAGGAACTAGACAAGATATGGCATGGGAAAGAAAAAAAATGATCAGTAAAATTTACAAATACTTATTAGATTACAAATTAAAAGAGGAAACGGTTAAAGATTGCATGATAATTTGGCCCAAGAATGTGGGTCATAATATCAACCTAGATCAGTGGGAACCTATCTGGCAGACAAATTATAGACTAAGTATGTCAGCCTTGTACAAAGAAAACCTATATAAAATGGTTCATCGTTGGCATTTACCCCCAGCAAGATCAGCCAAGATGTTCCCCAATATGTCACTGAATTGCTAGAAGTGCAACTACATCCAAGGAACATACTTCCACATGTGGTGGACTTGTCCATTTGCATAGAAGTTTTGGCAAAAAATTAGAATTTGGATATTAGAAATAACGAAACAAGAATTAAAACTTGAACCTGAAATTTTTTTATTAGGCATGATAGACCCAAAAATAAAAAAGAAATATCAATACCTGCCTCTGCATATCGTAACTGCAGCCAAAATAAGTTTAGCTCAATGGAAATAGGCCATAATCCCCCCAGAAAATATGGTAATTAATAAAATACATGAGTGCACTGAGATGGATAGACTAACCAAACTCTTAAAAAATAAACAAGACGGTGACTATCACAAAATATGGGATATCTGGTATGATTGGTTAAAGAAATAACTTGACAATTTATTGAAAACAAGGGAGACGTGTAATTAATTGTAAATTTATTCATAGAGAATCAGAGACACTAAAAGGACGAAGTTATTATTCAAGGTTCAAGGTTCTATCCTTAACATACAAAGTCCTTCACGACATGGGTCCCTATTATTTAAGGGAGCGACTGCTGCCGACATTGAACACCAACCGCCCTGTACGATCCCACAGACAGGGGCTCCTTGGGGTCCCGTCAGCCGGACAGTGCCGGCTGGCGGTCCCCCGACGACGGGCCTACTCTGTTGCGGCCCCTGACCTGTGGAATCAACTTCCCTGGAGCTTCGCCCCTGACCTCCGCACTTTCCGTCGCGACCTGAAGACCTGGTTGTTTAACCAATCCGGGCTGTGACCCTGGGGTGGGGTGGTTTTTTTAGAGTTTTATCTCTGCAATTTTAGTGTTAATTCAGCTTGATTGTTTAATCTGGTTTTAACTAATTTATTGTTGTGTGTTTTTATTTTGTAAGCCGCCCCGAGTCCTTTTGGAGAGGGGGCGGCATATAAGTCGAATTAATAAATAAATAATTATAACAAGGTAGAATACATTAATGATAGAAAAATGCAAGTGTAACTATTGCCCAAACCTTGCTGCAAAATGTATATATGTGTATATATACATGTATGTTTGTTTTTAACCACATAAACGCTTAATAAAAATTATTTTTTAAAAAATTGTTACGTTGGTGCGTGGCTGGGTGCAGCCGATACTAAATTACATTATACATTTCCCCCTTGTCCCTGGTCTTTCCCCCACCCCCTGGATGTGACTTCTCCAATGGGACACATCCATCTCCAAGAGTCATCCATCATGCTCTTCAATAACCTTATGCTCCGACAACTTTGGGCTGCCGGGGTGATTATCTAGGCATTTCAAGAATGCCTTCTTTTCCCCCACTCCCTTTTTCTGGCAGCTAAAAAGACCAAAGGAGTATCTTTTTAGTTGACATTCAGCTCCCCTCACTTCCTGAAGGTGACCTGTACAACACAAAAAGAAAACAAATTTATTAAGGTATAGAACTTAGGGTTGCAAACACCCCCCCCTCGGGTTTGGTTGGGTTTTCTGCATGGAACCTCATCACAAGGAGATCAGCTTGGACGTTCCTACTCTTTACCCAAGATGCCTCTGGTAAAGGGTAGCCCTTCCACTTGATTATATATTGGAGTTGTCTCCCAGTGCTCCGCTAGCTCTAATCTCACTGGTTCAGTTAAGTGAGTGGCGTAGGCTCCTCCCAGTAGGGAGCCATCTACTTGTTCGAACAAGATCGGGTGGGCTAGCTTTTTTGCTCTGATCCCCAGTTTTAGGACCATGGTCAGATTGATCAGGCATCTGGTACAGCCTGAATCTATTAAGGCTTGGAAAACTCCCTTATTCCCTGTCTTTGGGGCCGTAAGCTGTATGCCGTATTGGGAAAACGAAAGGGGGAATCGGTCCACTCACCATTGGGTTGTCTTCCCCCTCATCCTCGCTGTCGTAAGGATCCGGCAACTGGTCGTTGTTGTCCGGAGTTCCTCCCCCTTCAGCTGGCTGGAGAGGGACCTCTGCAGCCTGAAAAACCCTCTGGGATGCGTTGGTGGCACGTCTGCGGCCTCGTTCAGGTCACGCCCTGGGTGGAGGTTTCGGCCTTGGTCTCGAATCAGGCTGTGCACGCCACTGCTGTGTGCCCTACTGTTCCACATCGGTAGCATTTAATTGGGCTTTGTGAGAGGGTTGGTCTTGGGGCAGATTGTAGTGTGCCATCCCATTGGTTTGGTGGCCTCTGGTCTGGTTGCCCTCTGTCTCTGGTCCCCAGTGGCTTCCTCATATCGCTAACACATAATGCCCCATCGACTTTTATGGCTACTTGGAACCACTCAGAGAGTCTGTTGGGGATGTCACAATAGGCAGTTACTTTGCTAATTTGCTGGTCCAGGCTGGTTCTGAAAAAAATGAACCAGCATCCGTTCAGGCAAAAGGGGTAGCTTCCCACTGATTCTCCTGAATTCACGGATGTGTTCCTTGATGGGTCGCCCTCCCTGTTTTAGGTTGCTGTGTTCATCTTCTGCATACGGGTCATCCTTTGTCTCCTCAAATCTGGCCTCTAGCAGTCGTAGGAAGTCATCTGTGTCATGCAGTTGGGGGGCCCTTCTCTTGTGGAGGGTTGCTAGCCATCTTCTTGCTTCTCCCTCCAGCCCCTCAGAAATGACATTCACCATGGCTCTAGGGGAGGGGTAGAGGTGTCCATAACGTTCTAGCTGGACCTCAGCTGAGTCAAGGAATAGAGCTAGCTGGTCTGGGTCCCCATCAAATTTCCCCCTGAACCAGGGCGATTCATAGAGCTCTGCTCTGCCCTCTTCCTGTCACCCTCTAAATCTGTGCTTGAGGTGGCTGACCTTCCTCCCTGGCTCTAGTCGGTGCAGAAGGAGGAAGGAGATGCCTACTGCATGGGGGAGGCTGTGGACTCTTCTGCTGGGTAGAGGAGGAGGGCTGTAATCTCGCCTGCTTCTCCTCATGTTAGAAGGCTCTGTGGGAGGTTCCCTCTGTTTTGGGCGGCAAGACGGGCCCTCCTCTCCAATGGCAGCCCAGTCAAATTCCTCCCTCAACTGCTCTATGGATCTCCCCAATGATCCCAACAGGAGCTTTGGGGCTCTGGCTTGTTCCCAGTCCCACATCCATTCCACTCTTGTCAGCTCGCTCAGGGCCCTTCCTCCCTTTTTAAGCTGGGGGAGCTCACCTTCCAAAGCTGTGGGAGGTTTTGTTTTCTTTATTTGCTCAGGCCTCTCAGCTTCGCCTGTGATTGCATCCTCAGCTTCTGTTTGTAGCTGGGCTGCTTCTAGAAGGCTTTCTTCCGAGAGGCCCCACTCAGCCATTTTAACCTGACTTTCTCTCCACGCATTCCAGATGTCGGGAAACGATTGAAGAGGCTGGGGGTCAGGTATCCTGGAATGTTGAATTTTTAGAGTATTGGCTGGCTGTCAGGGCTCCAACAAATCCACCCTTATTCAAATCAAAAGTCTCTAGCCGCATCTCAGAGAAAAGTAAATTGATTTATTAGAAGTTGTCATGTTGGCACGTGGCTGGGTGCAGCCGATACTAAATTACATCATACATTTCCCCCTTGACCCTGGTCTTTTCCCCACACCCTGGATGTGACTTCTCCAATGGGACACATCCATCTCCAAGAGTCATCCATCATGCTCTCCAATAACCTTCTAATGCTCCAACAACTTTGGGCTGCCAGGGTAATTAGGCATTTCAAGAATGCGTTGTTTTCCTATAAAATTTTTGCTTCAATTTTGGCAGAAAGACTGAAAAGATATTTAAATAACTTTATTCATGTTGATCAAAATGGATTTCTGCCAAAGAGACAAATTAAACATAATATGAGAATAATTCTGGACACCCTGGAATACTATGAGGCACATCCTGAAAAGCAAATGGCTTTGATGTTCTTAGATGCTCAAAAAGCCTTTGATAATGTGAGTTGGCGTTTTATGTTATTACAACTGACGCAAACGCTATCATCGTCTCCTTCACTTGTTCTGCTTCCAGTTTAATACCCAATAAGTAATTATACAATTTTTTAATCAGTTTTTCTTCGGTTTCTGTTAGTATTTTATCCAATTCTGTCAGTTCTTTATAAAAACCCTCTGTTTTCACATCTTTTTCATATCTAGAATGTATTTACATATATGAATACCAAACCATATCAAACCCTTGTTCATTTAGTTCTTGTTTCATTTTGAGCTCACCCTTTTTATTCAAAATATCCTTGTATCTAACAATATTTCCCCTATTAATAACATTTGGATGTATAAGCACTTCCATTGTCGAAAGCCAAACTTGGAATCTTCAAATAATGTTGTTTTCTCATTTTCTCCCAAATTAACAATAAAGCATTTCTGATATAGTGCCTTTGAAAGTAACCATGTATCTTATTTTTCCCATACCATAAAAAGGCATGCTAACCCAGCTGTAGGTCATGTCCTTCCAACATCAATTTTATTTATTTATTTATTTATTAATGGGACTTATATGCCGCCCCATCTCCGAAGACTCGGGGCGGCTTACAATAAAAACAAACACAATAAATATTTAAAAAAGAATTAAGCTAATGGTCCCAATTAATACAAAACTTAAAAACCACCAAAATCTAAAAACCACCCTACCCAAGGGTCACAGCCCGGATTGGTCAAATAACCAGGTCTTCAGGTCATGGCGGAAGGTGCGGAGGTCGGGGGCCAAGCGGAGCCCCAGGGGAAGTTGGTTCCAGAGTTCAGGGACCGCGACAGAGTAGGCACGTCGTCGGGGGACGCCAGCGGGCATTGCCGGCTGATGGGACAAGGAGTCCCTGTCTGTGACTTCGTACAGGGCGGTTAGTATTCGATGTTGGCAGCAGTCGCCCCTTAAGTAATAAGGACCCATGTCATGTAGGACTTCGTATGTTAAAGTTAAAACCTTGAATCTCACCCGGAGGGCAACGGCAACCAATGCAGGCAGCACAGGAGGGGCTAACATGGGAGAACCGGAAACTCCCATCACCGCCCGCGCCGCCGCATTTTGCACCAGCTGCAGTCTCCGGATGGTATGCAAGGGCAGTCCTAGATAGAGAGTTGCAGTAGTCGAGTCGCGAAGTAACAAGGGCATGAGTGACTCTGCAGGGCATCCCGGTCCAGGAACGGCTGAAGCTGGCGAACCAGCCGGACCTGGGCAAAGGCCCCCTGGCGACGGCTCCCACCTGCTCCTCCAACCGGAGCCGTGCATCCAGGAAGACCCCAGGTTCCGCCCTATCCACGGGGGCAACACCACTCCCCTATGGTCAGCGATGGACATTCTAAGCTGGACCGGGATGCGGTATGTACAACCACTCAGTCTTGGCGGGTTGAGTCGAAGCATGTTGCCGTCCATCCAGATTCGTACGCATCCAGACAGCAAGTCATCACGGAGAGGGCATCACTGATCTGGTTTGGGGTGGAGATATACGGTTGAGTATCATCCGCATATTGATGATACCTCACCCCAAAACCACGGATGATCTCACCCAGCGGTTTCATGTAGATGTTAAATAAGAGGGGGAGAGGGGACCGAACCTGAGGGACCCCACAAGTAAGCGCCCTTGGGGTGACCTCTGCCCCCTGCCAACACTGATTGCGACGCCCGCGAGGGTAGGAGGAGAGCCACCGAAGGACAGTGCCCCCCAACCCTACAGGCGTCGCAAAAGGATACCATGGTCGATGGTATCAAAAAGCCGCTGAGAGGTCTAATAGGACCAGGACAGAGGAAAAACCCCTGTCCCGTGCCCTCCAGAGATCATCCAACAGTGCGACCAATGCCGTCTCCGTGCTGAAACCAGGCGGAAGCCCGATTGGTGCGGATCGAGGTAGTCCGTTTCCTCCAGGAAAAGCGGAAATTGCGGGCCACCACACTCTCAACAACCTTCGCCAAAAAGCGAAGGTTGGAGACTGGACGAAAGTTGTCTAACACGGTCGGATCCAGGGCAGGCTTCTTCAGGAGGGTCTCACCACGCCTCCTTCAAGGCGGAGGAAAGACACCCTCTCTCAAAGAAGCGTTGACAACTGCCGGATCCAGCCGCAGGTGACCTCCCTGGCGGCATAAGCCAACCAGGAGGGCACGGGTCCAACAAACATGTGGTGGAACTCAGGCGCCGATAATCCCGTCCACTTCATCCTCTGAAACAGGATCAAACTCATCCCAAAACGTAATGGCCAGACTCCCCGTATCCCGCTCTCCAACCACTGAAAATCAGAGGACAACCCGCTCCGAATCCAAGCGATCTATCCGACAGATATTGCCCAAATTCCTCAGCTCTTCCCGGCGGGTCCGGCCCCTCCTCTGGACGAAGGAGGACGTGTGACCTGGAACAGGCGGCGGGCGGTTATCTGCGGATGCTATGAGAGCGGAGAGATAAGATGTTCTCGCCGCTCTCATCGCTCGCAGGTAAGTCCTAATATGGGCTCTTAACTGGGCTTGATCGGCCTGGGAGCGGGTGGCCCTCCACCTGCTCTCTAAGCCCCTTCGACGGCGTTTCATCTCCCGGAGCTCCTCTGAATACCAGGGAGCCATTCGGGATCCACGGCATGTAAGGGGTCGCATGGGGACAACCCTGTCGAGGGCCTCCGACGCAGCCCGCTGCCAGGCGGCCGTTAGATCCTCGGCAGAGCTGTGAGTCGGGGAAGAGGGAAAAGGCTCCAGCTCCGTCTGGAACCGTTCTGGGTCCATAAGGTGCCTGGGGCAGAACCACCAACGTGGCTCCTCATCCCAGCAGTGGGGGGCGACTTGTTGGAAGACCAGCCGTAGGAGATAGTGATCAGACCATGGAACGGGCAAAGACGTAAAAGTGGCCTGCCCTCTGTCACTATGCCACCACTCAGAGACAAAAACAAGGTCGAGAGTATCCCCCCCCTCATGAGTAGGGCCATGAATTAGTGGGTCAGGCCCATGGCTTCCATGGAAGCCATGAATTCCTGGGCCAATCCGACACCCCCCAGGGAAGGCAGATTAAAGTCCCCAGGACTATAAGGCCTGGGATCTCCACCGCCACCCCCGAGAGGACGTCAAGAAGCCCAGGCAGGGCTGCTGTCACACAGCTGGGAGAAAGGTATGCAAGCAGCAAGCCCACCTGACCATTTGGCCCCCACTTCAGGAGGAGGGGTCTCACTCCGCCATCTCTGGGATAGTGACCTCCCTTGGAAGCAAGGTCTCCCTAATAACCACAGCCACCCCACCACCCTACCCTGGGCCCATGGCGGTGCACAACCCAAAACCTGGAGGGCATAATTCAACCAGAGGGACACCTCCCTCCGGGCCCAACCAGGTCTCGGTGATGCAAGCCAGGTCCGCAGCCTCCTCCTCAATGATCTCACGGAGGAGGACAGATTTATTGGCAGGACCTGGCATTAAAATACACCAGCTGAGCAGGGATCCCAATTCCCGAACTCCCTAGGGAGGAGGTCATAGGGTCGGAGCGAGCGACCGCACGGAGGTGGCGGGTGCGCGCTCCCAGCACATGATATGGCCCTATGCCTCGACATCTGCTGCCTACCCCAACCACCCTGGGAATCGGCCCCCACCTCAGTCCCCGGAGCCCCACAGGCCCCCAACCTCCACCCCCCCCCCCGAACCGGGCTGCAAGAAGACCCATTAACCCTCCTCCCTAACCCCTTAAGACGACTAATTAAGAATTTTAAAAGTTTCCCCTTCCTCCTAAATTTGGAATTTGGCCACTAACTGCAGCATGCCACCTCTCGGGATCCCAAGATCCGTCATTAAGGAAAGCTCTTGATAAAGTGCAGGGCCATTCCACAGACTGGGGAACCGTCTGGAGGCCCATAAGTCTGCTGGAGAATAGGCAGGCATGACATGTACATCTTAGGCAGGACAGGGGGCAGCTGGTTAGATGGAAGAAAAATTGTAGAGATGGAAATACAATAGGAGACGGACTATAATGATGATCAGGAGATAATCCGCAATCAGCAACTCTCTCACAGCTGCCGACAGTTAGAGTCAAATAAACAAGTCACTGTGCTGCCACCACAGTGACTTGCGGTAAAAAATCCTGAATAATTCCCTGCCCTCACACTGCAGGGAAAAAAATTACATCCTCCCACTGCCCTCTCACCGTAGTGGGAGGTAGTCCAGTCTCAAAGAGAGAAGTATAGGTCCATGGAAGTGGTGCAGATGACCCAGGCACCATCAGTAGTGCCAATGAGTCCAAGATGGCAAAAAGACAGTGAGAAGGCGGCGGTCACAGATGAAATGTCCAAGAGTCCAAGAGTCCAAGCAAGGTGTAATGTCCAAAGCCAATCCCGGCCACAGATCTGGGGCCACAATGCCATCCTTTCGCGGGGAGGGGCACCACCACCGGCTCTGCCCATAACCCCTAGCCAGGAAGGCCGCTTCCTCCAGTCCAGGCCATGGCTGAGAACATGCCCCCCTGGAACTCTCAGATGTATAGGCCTCCCTCCTATCCGTATGTCTGACTCTCCCAGAGCTTCTGGGGAGAAAGTAAAGGGGTAGGGGCTCCCAGGGGTGGTTCAAAAACCCACCCCCCATAGCCACACCACCCAAGTCAGAGCCGGAAAGAGAGGGAGAAAGCCATTGGACCAACAGTCAATAACCTTGTATTCCTCAATACAATCCATTCTTTCATCCATGTTAGCACTGCAGCTTGGTAATATTCCCAGTTGGGTAATCCAAACCCTTCATGCAACATTTTATCATGCAACATTTTAAAATTGATTCTTGCTTTTTTCCCTTGCCATATATATTTTAGTATTATTCTATTAAGCTCTTCAAAATATTTTTTCTCCAGTTTTATAGGAATAGTTTGGAACAGATATAATAGTCTAGGTAGTATATTCATTTTAATTGTTATTCTCCCTGTTAGGGACAATTGGAAGTTTTTCCACTTTTGAAGATCTATCTTAATTTGCTGTTTCAACTTATAATAGTTATCTTTCTTTATCATTACACATCTTGCTGTTAATTGAATTCCTAAGTATTTTATTTTCTTAGTGATCTGAATACAGGGGTGGGATTCTACCGGTTTGGATCTCTTTGCTAGAACCGGTTGTTAAGTTTCCAAACAGTTTGGAGAACCAGTTGTTAGAAGAAATCTCCTTCTGTTTTTTCCACTTTTTTTTTTAATTCACATTTATATGCAGCCCTTCTCCAGAGACTCAGGGCTGACTTACAATCTTTGGAGCACAACCAATGTGCTCAGCAATAGCCTTCATTCTATTATATATGCCTGCTTATTACTAGGGCTTTTTGGCCACCCCCAAGCAGCATTTTTACAAAGTCAGCTTATTGCCCCCAACAATCTTGGGTCCTCAATTTACCTACCCTACCTACAGGCTTAATCCTGTAAGGAAGGCATTCCTTACATTCTGGTGTTGTAGCTTACAGAAACTGCCTCTCCGTTAGCCCTTATTACATTCTTGGCAGGACTAGACTTCCTGTCTCCGGAGCTTCTCTGGAGTTTTTTTTTACTCCTTTGCTGGTAGTTTGCTGGTGTCAGCCTGAAATTGACATGTGTAGCCATTGGAAACCTGACAGCTTGACTTTTTTAAATGGGAAGGGTTGTTTTAAGCTTTGTACACTGCTGTTGGGAGGAAATACTCCCCTGTTGAAGTTAGCACTTTTAAGAAATAATTGAATAACAAAGCAGAGCTGCCGGAAAGAAGCTTTTAATGACAAGGAACCAAGATGAGTGACATTCAGCAAGGCTTCTTGGCTACAGGTGAAACTCGAAAAATTAGAATATCGTGCAAAAGTTCATTTATTTCAGTAATGCAACTTAAAAGGTGAAACTAATATATGAGATAGACTCATTACATGCAAAGCAAGATAGTTCAAGCCGTGATTTGCCATGATTATGATGATTATGGCTTACAGCTCATGAAAACCCCAAATCCACAATCTCAGAAAATTAGAATATTACATGCAATCAATAAAACAAGGATTGTATATAGAACAATATTGGACCTCTGAAAAGTATAAGCATGCATATGTACTCAGTACTTGGTTTAGGCCCCTTCTGTAGCAATTACTGCCTCAATGCAAGGGCCTTGGTGGTGCAGGCTGCTAAATGGTGGTGCAGGCTGCTAAATGCAGGCTGCAATTATTGCAGGCTCGAATCCCACCAGGCTCAAGGTTGACTCAGCCTTCCATCCTCTCAGGGTAGGTAAATTGAGGACCCAAGATTGTTGAGGGCAATAAGCTGACTGTAAAAATGCCGCTTAGTAATAAGCAGGCATATACAATGGAATGAAGGCTATTGCTGAGCACATTGGGTTGTATCCCAAAAATTGTAAGCCGCCCTGAGTCTTCGGAGAAGGGCAGCATATAAATGTAATTAAAAAAAAATGCGGCATGGCATGGAAGCTATCAGCCTGTGGCACTGCTGAGGTGTTATGGAAGTCCAGGATGCTTCAATAGCAGCCTTCAGCTCTTCTGCATTGTTCAATCTCATGTCTCTCATCTTTCTCTTGGCAGTGCCCCATAGATTCTCTATGGGGTTCAGGTCAGGCGAGTTTGCTAGCCAATCAAGCACAGTAATCCCACGGTCATTGACCCAGGTATTGGTGCTTTTGGCAGTGTGGGCAGGTGCCAAGTCCTGCTGGAAAATGAAGTCAGCATCCCCATAAAGCTCATCTGTGGAAGGAAGCATGAAGTGCTCCAAAATCTCCTGGCAGACGGCTGCGTTGACCCTGGACTTAATGAAGCACAGTGGACCAACACCAGCAGATGACATGGCTTCCCAAATCAACACAGACTGTGGAAACTTCACACTGGACTTCAAGCATCTTGCAGTGTGTGCCTCTCCATTCTTCCTCCAGACTTTGGGTCCTTGGTTTTCAAATGAGATGCAAAAGTTGCTCTCATCAGAAAAGAGGACTTTGGACCACTGAGCAACAGACCAGGTCTGTTTTTCTTTAGCCAGGTAAGGCGCTTCTGACAACATTTGAAGCCCATGTCCAGGATCCGTCTGTGTGTGGTGGCTCTTGATGCACTGATTCCAGCCTCAGTCCACTCCTTGTGAAAGTCCCCAACACTTTTGAATGGCCTTTTCCTGACAATCCTCTCCAGGCTGCGGTCATCCCTGCTGCTTGTGCACCTTTTCTTCCACCTTTTCCCTTCCACATAACTTTCTATTAATGTGCTTTGATACAGCACTTTGGGAACATCCATCTTCTTTTGCAATTACCTTTTGAGGCTTTCCCTCCTTGTGGAGGGTGTCAATGATGGTTTTCTGCACAATTGTCAGGTCAGCAGTCTTTCCCATGATTGTGATTCCTCCTGAACCAGACTGAGAGACCATTTAAAGGCTCAGGAACCCTTTGCAGGTGTTATGGCTTAATTAGCTGATTAGAGTGGGACACTTTGAGCCTAGAATATTGTACCTTTTCACAATATTCTAATTTTCTGAGATTGTGGATTTGGGGTTTTCATGAGCGATAAGCCATAATCATCACAATTATGGTAAATCACAGCTTGAACTATCTTGCTTTGCATGTAATGAGTCTATCTCATATATTAGTTTCACCTTTTAAGTTGCATTACTGAATTAAATGAACTTTTGCACGATATTCTAATTTTTCGAGTTTCACCTGTAGCTAGAAAGATTGACATTCAAACGTGAGTTTACATACCCTTTCTGAGTTTTGGTCTGAAACTGGTTTTTGGTGAAGTTTAATTCTGTGCTTGGTGACATTTAATCCTGTGTTTATTGATGTGATAATTTTCCCTATTCAGCTTTGTTTGGAAGGAAAAAGGTTAATCTCTGTCCCTGAAAAGAAACTGGGTTGAGAAATCTAGCCAGTTCCTGTGTCTATTTGTTCTGGTAATTGGTTTAACAAGCAACAGCTACTGTTGTGATTTAATTATTTGTATTGTGTTTGAATTTTTTCCTGCCTCATGGTTTCTTTTTCTATCTGGGGAGGGGGTCTTCACTGCTTTAGTGGTATCTGGCATTGTCCTTTTGAGGTGTACTTCCAAGAGGCAGGATGCAAGCTTGGCACTGATTTTTTTACTGCCTTTCGGGGGGGGGGGGCATGTGACCTTTCCTTAAATCTGGATGATTTCCTTAGGATATCTTGTGAGATGAGTGAGACCAGCTGGTATCTTTAAGTGGTGCATATGGATCTAAGGATTGCTTCTCCTGGGTGTGCTCTTTTTGGAGAGCTTAAATGACCTCTGCTAAAGGGTTTCACTTTATGAGCAAGAGTTGGCTGCTGATAGTTATCATTGCATTTTAACTATTTTAATTCCTCAAGGTGCTCTGGCACCCTGCCTGATTTGTAACTCTGGCTTGCAGGTATTTTTAATCTAATGATTGGTATTTAGGGCAGCTTTTTGCAAGCAAAGAAGCTTTTTGTATTTTTGTACAGGTAATCCTTGACTTACAACAGTTCATTTAGTGACCATTCAAAGTTACAATGGCACTGAAAAAAGTGACTTATGACCATTTTTCACACTTATGACCATTGCAGCATCGCCACAGTCACGAGTGGCCAGGTGAGGAGAAGCGCCTCTCGATGTGAGTGATGTTGAGTTGGTGACGCCCACACAGTTGCATGACCAGAAAGCCATGCCCACCAACTAAGCCAAGCCCACAGAACCAGTTGTTAAAAAATTTGAATCCCACCCCTGTCTGAATATCTAGTCTTTCCATTACTTCTTTCTTCTGTTTTTCTGCAACGTTTTCACTAAGATCTTAGTCTTCCCCTTGTTTATTTTCAATCCTGCCACTTCTCCATATTCCTCTATTTTTTCAATTAACTTCGGTCCTGTCTCTAGTGGTTCCTCTAGTATAAAAACCAAATCACCTGCGAATGCCTGTAATTTATATTTTTCCTTTTTTATTTCCATTCCCTTTATCTCCTTATCTTGTCTAATGTTTCTATTTAATACTTCTAATGTCAATACAAATAGCAATGGTGACAAGGGACATCCTTGTCTTGTTCCCTTCTTAATATTAACCTTTTCGGTCATATCTCCATTTACAATCACTTTTGTGGTTTGTTTCTGGTACATGGCCTTAATCATCTTAATAAACCTCTCCCCAAAGTCCATTTCTTTCAGTTGTGCTAGCATAAATTGCCAGTTCATGTTATCAAACGCCTTCTGTGCGTCTAAGAATATCAACATCATTTGTTTTTCTGGATGTGCTTCATAGTATTCCAGAGTGTTCAAAATTATTCTCATATTGTCTTTTATTTGTCTCTTATGCAGAAAGCCATTTTGGTCTGGATGTATAAATTGATTTAAGAATCTCTTTAGTCTTTCTACTATTATTGAAGCAAATATTTTATAATCCACATTCAATAAAGGTATTGGTCTATAATTTTTTACCTGTTGTAAGTCTGACTCTTCTTTCAGTATGAGAGTGATGTATGCTTCTGTCCATGAATTTGGTACTTTTACCTCTATCAGTAGTTCATTGAACACTTCCAACATTATGTCACAAAAAGAATTCTGTAAGGTTTTATATAATTCTGCTGGTAGTCCATCTGGACCTGGTGTTTTGCTGGTCTTTTGTCTTTTTATTGCTTCTGTTAATTCCATCATCGTTATCCTTTCTTCTGGTGTTATTTTAAATGTTTCTGGTATTTTAGGTAGATCTGCTTCTTCTAAATACTGTTTCACTTTCCCTTCTGGCATTATCTCTTGATCATATAATTTTTCATAATATTTTTGTATTATTTCCTTTTTGTCTTCATTTCTATAATAAAGAGTTCCTTTGGCATCTGTTAGTTGATTAATCCATTTCTTTTCTTTCTCTTTTTTCAGTCTGTATGCCAGCCATCTTCCTGGCTTGTTTGCATTCTCAAAAAACTTTTGCTTAGATCTTTTAATTTTCTGTGCTAGTTCTTCTTTATCTATTAAGTCTAATTTGTGTTTTGTTAGATTCATTTGATTTTTTATGTTCTTTTTTGTGGGTTTTCATGCAATTCCTTCTCTAATCTCTTATACTCCTCTTCTAGTGATTTTTGTATTTCTCTATTTTATCTGTTTCTCTTTCCTGTGTATGTTATAGTTAACCCTCTAATGCCTTTGCTGTGTCCCATACATTTTGTAAAGAGGTTTGTTCTTTTTTATTTTCTTTGAAGAAAAAGTCCAATTCTTTTTCCATAAATTGGATAAGTTCATTTTCTTTCAATATTGAATCATTAATTGTCCATCTTGACCTCTTTTTTATATGACTTTTATCGGATTATGGTCTGCCCAAGTGCTTGTTTCAATATTTATTTCTTGTATGTTAGCTATTATTTATGTTGATGCCCACATTATATCAATTCTAGACCAGGACAGATGTCTGTTGGAATAGAATGTGTATTGACTATTCTTGGAATGTGTTTCTCTCAAGCATCCTGGATAGCTAACTCTTCTGCCATTTTAAAAAGGGTTTTTGGTAATGTTTTCCTGTTTGTTTGTTTGTTTGTTTGTTTGGTTTTATAGTCCAATTCCACATCTACTATTGCATTGAAGTCTCCTAGAATACATATATTTTCATATTCCAATTCTGTTACTTCTTTATGAAGTTTATTGTAGAAATCCTCTTGATTATTGTTTGGTGCATATATTGCCACTAAGAGTATCTGTTTGTAATTCATCGTTATCTCCACCATCAAAATCCTCCTCCTTCATCCATAAAAAATTGTTTTGCATTTATTTTCTCTTTAATGTAAAGTGCCAATCCTCTTTTGCTTTGGTTTGGGAGGGAGGCATATAGTTTCCCAATTTTAGGATAGTCCAGTACTTTGCTATGTTGCTTTTTAATATGCACTTCTTGAAAACATGTCCAATTTTAATTTTTCTAATTTATTAAAAGTCCTTTTCCTTTTTATTGCCGAATTCAATCCATTTATGTTGATTGATATCAATTTTATTTCTTCCTCCATGTCTTTATTTATAATAATGTTTTGTCGCTCTTGTCACTCTTGTCTCTCTTGGTTCTTTTGGTTTCGTTCCTTCTCTTATTGCTCTTTCTTCTTGGTCTCTTTCCTCTTCTTTTTGTTGTCTGTCTCTCTGCAGTTTCCTCACAACATCTGATTTCTTCTTCTCTCGCTCTCTCTTCTTCTTGTGTGCTAAAGTAGTGATCATAGAACTGCTCCACTTTTTCTATTGAGTCTAATCTGTGTCTTTGTTCCTGCCATGTCACCAATATTCCCTCTGGTATCAGCTATCTAAAACTCGCTCCTTTTCTAATTAAACACTTTGTCAAAAACTGGTATTCCTTTCTCAAATCTCTAACTCTTCTCGGTATTTGTTTTAACACTGTTGTTCCTTTCCCTTTATATTTCAAAGGGTCATCTCTTGCTCTCTGCAGGATTTCTGTTTTTGTGGCTTTTTTAGTAAATCTCACATGTACCTCTCTAGGCAATTTATTTCTCATCGCATATCTAGTGTGTACTCTAAATATTTCATCAATGTCAGCCAACATTTTTTCTTTAGTCACCTTCAAGGCCCCTGCCAATGTATCTGCCATAATCTCCGCTAAGTTTTCTTCCTCCATGTTTTGGAATCTCAGGTAAAAATCTGCCTGATCCATTTCTAACAAAATTATTGTTTTTTTCTTTATTTTGGTCAGCCAGTGTAAGTCTATAGTCCAGCTCGCCCACCCTTTTTTCTGTTAGGTCTACACTCTCTTCTACCTTTTGCATACGTTTGGCATTTTTCGCCATCATTTGTTGAATATTCTCTACTTTATCTTCTATTTTCCCTACTTTCTCCTCTACTCTCCCTATCTGTTCTTTCAAATTCTCATGGACTGCTTGTATTATCGCTTTAATCTCCGCTTGCGTCGAGCTTGCTTTTTCTTGCTGTAGCATAGTCTCCAAGGTCCTCTGTCCATCAGGGCTAGAAGTAGCAAAGGAGGATGCTGAAGATGGTGCAGACGTTGTCTTCTTCATTTTGAAATATTTGTTTTTGTAATTCACCATGGATTGCACTTATAGCTCAATTGTAGTCCAAAAAAAATGAAAGTATGAACTAGTCGAGGTCCAAATTTCTTTTTCTTCAGGTTCATCTTACCTTAATCCAAATGTTTTATTGGTAATAGAAAAAAGGAACAAAAAGAAGAAATGAAAAGAGAAAAAAGGGAAAGTAGCAAATTGTAATCCAAATTGGCCCACCAACCCTCAGTGTTCAATCCTCAATTATTATCTTTCCAACCAGAAAAAAGGAAATTCAATTGTAATCCAAGAAAGGGGTAAAAGTATCAGTTCTCATCAAAATCCAGAGTTCTTTTTCTTCAGGTTCTTCTTACCTTAATCCAAATTTTATTAGGAGTAGTAATTACGAAAAGCAACCAAAAGATAAACAAGAAAAAAGAGGAAGGGGGGAAAAATCCAAATAACAAGTTGTAATCCAGATTGGCCCACCAACCCTCAGCATTCAATCCTCTACTGTTGTGTTTCCAGGATAAAAAAAAAGAGATTTTACAGAGCAAACTCAAAGGCACCAGAAAAAAAGTAGTCCAAGAGAAAGGGAATCTTTTAGTGTTTAGTTCTCAGTTGTCTGATTTGTTTTCATTAAGTTCCAAGTGTTACACTGTTCAAAACCAAAGTCTCAATGATCCACTCTTTATCTTTCACCTTCAGACAAAATAATCCTGTTATCTTTCTATTTCTATTTCTATTTCTGTCGCGGCCCCTGACCTCTGGAACCAACTGCCTTTGGGGCTCCGCCTGGCCCCGATCTCGCACCTTTGCGTGAGTTAAAGACCTGGTTGTTTGACCAACCCGGGCTGTGACCCTCTTGGGGGAGGGATGGTTTTAAGGTTTTTATAATGTTTGAACTTATAATTTAATTTAATTGTTTTTTAAGTATTTATTGTTCCTGTTTTAGTTGTAAGCCTTGAGTCTTGAGATGGGGACATATAAGTTCAAATAATAAATAATAAATAATAAATATTCCCATGTAACCAAGGTCATATAGTTTCTCTTTTCAATCTTCTATTTTCACTTCAACCTGCAGGTGGCACTGTTGCTCTGCTTTCTGTTTTCTCTTCCTTATATTATCCCAATATAAAGTATAGTTCTTTATCTTTTTGTAATTTATAGTTGAAAACAAGAGAAAAACAAAAATCTAAATCTCAGTTTTAACACTATCCAATATTTTTAGTTATTCCAACATATCCAGTCCAGCTTCAATACCACATTTCTTCCAAGAAGTCCATGATTAATTAGTTCCTTTTTCAATTGGCTCTTTAAAACAAACTTTCCTCACCGCTTACAGGGGTGGAGTGGAAAGAAACCCACTTCCACCTCTTTCTTTTAGCCTCTCCTTCTCCCCACTTTCCCAGGGGAGCTCTTTCTCCAATGGTTAATTTTAACTTAAGTTTCTCACCCAGCACGATCACACCTTCTTTCCAGTTTCTCTTTCTTCCGGTAGCTTTCCCAGCTTTGTAGCGGCTCGCCATGGCCTCTTTCCCTTGCTGTCAGATTTGAAGGCTTTCTCCGGATCAACCAGGGAATTTGCGGATTCCCTGGGATTGACGGAGTGTGCCTTCTTCAATTATCATCCCTCCTGGACCATTTAGGTTCAGCTGGACCACCTGACAGCTGAGATTTTGAGCCACCCCACCCCCGTGCTCCGGGAAAGCTCATTGTATTGCCGCGACACCAGCTCTGCCCTCCCCTTTTACAAGATTTTTAGATATCCATATCATGTCAATCCTTGAAAAAGATTTATGTCTTTCAGAGAAGAAGGTATGTTCTCTGGCATCTCCATTTTTATATCTCCATTAGTCCACCAATCCATCCATCATCTCAAAAAAAAGTCTTAGGTAATTTACCCTGTGAGGGTTTAACTCCTTTAATAGCTGTTCAATCCAAGACTGGTGCTGTCACTCCATTCCAATCCCCCAACAATAACCAATTTCCATACAAAAAAGGTGATAATTGATCCATTCCAGCTTGCCGACCTGGACTGATGGGGGGAGGGGTTTTAGTGATGGTTTGTTAGTTTTAATTAATATATTAGGATGTTTGTTTAATAGTTTTTAAAGGTTTGTATTGTATGTGTTTTATTGCTGTGAGCTGTCCTGAGTCCTTCGGGAGATAGGGCGGCATAGAAATCTCAATATTAAATTAAATTAAATTAAATTAAATTAAATTAAATTAAATTAAATTGTAAAAAATTGCTTCTGTCATCATTTGGCCTATACACGCCCACCACTATTGATTTTATCCCATTAAGTTCTATTTCCATTTTTAAATGGAAATAAATATTTTTAATATTTATAATATTTATATTTATAAATATTTATATTTATAATTTATATTATATTATAAATATTTATATTATATTTATAAAATAGATTGAAATATTTTAAATCTACCCTGATCATCTGCTATAAGTAGCTTAGGTTTAAACTGGGGTTTTATATATAAAACAACTCCACTAATCTTTTTTACACCAGCTGATATAAATTCCTAGTTTTTTATTTATCAAATATTTCTTGTCTTGTTTCTTAATATGTGTTTCTTGAAGACAGACTATATCCAAATTAAGTTTCCTCAAATAGTGAATTTTTTTTCACTTCGATGTAGCATTTGCTCCATTAACATTCCATGTGAAAATCTTAATCTCCATCTTTAAGCACCATAATAGATTCCTGTACAACTACATTGACCCCCTCTTTTTTCTTTTTTTTCTCTCTGCCACATCTTCTTGTTCAATACCAACTTTAGGGTCTTGCGCAAGCACTTGTTTTTTATCTTGGTCAGTCACTAACTTCTTTTTTATACCTGTTTCTCCACATGTGTCAGGGATTAGCTTATATCTGATTAAAAAGTCCTTAGCTTTCTCTATGGAATTCAGCCTAAATGTTTGCTCAAGCTAGGTAAGTACAGAGGTGGGCTGCACTTTCATTGAC
The DNA here is from genome assembly GCA_009733165.1 of Naja naja. Taxonomy (NCBI): domain Eukaryota; kingdom Metazoa; phylum Chordata; class Lepidosauria; order Squamata; family Elapidae; genus Naja; species Naja naja. The sequence goes on along the minus strand of SOZL01000007.1, from coordinate 2,844,161 downwards.
AAGGGGCTTGCTGGTCGCGCATTTGCTTTGCTCACATGCACTGCTTTGGGGCTGAAACACAGCTTCAAACAGGCAGCTAATCGACTCAGGCAGCTCCGGTGAGTACAGCAGGGTGGTGCGGAACTCAGCTGGGCAGCGTGGGCGGGGGGGGGGAAGTTAGTTATTTAGGGAAAGCATAGAACAAGGGCAGGTCAGAGGGCCCAACACAGCTAGGGGCTCACCCGAGCCCTGCCGACCACCCAGCAGCCCACCACTGGTTAAGTATCACCCCTTCTAGTCTATCCCAGCAAAATAAGATTCTTCTCTGCATCAGGATATCAGTGAGAACAATACAAGATTTCCTTGTTCTCAAAATTCTAACAGAAATTTCCTTCAAAACAATAATATCTGTAGTATCCATTACTATTACCTATACTTAAAATGGCAACCCAGAACCCAATCCCTTGTTATTTTTCTTGTGAAGTGAACTCGCACACCCCGACACCTGCCTTCCCGGCCCATTTCTTCTGCAACCAGCAAGGCTTTTCTGAAGGCCTCTGTAGCCGATAACAGATTCTGGATCGATGTAGTGGTGAATATCTGTAGCTCGGGTGTAGGATGAGTGTGAAGGTTTGTTCTCCAAGCTTGTGGGTTGGTTTCTGAACGTTTTGTTAGCAGGCTGGGTAATCTTAACATATGGTTAACATAGGTTACCAGGCTAGGTTTGAACATATATAGAGTCAATTTTGCCATTGCATATTCTCCATTTTTAGTTTCCAGTCTGATATTGTAGGCAAAGTTTTTCTTTTCCAACGTTGTGCCAAATTTGTTCTTGCAGCTGTCAGCATGTATCTTAGTAAATTGTGATATTTTTCATTTATACATCATAAAAATATTTGTGGGTTCAGTTCAAATTTTATTTTTAGGATTTTCTGAATATTTTGATGTGTAGTACTTTTGAGGTTTTTTTTTTATATAACCACTACAATTAAGCATGTGTAATATGATGGCTGAGTAGAGAAGATAGTAATTAGAAAGTCACATAAACAGGGATCTGTTCTATAAAAGAATGAGAGAAAAGAGGGTTAATGGATCTATGGGGAAAGTGAAGGCCAGAAGTTGATTATATGGGGTGTTTTAAGTTAGATGTTTACCTTTCTGCTTGTAAGTTTATGCTGTTATATGTTTATGTATTGTGTTTTTATCTGTTCTAGAAGAATTGAGTATCATTGAAATTTCAGTAATACTCAGTTCTTCTAGAATAGATCCCTGTAAATGAAGATGGGAAAGTCATGAAATGATAGCAAGAAGCCACATTGTTGCATGCCCCTGATCATCCTTTCCTTGTGTGACACTGATTAAAGTTAATCATAGAATGGTTTGCTTTACTTAAAAAAATAGCTGCCTATTTATCTTTTTTGTCTTGCTTAGAAACGAAGTGTCAGTGATGCATTAGCATCTTCCTGTGTTGGCTTAAAAATGATCATATTTAAGTAACTTAAAGTGTTTCAGGAAACTGAAGTTTTAATTTTTCCTTTAGAGAAAAAACAGCATGCTTTAGTTCATAGAAGAGTAATAACTACAGGCATGCTAATTTTGTGAATTGAGAATAAACATTATTATTATAATAGACTTTTTTTGTAGGCAATGGAACATGCAAATGGAATGGAGCTGGATGGTAGAAGAATCCGGGTGGATTACTCTATCACAAAGAGAGCACACACGCCCACCCCTGGCATCTATATGGGCAGGCCAACTCAGTAAGATATTCTTTTTATTTGAAGGCTGTCTTAGCATCATCATCATTATTATTATTATTATTATTATTATTATTATTATTATTCCATTTGCCATGGGACTTCAAGTGAAGTGTTCAGTTCCTTTAAACATGTTCTATTCTAAAGACTGCTTTATTTCACTATATTCTTTCCAAACTCGGAACAACCTAATTCACTGAAGTGTTCCATCAGAATGTTTCAAAAGGATTATGTTTCAATGCAACTCCAAATAGTTCCAGTATTCTGCTATAGGGAACCAATGGGACTCAAAATAGGCCCATTGTTTCTCTTTATGTTTTGGTCCTAGGGCTCCAGAAGTAGGTGCAATTGTAGTCTCTGCTGAGTACTTCCTGAAGAATAAATAAATGCTTTGAAAATTACCGTAGCAATCAATGGAAACAACAGTTCTATTCACTTTTGTAGCCTTCCTTTACAAATAGCCTCAGAACCTAATCCAGTTAAGAAGCATGCAATTCAGGACAGGACATGAACAACATTTATTTATTAAATTTATATGCTGCCCATCTCACTGTCTGGTGACTCTGGACACCTTACAAAAGCAAAGTTAGAAACATTAAAACATTAATATTTAAATTAAGAGAAATTAAAGCAGAAACCAGAATACAACAGGGTAGGGTGGGGGCTTCTTCTTAGTCCACTAACCACCTCCATGTGGAATGCCCCCATTGGGAGTCAGGCCAATTGGCAGAGCCAGGTTTTGAAGCTCTGTTGGAAGGCCATGTGGGTGGGGGTGTATTTCACCTCAAGGAGCATGATGCTCCAGAGGGTGAGAGCTACAGCAAAAAAGCCCCTTCTCCTGGACCCCGCCAGCCAAAAGTCCTTGACCAATGGGGTCTGCAGCATTCCCCTTTTGCCAGAACAAGTGGGGTGGGCCAATCCCATTGGGGTGAGACAATTCCTCAGGTGTATACAATATAGTTCCCTAACAATTGAGTTGAGCTTTCTTAATGCACATGTACAGTGCACATGTAACCTTCCTGCCAAGTTTAACAAAGCACTGCAGTTTTTATATATAGTACCTTGGAATTGACCAATAAAACATGCAGTGCACAGTTTTGTTTTTGCCAACTGCCAGAAAAACTCTCCTCCATTCACTACATCCAACCAAGGACTTCAGAGATAGTACGTATGCCTGCTGTAGTATCAACTAATTTTTATATGCTTAGTTACTTGATTACTATATTTGTTTTTATGACTTTTATTGTTTTATGAATGTATAAAATACAAAGAAAAATAAAAATAGGAAATTAAGGGAAGAAAATAGGTACAAGGGAAGAAAGAAAAAGGCCTTCCGACTCTTTTTAACACAGTACAAGATAACATTACAGCCTCAAATTTTACTTTTATACATTAGTATATAACTAGCCATTTCTACTGTGTTTTCCCAAAAATAAGCCCTAGCTTGATTTTTACGTGTGACCTAATATTTATTTATTTATTTATTTTATTGGACTTGTATGCCGCCCCATCTCCGAAGACTCAGGGCAGCTCACAACTAAAAACATACATTTACAATAAATAGCTAAAAGAGAATTAAACAAATACAAAGCCCAATAATACCAAATTTAAAATATTTAACCACCACCCCCCCCCCGAGAGGCAGTCACAGCCCGGTTTGGTCAGATAACCAGGTCTTCAAATTGTGGCGGAAGGTGCGGAGGTCAGAGGCCAGACGGAGGCCCAGAGGCAGCTGGTTCCACAGGTCGGGGACCGCCACAGAATAGGCTCGTTGCCAGGGGACTGCCAGCCGACATTGGCTTGCCAATGGGACCCCAAAGAGCCCCTGCCTGTGTGCCCGCACAGGGCGGTTGGCACTCGATATTGGCAAGAGTCGCTCCCTTAAATATTGTGGACCCATGTCGTGTAGGACTTTGAATGTTAAAACCAAAACCTTGAATCTCACCCGGAGTGCAACCGGCAACCAATGCAGGTCGCGCAGTAGGGGGGTAATATGGGAGAATCGGGTAACTCCCATCACCACCCGCGCCGCCGCATTCTGCACCAGCTGCAGTCCCGGATGGTATGCAAGGGCAATCCTAGATAGAGAGCGTTGCAGTAGTCCAGTCGAGAGGTAACAAGAGCATGAGTGACTGTATGCAGGGCATCTCGGTCCAGAAACAGGCGAAGCTGGCGAACCAGATGGACCTGGGCAGAGGCCCCCCTGGCGACGGCCCCCACCTGCTCCTCCAACTGGAGCCGTGCATCCAGGAGGACCCCCAGGTTCTGTGCCCTATCCACAGGGGGCAACACCACTCCCCCTATGGTCAACGGTGGACATTCCTGACTGGACCGAGATGCCGGTATGTACAGCCACTCAGTCTTGGCTAGATTGAGCCGAAGCATGTTTCCATCCATCCAGATCCGTACCGCATCCAGACAAAGGGTCATCACGGAGGGGGCATCACTGATCTGGTTTGGGGTGGAGATGTATAACTGGGTATCATCAGCGTACTGGTGATACCTCACCCCAAAACCACGAATGATCTCACCCAGCGGTTTCATGTGATATTAAATAAGAGGGAGAGGACCCCCCTGGGGACCCCACAAGTGGCGCCCTGGGGCTGACCTCTTCCCCTGTCAACACGATTGTGACGCCCGAGAGGTAGGAGAACCACCGAAAACAGTGCCCCCACTCCCAACCCCTCGGGCGCAAAAGGATACCATGGTCGATGGTATCAAAAGCATGAGAGGTCTAATAGGACCAGGACAGAGGAAAAACCCCTGTCCCGGGCCCTCCAGAGATCATCCATCAGTGCGACCAATGCCGTCTCCGTGCTGAAACGGGCCAGAAGCCCGATTGGTACGGATCTAGGTAGTCCGCTTCATCCAGGAAGAGTGGAAACTGCTGAGCCACCACACTCTCGACAACCTTCGCCAAAAGAAGGTTGGAGACTGGACGAAAGTTGTCTAACACACGGAGTCGGGTCCAGGGCAGGCTTCTTCAGGAGGGGCCTCACCACCGCCTCTTTCAAGGCGGAGGGAAAAGACACCCTCCCTTAAAGTGTTGACTACCTGAACCCGGCATGCAGGTGACCTCAGCCACCTGCAGCCTGTTGGAAGACCAGCGCGCAGGAGATAGTGATCAGACCATGGAGCGGCAGTGTGGTACAACTGAGCTGCCTCTATCACTACGCCACTGTTCGAGACAAAACTAGGTTGAGAGTGTTTCCCCCTCATGAGTGGGGCCTTGAATCAACTGGGCCAGGCCCATGGCCCCATGGAGGCCATGAATTCCTGGAGCCAAACCCGGCCAGCCCCCAGGGAAGGCAGATTGAAGTCACCCAGGACCATAAGCCCTGGGAACTCACCTCCACCCGAGGGGCTGAGAAACCCAGGCAGGGCTGCTGCCACACAGCTGGGGAAAGGTATGTCAGCATGCACGCCCACCCGACCACCAGGCCCCCACCTCAGGAGAAGGGTTTCACTCCCGCCTATCTCTGGAACAGTGACCTCCCTTGGAATCAGGGTCTCCCGGATAACCACAGCCACTCACCACCCCTCCCTGAGCCGTGACGGTGCAAAACCCAAAACCTGGGGGCATAAATGACCAGAGGACTCCTCCCTCCGGCCCCAGCCAGGTCTCGGTGATGCCAGCCAGGTCCGCAGCCTCCTCAATCACCTCACGGAGGAGGGAAGATTTATTAGCCACAGACCTGGCATTAAAATACACCAGTCTGAGCCCAGGGGTCCCCGTTCCCATGTCCCCAGGGGAGGAGGTCATAGGGTCGGAGCACGCCACCGCTCGAAGATAGCGGGAGCGCACTCCCAACACATGATCTGGCCCTATGCCTCGTTGTCTCCTGCCAATCCCAACCACCCTGGGGATCGCAGTCCCCACCCCGCACTCCGGGGCCCCGCCGGACCCCAACCCCCACCCCCCCGCCACGAACCGGGCTGCAACCCACACTCCCGGAACCATTTCCCACCCTCCTCCCTAACCTTCTTAAAAATGTATTTAAAAATTTAGCTAAAGGGGCCCTAGTGACCCTCTTTTTTATTCTATTAGAGCCCCAACCCCAACCCATCCCCCCGCCATGCCATCTCTCCGGGTTCCATAACCCATCCTTGAGGTAGGCCGATGATAATGTAGCAGGCCATATCCAGGAGGGAGGAAGCCCCCTTAGGGCCTGCAACTCTGCTACCGTATAAGTTCGAATAGTACAGATATGGGCATGCCGTACCCCCAAAATAAGTCCTAGTTAAGACCCCGCCTACTCCGTCCCACTGTCTGGTATGTGGGGCAAGGCACATGTGTAAAAATCAGGGTGAGGGTGGAGCTACCCCACGCGCCCTGCACCCGTTTACCTTAGGACTGCCGCAGCCAGGCCTCCCACGTCCTGATACCTGTTGCGCCGCTGCTTGACTTCCTTTGCGGCTGGATGCCACGTGCATTGTGCCGGTCCCGCCGCTTGTGTACACAATGGCGCCACGTGGCCTGCAACGTGCCACGCCATCTTCTGTGAGCGGTGGCACCAGTGGAATGAGCCACACAGCCTGTGAGCAGCGACACTGGCATAATGCGCCACGTGGTATCTGGCTGCAAGCAGCTGCAGAAGAAATCAGGCAGCAGCACAACAGGTGTCAGGACGTGGGAGGCCTCACTGCAGTGATCCTAAACCTAAGGTAAGCAGGTAAGATATCCCCTGAAAATAAGACCTGGTGCTTATTTTGGGGCCCAAAAGAAAATAAGACCTTATTTTCGGGAAAACATGGTATAACAACAAATCTATCTAACCAAAGTCAAAGTTTCATTTTTTTTTATCACAAGCACAAAATCCAGAAATGATATTCAAATAAAAAACACATATTATCTTATCTTCCTTGCTGTGGAAATAATATGTATTTCTATTTGCACTTAATAATTTTTATAAACCATCACTATTTATACTAACAAAATTCACAGTATTCTTTCATATTTAACCTTAAAGGGAAAAATACTTTTTTTTCATCCACACTAAGCTTTTCTTTAAAAACATTTCTAAAATCAAACATTCTAACACATCTTTTTTTAAAACTTCCTCTTAACATACATACTTTAAAGTTCGCTTTCAGACAACTAAAATTCCAACTAACTCCAATTAACTCATTAAATTTAGGTTACTCCCTCCAAGTTACCCTCCTAGAATTTTTTTTCTTGTATACATCCTTTTTAAAACTCTAAATTTTTCTTCAAGCTAATAATACATTTTTTTTTAATTACATTTATATGCAGCCCTTCTCTGAGACTCAGGGCTTACAATTTTGGGGGATACAACCCAGTGCGCTCAGCAATAGCCTTCATTCCATTGTATATGCCTGCTTATTACTAAGCGGCATTTTTACAAAGTCAGCTTATTGCCCCCAACAATCTTGGGTCCTCAGTTTACCTACCCCGAGAGGATGGAAGGCTGAGTCAACCTTGAGCCTGGTGGGATTCGAGCCTACAGTAATTGTAGGCAGCTGGAACTTAAGTGCAGGCATTTAACAGCCTGAGCCACCAAGGCCCTTTTTTTTCTTTAACTTTCTCGTAACAAATATTTTCAAATACAATTTCAATAATATTTTACAAATTTTAGGAATTACTTAAGCATTATGTATAAAGGGAAAAATGACTTTTCAAACTTTAGATTAACTTTCTTTCAATTACAAATATCTGATCAATGGAAATCGATCCTGATTCCAATTGACTCATTAAGTTTAAGTCACTCCTTCCAACTTGTCTTCATGGAATAAAGTCTTTTTCTTCTCTGGAATATTTCTCAAGTAGTTATAATCTTCTCTTTTTCTCAAGGGTTTCTCAACTTTATTAATGTCCATGAGGAAAAAGTCCCAAACTTGTCCTTTTAAAAGTTGCAGAAATTCCAAAGTTATGGTTTGTTTGTTTGTTTGTTTGTTTGTTTGTTTATTTATTTATTATTTGGTCTTATATGCCGCCTTATCTCCCGAAGGACTCAGGGTGGCTCACATAAAAAACTAGAATACAAAAGTTAAAAGGAATTAAAAAATATTAAATCAATTGGACCAAATAAATATTTAAAACCCTACCACGAAACATTTAAAACAAAGCCCCCCCTCAGTCCAGGCCGGCTTGTTCAAATAGCCAAGATCGACTCCTCTGCATTGTCAGCTACTTGTGAAATTGCCTTGGTGGTTTGGTAACTTCCTACACACATTTACATCTGTGAAGTAGTTTTTTTAACGTCCTTGGAGCATAGCTGATCTATGAACTGGTGAATTTTATTTAAAGATTTTTGAAATACATCTCTAATAATTTGCTCCTCCATCTTCTTAACTTCCTCTTTAGTCAAAGAGTAGCTTTTTGGTAAGTCACTTAAGAATTGCTGGCCAATCAGGAATCATACAAATCGTAAAGTTTTAGGCACCCACAGCAAAGCAGACCAAGCTACAAGTTACTAAAAAAGAAATAAACTAGAACCACAACTTTCTGCCCTTATGTTTCTCCATTTTTTAAAAAAATAGTCCACACTTCCTTATTTTAGCTTGCCTTAGCAGCCTTCTTCCTTGTTCTTTAACAAGAAATCCCCAAAATGGCACAGATCTTCAAAAAGGAATAACAGGCTAGGACTAAAGAGAGCCTCTTTTAGCTTAACATAGATTAATAGTCCTTAAAAATGATTAAGAAATGAAAGGTACAAGGTAGTCAGTTTGAAAAATAAATTCCAAAATGACTGCTTCTTCAACAATGAACTGATTGCAGCCCTGCCCCTCAGCTTTTGCACACAGGCTGCTTTGAAGCACAGCTCCTGAAGCTACTTGCAGACCTTTTGCTATATCAGAGGGTCTTGTGGGATGATTCTAGGACTTTCCCTAACCCAGGAGAGTCATATAAACTAAAGGAATGTTGGTTCCTTCTGTTGGTAGTTGAAGTTACATTCCAGGAGAAAACCCCTCAGGGATCCTTCCTTGGGCATGTCATCAGTTGGCCATCTTTTCACCGGAAACTTTGATTACTATGTTTGTCAACTGGTCCCAGTCTTACAACTCTGGGTGGTATTCAACAGAAGAATAAAATTAAACGAATTGTAGAATAACAGTCAATTAGAAATATTACAGACATGTATACATGACCATGTACCAATCAACTGGAGCAGAAATGTTGCTAGAAAAGGAAGGCTTTCAGTGATCTTCCTGAAGCATATTCATTTTTCCCTGAGCTCAGAATAAGACTCAGGAGCACATTTTGTAAATGATTTTGGATATCTGATGCCAGTTTTAATAGCTGCTGAAATTAGGTCAGTTGTTACTCTCATCAGTTCCTTCATTGCGAGACTTCATAATATACACTGTGTGTTGTCTTCATCCTTGATCTTAAATAAATGCATAGCTTTCTGCATAACTTACCTGGCCTCTTTTTGTTATAAAAGTGGCGGAGGTGGAGGTGGAGGAACTGGCCGTCGCCGTGATTCTTATTATGACAGGGGATACGACAGAGGATATGACAGATATGAAGAATATGACTATCGCTACAGGTACATACTCAGATGTAGTAGTTGTGGAGAGCTTCAATACAAGCAATAAATTCTGATACACAAAGTGGTGTTTAAAAGTTTGTGAACCCTTTTGAATGTTTTCTGCATAAATTTGACCTGGACATCTGTTCTCTACACAGGTCCTAAAACTAGATAAAGAGAACCAAATTACATAACTAAGTCAAAAATATACTTGTTCAGTAATTTATTAATTTAAAAGTGCTGCGGTGGCGCAGTGGTTAGAGTGCAGTACTGCAGGCTACTTTTGCTGACTGTCAGCTGCCTGCAATTTGGTAGTTTGAATCTCACCAGGCTCAAGGTTGACTTAGTCTTCCATCCTTCCGAGGTCGGTAAAATGGGGACCCAGGTTGTTGGGGGCAATAGGCTGACACTCTAAACCGCTTAGAGAGGGCTGTAAAGCACTGTGTATAGAAGTGTAAATGCTATTGCTATTGAGAAAAATTATCCTAAGGTACATATTTGTGTGGCAAAAGTAGATGAATCTTTGCTTTCAATAACTGGTATGTTTCCATTGGGCAACAATAACTGCAACTAGACGTTTCTGCTAACTGTTGATCTGTCCTGCATATCAGCTTATTTTATTTATTTGTTAAATTTTTATGCCACCCATCTTCCCTACAAGGTGACTCTGGGTGGCTTACAGGTTGTGAAACAAGTAAAAAATACAGAATTAAAGTATTATTAAGAACTATACTAAACCAAACTAAGAGAGTTAAGAGCTGGAGAGGATTGGGATGAGGTCTTATTACCCCATCAGTCACCTCCAGCAGTGAGCATCCCCCATCCCCAGCTCAGGCCAGCTGGCAAAGCCAGGTTTTCATACCCTGCCAGAAGGCCAAAAGGGAGGGGGCAGTTCTCACCTCCGGTGGTAGAATGTTTCACAGGGATGGGGCCACAGCAAAAAAGGCTCTTCTTGACTTGAAGATGGGATCCATAGCAGGCTTCTTCCCACTGGCATCAGTGGGGCGGGTTTGTCTCATCAGGGAGAGGTGGCTTCTCAGATACTCTGGTCCCATGCCATGTAGGGCTTTAAAGGTAACAACCAACACCTTAAATCAGATCCAGAAGCAAACTTCCATAGTTTGTAATTCCAGATCCAAGCTTGGAGGAATCTTAGCTCATTCCTTTTACAGAACAGCTTCAAATTCAAAGTTCTGTTTTGGTCTCATCCATCTACAGAACGTTTTTCCAATAGATTTGGGCTTATTCTTGTGGTCTTTCACAAACTAGATGGGCAGCAGTGTTCTTTTTGGAGAGTAGTGTTTTTTTTCCTTGCAGCCCTGCCATGCACACCATCACTGTTCAGTCCCTCCCGATGGTGGTCTCATGAACACTGACATTTGCCAGTGGAAGAGAGGCCTTTAATTCCTTCAACTTTACCCTGGGGTTCTTTCAGATCTCCCAGAGTATTACAGGCATAGGTCTTGGTGTGATATTGGTTGGTTGGCCCCTGCTAGGGAGGGTAGCAATAGTGTTGAATTGCCTCCATTTGTACACAATATCCCTGACAGTGCATTGGTGGAATCCAAACTAGTTTTGTAAGCTTTTCCAGCCTAGTGAGCAGTGGTGGTATTCTACTGGTTTGGCCTGGTTCGGGCGAACCGGTAGTAAAAAATGCTACTGGTTCAGTTGAACCGGTATTTCTTTTTTTCCCTCCCAACGATCAGCTGTTCTGATGATCAGCTGTGCCCGGATCCCCCTCACTGTCTTACTGCTTCACCCAGGAGGCTTCCCTCAGGCCCAGGAGGCAAAAAGGGGCACGCAGGGGTGCTGCTCTGTGTGCCCTGCCGTGCTCCGTTTTTTGCCTCCTGGGCCTCAGGGAAGCCTCCTGGGAGCAAAAAGGGCCTCCCAGGAGGCTTTCCTGAGGCCCAGGAGGCAAATAAAATGGAGGATGCTGCAAAAAAAAGCCACGCCCACCCAGTCACATGGCCACACCCACCTAACCACGCCCACAGAACCGGCAGTAAAAATATTTGCATCCCACCCCTGCTAGTGAGCACCAACAACTCTGTTTCAGAGATCCTCAGAAATCTCCTTTGTTAGAGGTAGGACACACTTCCATATACAGTAGTGGCCAAAATTGTGGAAACCTTTTGGGAAAAGTGTATGTTTGAGGTTTGATGCCTAATAACACCACTTTGTTTTGGAGTAGTACCATAAAATTATATATCAATGGAAAGATAATTTAATCAAGAATGTAATGCAACAAAGTTTGTTCAATTATCTGTATTCTATAGCCAAATAACCAGAAAAAGGAAGCACAACTTGCTTAGGTTGATATCAGGTAATTTTCCTTCATCTGATTGTAGCCAATGAGCATGAGTGTTTAGACAGCCAATCAGGTGTCATCTTGTTTTGTCAATAAGCCAATCAGATCCCAGTAGGATTCAGTTATTGATGTCATGTATTGAAGCTGAGACGAGGACATTTGTCAGTGTGTTATGTGATTGTTATCAAGTTGGTTGGGTTTTTTGTGTTCTTTCATTTAGTGAGCTTGTAAAATGTAATAAAATTAAAGTAATGGTGTAAAGAGTTGACTGTCACCCAGAAAGCGATGTAAAATAACATTATTAAGTGAACAAGGTGACAGTTATAAAGAAATTAGAAGAACAATTGGTGGAAACTTAACCAAAGGTGGCATTTCTAAATTTTTGAAGAGGTATAAGGAGACTCAGTCACTACAAAACCACACTGGTAAAGGCAGGAAAAGGTGCACAACAGCAAGTGATGATAGAAGAATTAAGAGGCTGTGCCTACAGTGTGAAGTTGAGGACTGTTTGGCGCAGACTGCAGGAATTTGGCCTAAAATCTAGAATTCCATGAAAAAACTTCCCATAATCACACCTGATTATCATTCTATTGATTGAAACCCCTGATTCTAATTTCCCCTTTAAATGAACTGATAAACCCTACAAGTTCTCATACTTTTGATACACACAAATATGTAGCATTAGATCATTCTGGCTTTAGGGCTTGTATAGAGAACCAATCATATTTTAGGCCATTTTTATGCAGAAATACTGAAAATTCAGAAGGGTTCACAACTCAAGCACTGCTGTATTATATGGGTATAGGGTATTTGTTTTCGATGGCATGTTCACATAACTATGTTTTGCTTATTTGTTTAGGGTATTTATAGGGATGGGCAATCCATGAGCCACATGTGCATCCTAGTTTTCCTATCTGTGGTTACGTGAGTCCAGATAGGTTGGGTAATATCAGCTCCTGCTCTGTTGGACTGAGTCTGCTTCAAAATTCAAGCTCCGCCCTGTGTTGTGGCCACATCCCAGTTTTCGACTCAGTCCAGCCAGGACAGACGTGTGTTTCAGAGCTCCACTTCAATAAACGTGGAGCCTCAATAAAAAAAGGAAAAAAAGTTTTTAAAGTGCTGCAGCGGCTTGGAACCAACAACTAACAAGTGAGTGGGGTTTTTCAGCCCCCAGGGCTTGGGGATTGCACTCAGGGCACCCGCCCTAGCGCGTGGAGCCAGGACCACGTGGGGCAGCTCCAGGCGATTGGCCTGATAAGGGCCAACAGCTGATTGGTGCGGAGGCACAGCAGCAACAGAAACCGCTTGCGGTTTCTCCGTTTTTGCTTACCGATTGGATCGCCTTGGCTGCAAAACGCTCAGCGCAGCAGCCTGCAGCAGCAGCTTAGTGAGCAGCCAGCTCAGGAGTGCTTTGCAGCAGTGCAAAGCAGCTGCTAGATCAGACAATGGGCTCGGTCCCAGCTGAAGGGGGGACAATCGGAGGAGGAAGCAGATAGCTCCCAGCTGAGGGCGCTATCGACCATGGTGCCAGTGCTGCGTTTCCAGCTCCAGCACTGAGGAGATCACATGGGCGCCTCCAGACCTGCTTGCAGGTCCCAGAACTGATTTTGTAACCGGCAGGGCATGGCTGCAGCCCAGCAGTTGCCTATCTAGGTTTGCTTAGCTGGTTTTCCAGGTAAGGAGACCATTTTTTATTCTGGACAAGACCTTAATGGTTATACTGATTGTGATTGGGTTATTAATACCTCATCCGTCCCTCCAGCAGGTTTCATTCTCCCTTAACGTGCCTTAGATAATTCTCCCGGTGGGGTGGCAGATAAGGAGCAAGAAAGGGAGCTCAGTCCCTCCACTTCCAGAGACAGATCCAGGGGCAGACAGAAGAGAAAGGCCCCTGAGACCAAAGCGCCTTCCAGAGAAGAACCAGAGGCCCAGAAAGGGCAAAAGGCACCTGGAAAATGGTTGGAGAAACGCCACCATGTGGCTGGGGGGAGGAGCAGGAGATCACCTCTCCCAGAGGACTCAGATCCTTCTGAGCAACCCCCTGTTTTGCATCTGGAAGCAGTGCCTTCTACCTCTGCTGCTCCATCTCGCCCTCATATCTGGTCTCCTGATAATTCCTCTGCTATTGGGGATCCAACTCCCTTAGGAGAACATGGAGGGGATGAAGGTGATTCCCTAGTCTTGGAGGAATCTCTTCCTCCACTACCTAAAAGGGTTAGAGCAATGGCTGAGGCATCCAACCCAGAAGATGCGGATGAGGCTGTACCAGCGCATCTGGAAGCCATCATCTCCAAAGCTATAAGAAGGGGAATTGTAGAGGCTCTCCAAGTAACTAGGAGACCAGCTTCTGAGGCCTCAGACCATTCAGATCTAGACAGATTTTTTCATGATAGAGGCAAAGACTCCTTCAGAGACAGGGACTCCCCTGTCCCTTCCTTACACAGTGTTACCTACAGAGCACATTAGGAAGAAAAAAAGGAGTCAGATTTCTCAGAGGATGAAGATAATGGCCCCAGAGAGACCCTCCTTTACAGGCCTTTTTGACGCTCAGAAATTTCAAGCATTATTGTTCAAGGCCAAGAAAACAGCAAAATTAGGACCAGGGGCTGATGTTGGAGAAATAGAGGGGGAAGGTACAGTCCCTCCTGACCAACTTTTCAATGAACCTGCAGTTAGCCCGGAAATGGTTCCTGTTCCTAGGCTATTCCTGAATATTATCCATAAGCAAATGGAAGCCCCAGGTACATCTACAATGTTTTCTGCCAGCGAGTGGCGCTTCTTTACTATGGGGCCTGAACTCACCAGTTCCTTGCAGGTACCTACGGTAGATGCACCTGTAGCTGCTATGATTTCTGCCTCCTCCAACCCTGCTGACCCAGAGGAGGCACTGAAAGCAGTGGACAAGAGGATTGAACAATCCCTCCAACGCACTCACCTGGCGGCTGCATGGGCAGTTAAGGCTGCTTCGGCCACTTCTTTTTTTATGAGGTCTTTAAGGTGGCTACGCCAACTACAGGACAGGGTTCCAGCCTCTGATGTTAGGGTTCACCAAGACATTCATAAATTGGTGGCTGCTGCAGAATTCACCGCAGATGCAACTCTGAACAGTGCCAGGTTTGCCTCTAAGGCCATCGCCACATCGATTGCTGCCCGTAGAATGTTTTGGCTTAAGAATTGGCAAGCTGACGGGCGTCAAAAGTGGAAAGTGGCTTCTTCACCTATAAAAGGGAACAAGTTGTTTGGGGAAGTCTTGGAGCCCCACCTGGTGGAAACCAGGGATAAGAAGAAATATCTCCCTTCTCTGACATGGCGCTCCACTTTCAGAGCTGCCCCTTATACCCACAGGTCCTCTCTCAGAGGAGAGGGCAGTTCTGAGACTTAAGGGTCTCAGAGACAGCCCTACAACTGTCAGCAACATCCCCAGGACAGGGCAGCCAGAGATAGACCACAATTCTCAGGCAAGCGGCCCTTTCGTGGGGGAGGAAGTCGCTTCTTCAGGTGCTCCTGCTGAATATAGCAGTAGTCCTCCCATTGGGGACAGACTATCCCATTTTGCTGCGCAATGGGAGACTACTACATCCGATGCTTGGGTTTTGAGGACAATTAGACAGGGCTTATTTCTCGAATTTCGATCTCATCCCCCAGATCTTTTGTGTCTTGGTCAGTTTCCAAGGTAGCATCTCGCAGGAAATTGATGGAGCAGGCAATACAACATCTTTTGGATATCAGGGCCATCCAAACAGTCCCAATTAATCAACAAGGCAAGGGATTCTATTCCCATCTGTTCATGGTTCCCAAGTCCTCTGTGGGGTGGAGAGCCATTCTAGATTTAAAAAGGCTCAATAAATTTGTTCACTAAAATCTTAGCAACTTTGGCTGCTTTTTTTTTTTAATTACATTTATATGTTGCCCTTCTCCGGAGGCTCAGGGCGGCTTACAATTTTTGGGATGCAACCCAGTGTGCTCAGCAATAGCCTTCATTCCATTGTATATGCCTGCTTATTACTAAGCGGCATTTTTACAAGGTCAGCTAATTGTCCCCAACAATCTTGGGTCCTCAATTTACCTACCCCGAGAGGATGGAAGGCTGAGTCAACCTTGAGCCTGGTGGGATTCGAGCCTACAGCCGTTGTAGGCAGCTGGAACTTAAGTGCAGGCAATTAACAGCCTGAGCCACCAAGGCTCAGGACCATTCCTGTTCGAGTCCAATGTTACTTGGATGATATTTTGATCCAGTCTTCCTCTAAGGACTGGGCCCTAAGGGATCTACAGACAACCATTACTCTGTTACAAGGCCACGGTTTTTCTATTAACAAGAAGAAAAGACATTTTTCACCTACCACGAGTTTATTACATTTGGGGGCTAGGATTGACACATTATCTTGCAAAGTGTTTCTCTCACAGGAGAGGATAGACAGTTTACAATTAATGACATTGGAGGTAGTGAAGGCTCACTCTTCCCCCTTGGCTTTTCTTTCCCAACTATTAGGGGAAATGATTTCTGCCATCTCTGTCGTGCCTTGGGCCAGGCTTCATTCCAGGAAGCTACAATGGTTCCTCTTGCCACATCAAAAGGCAGGCAGAAGTCATTTGGCCCTCAGGGTCCCTGTCCCTGTGTCAGTCAAAAGGTCGTTGTCATGGTGTTCATCTCCGGCCTTGCATGAAGGACAGTTGTTCAAGGAACCTTTCCGTAGGGTTATCACCACAGATGCTAGTCTCTCTGGCTGGGGAGCCCATCTAGACTCACAATTGGCACAGGGCCAATGGCCCTCCTTAGAGAAAGGGAAGTGTATTAATTGGTTGGAATTGAGGGCTGTATGGTGGGCTCTCAAACAATTTAGGAACAGCATACATTGCTCTCATGTTCTTATTTTGACAGACAATACAACCACCAAGGCACACAATAACAGACGGGTACAAGATCTCTAGCCTTAATGTTAGAGGCTGAGTGTCTGGGGCATTGGGCTGAAAAAAATCTCCTGTCAATCAGGGCAGAACACATCTCCAGGGGGGATAATGTGCAGGCTGATTGGCTAAGCAGAGCTAAAATTGACCCCTCAGAGTGGAATATTCCCCCTCTTTTATTTCAGGAGCTGGTTTGAAAGTTCAGACTTCCAGTGGTGGACCTGTTTGCCTCTCCGTCCAATGCCCAACTTCCCAGGTTCTTCACCAGGTTCATGAGCCAAGGAGCAGAAGGGACCAACACCCTCAGCAGCAGTTGGCCTCAGGGCCTCCTGTATGCCTTCCCCGCTGTTCCGTTGTTGCCAGCGGTAATCTGGAAAATTTTGGAGGAGACGGTGGAGGTCTTACTGTTGGCTCCTTACTTGCCCAGATGCCCATGGTTCGCGGATCTGGTGAACCTCTCATGCTCCCGCCCTTGGAGGATCCCTCCTCTCAAAGTCACTCTCCACCAAGGAGAGATAACACACCCAGACCCTCAGTGGTTCCATCTGACCGCATGGCGGTTGAGCGGAGCATGCTGAGGAGTCAGAAGATTTCAGAGCGGGCCATCCAGACCATTCTAGCGGCCAGAAGATTCTCCACTAACAGGCTCTATCAAGCCACTTGGAAAGCATTCTGCCAGTGGTGTCTCAAAATCAGGATTTCCCCTTCGGCCTCAGTGGCCAACATTCTGGATTTTTTGCAAGAGGGTCTGGACAAAGGCCTCTCAGCTAATACCTTGCATAGACAGGTAGTAGCTCTTTCTTCTGTTTTGTTCTTGCATAGGAAGGGTTCCCTGTCCCAAAATCAGACCATTTGCAAGTTTCTAAAAGGGGCCTCTAACATCAGGCCCCCAGTGGTTCATAGGTTTCCTACTTGGGAGCTTCCTAAAGTCCTGAAGGCATTATTTATTTATTTTATTTATTAGATTTATATCCCGCCTCACTTCCCCCAATGGGGAACTCGAGGCGGCGTACAAAAGAACAAAAACAATTTCTATACAATATAAAAAACAAAAACTCACTCATACCAATCCAAAACATTAATGTCACAGCCTTTTGAACCACTTAAATATATAAATTTGCACCACCTATCTCATAGTGGCATTCCTTGTAGCCATCACCTCGGCTAGGAGGATTTCAGAGTTGGTTGCTCTTTCTGTAAGGGAGGACTTTTGTGTCTTCCATACAGACAGAGTGGTGTTACGTTTAGATCCATCTTTTATCCCTAAAGTTAACACCAGGTTCCATAGGGCTCAGGAACTTGTTCTTCCAAATTTTTGCCCCAATCCTTCCCATGCCCTTGAGCGAGCATGGCATATTCTGGATGTACGTCAGGCTTTAAGGACTTACATCCGGAGGACACGACCTTTCCACAAGTCAGAGGCACTGTTTGTGTCATTCCAACCCAGTTCATTAGGGTTAAAGGTGTCGCCAACAACAGTAGGTAGGTGGATTCAGGCCTGTATAGCTAAGGCTTATCACAACTAGGCTCTTCCAGTGCCTCAAGGAGTGACGGCTCATTCAACTAGGAGCGCAGCAATGATGGTGGCGTGGGCTACCCAAGCCTCCATTGAGGAGATCTGCAGAGCTGCCACATGGTCTTCGCCGTCTCCCTTCATTCGCCATTACTGTCTTGATGCCTGTGTGACGGCTGATGCCGCTTTTGGCAGAAGGGTTCTACAAAGTGTGCATGAACATTGATGTAAGTAGGACCAGACTCTTGCCCTCCCTGGGACTGGCCGGCTTTGGTATATCCCAACCTATCTGGACTCACATAACCACAGATAGGAAAACAAACATTGGATTACCTGAATGTTCCTTTTCTTCTGTGGTGTAGTGAGTCCAGCCCCACCCTGGTTCGTCTGGTCTGGGGTGGGCTGGGGGGAGCAATAATATGTGTTCTTTTTATCTTGCAACTACAGTACCACTTCTGGTCTGCCAAGTGCTTCGTCGAAAGCTGGGGTGTGGCCACAGCATAGGGCGGAGCTTGAATTTTGGATCAGACTCAGTCCAACAGAGCAGGAGCTGATATTACCCAACCTATCTGGACTCACTACACCACAGAAGAAAAGGAACATTCAGGTAATCCAATGTTCGTTTCCCATTTGTGTACACCAGACTGACCTGAGAGTACACTATTAAATGTGGGAGACAAATGATCAATTATCAGCACTGCAACATTAAAATGAGGGATAATAGTGTATAGCCTACATAAGCAAAATCCCACGTGTAAATTTCCCTCAAAATGTGTGAAAATATGCCAAAAATGTTCAGACCTATGGCTTTTAAGGACATTACCAGAAGGTCTTTTGCAGCATCTGGAAACCTAAGCTACTGCTCTTATATAACCAGGTTTTACATTTGTGTTACATTTGAAGCAGATACAGTAATCCTCAACTTACAAAAGTTCATTTAGTGACCGCTTGCGCTGAAAAAAGTGACTAATTACCGTTTTTCACACTTATGACTGTTGCAGCATACCCATGGTCACGTCATCAAAATTTGGATGCTTGGCAACTGGTTCATATATTTATGACAGTTGCAGTGTTCTGGGGTCATGCAATCCCCTTTTGTGACCTTCTGACAAGCAAAGTCAATGGGGAAGCCAGATTCACGTAACAACCATGTTGCTAACTCTGTGTGTGTGTGTGTGTGTATTCTAAAAATATATATTCTAAATATATATGTGTGTGTGTGTGTGTATTCTAAAAATAAGAGTTCCAGGTATACTTGTGAAAGAAGAAACAGACATCCTGCGATCTCCGGATCTCAAAATTACATTTATTGTACTTACTAAGCTTTTGTCAGCCTCTGCTGACATCGTCAGAGTATTAAGCTACCATTACAGAGATCTTTGCCTTTATATATCATTAATCAATTTAGCCCTCACATGCATAATAGGCCCTTCCCACTGCCTCCCATCTGTAATTAGCTCTGTTGTTTTTGCTTCCGTCATGTTGGTCAACTGAGGTTTATCTCTTGTTGTTTTTTCCTCCCTTTTCTGACATTTCCTCCCTTGTAGCTGGCAGTTTAACATCACCTCCTAGAGATAAGCATTCCAGGCTGGGTCAGACAAGGGAGATCCAAACATAAGAGAAAGGGAATCATCCTACAGACCCTTAGCACCCCCTTAGAAGTATGAATGAATGAATGAACGAATCAGCAGGAGAATCCTCTGGGAAGCTTGGCAGGGAAAGAAGGAGGGAGGGAGGGAGGGAGAGAGGGAAGAGTGTCTTTGGGATTTGCCAGGAGAAATCCAGGAGGTGGATTTCCATCCTATTTCAGTCCTTCAAGGAGATGAAGGTGGGGAATGCATTTAAGGGGTTGCTAAGGGTTTGTAGGATAATTCCCTTTCTGTTACGTTTGGATTGGAAGATTTGCCTCTGCTCAAAGGGCAAAATGGATAGATGGTTCCCTTTTTACAACTACTGGGGAAGGGAGGAGAAAGCTGCCCAGCCAGTCTGTATTCTTAGGGAACTAATAGAGGGAATGAGAATAAAGAAAACGTAAAGAGGGGGGAAAGGTCCACGGGGGGCTTTCAGGCGGCTGGAACAAAAGGAGAGTGCCCGACCGTACAGGTGAATGAGCCAAGAGAGTCCGCTTGAAGAATGCGGGCGGGAGGGACAGACTCTGACGAGACTGTGACCCGAAGCTCTGGGGTGGGAAGCAAAGCGAGGCGTGGAGGGGGAGAGAAACAATGGCATCACCCTCCCACCACCGCTTCCACCCACCAAAGCCCGAATGACTCACTGACTTGCAGGACATCAACGCAGCCACTGTCAAGAAAAGCGATGCCCCTGCGGGAGGGCAGGTGGTTCTCGTTGGCAGTGGGGACCCCTGCTTCCACTGCTGTTGTTGGAGACAGTGCTGGCGAGAGAGGCGCCACCGCCCGGCGGCGGGAAGCTACGAAGCGACTGGGCTCCCAGCCGAGCAGCTGAAATGCTGCCAGTGGAGGAATCCTCGGCAGCAGCGCCAGTGTTGTAGGACGAATACATGCAGATCTCCCTTGCTGCGCGGGAAGGACCAGTACATGATGCGGCGCTGCACAGGCTCCAGGATGCGCTCGAACCATTCCTCCAACTGCTGGAAGGGCCACTTCTCCGCTACCTGCCGCAATGTCCAGCAGAGACTCCGGCTTTGTGTCTTGCCCAATGGCAGCACCCCAAAGCGCATAAGCGGCAGAACAGAAGGGAAAGCGACGGCACAGGAGGAAGCAGTGGCGGCCAATGAAGGTCCCACAATGCAAAGTGCCCCACCACCACCGAGGCCGACATCCACACCGCCGTTTCCCGCCTGCTGACCCGGCCTCCAGCCACCACCATACGCAGGTCTGCAGCAAAGGTGCTTGGCGGGGGTAGGGAGCTGTCCATGCTCCACCATGATCGGCCATTAGGAGTGGCTGGTGTGGCGTGTGGCTGCCACGGGCATCTAAGCGAGGGTGCGCATGGGTGGGGGGAAATTAAGTCACCCCCGACAAGATGGCCTAGCCGTTTTTTCGGGGGTCAAAAAACAATAAGGCCCAGCGTTATTTTCTGAGAAACACGGTAGATATAGATATAGATATATTTTTAAGCGTTTGCAAAGACGGACTCTCAATCTCCTTGTGGGAGATAGTGAGAGACACGTTTCCAATGATACAATAGAGATTTTTATACAGTTTCAAAAGCCTAATATCTGTTACTCCCTGTTATCACATTCTACATTCTCATTGGTCAAGATCAGAGGTGGGGTATGAGTCTGTTTCCAGGAACGTCCGTCCTACATGGTTTTCCCCTTTAATTCCAGTAATTTATATAATACTTGGCATACCCCACATCCTTTGACATTATTTGTTTCTAACTTAAAACTAAATATCGTGACCCTCCAAAAAGCCCCTATGACCTGCCAGCAATTCTTATGTGCCCTGCCAAAATACATTCTTGCAACATTGAAAACAAACATGTTTTTGTGAAAAATAGAGACTATTACTTAAGATGCTATCTTAGTTCATTCTAAGGCTAAATATGGATTCTATATATTTTATCTTTACAGGAATAAATACAGCAACCTATATCATATATGACAATTCCCCCCTTCTATATTTCACCATTTTATTCCTGTAAGCTATCACTTAACTGTCTTAACATAAGCCTTACTTCTTGTCTGCTTAGCTTCTCCCCTTCTATCTTCTTAGTCGTTGGTTTATTTCAATAGCAATACTTCCAACAATTATTACATTAAGGCATACATTGAATACAAATACAAGATATAATATTTATTTATTTATTTATTTATTTATTTATTTATTTATTTATTTATTTATTTATGATATTTCTATGCCACCTTATCTCCTGAAGGACTCAGGGCGGCTTACAATAATAAAAAGAAACAATACAAAAGTTAAAAAACAATTAAATATGAAATCTCACTAGGCCAAAAATATATAAAACTATTGTTAAAATCCCCTCCACTCCATCAGTCTGAGTCGGCGAGTTGGAAAAGCCATGTTTTTAGGCCACGGCGGAAGGATCAGAGGTCAGGGGCCACCCGAAGCTCCAGGGGCAGTTGATTCCATAGGGTGGGTGCTCCCACAGAGAACACCCTACCCCTAGGGGTCGCCAGCCGACATTGGCCGACAATACCCCAAGGAGGCCCTGCCTATGGGAGCGCGCAGGACGTTGGGAAGCCGTTACTGGCAGCAGGTTTCCCTGCAAATACCCTGGTCCTAAACCATGAAGGGCTTTATAGGTCAACACCAGCACCTTGAATCTCACACGGAGGGCAATAGGGAACCAGTGCAGCTCTCACAAAAGGTGTGATGTGGGAGTATCAGGACCCTCCCACCACAACCCGCGTTGCTGCATTCTGGACAAGTTGAAGCCTCCGCATGGTCTTCAGGCAGCCCCATGTAAAAACATTGCAGTAGTCCAGGCGGGAGGTAATGGCGCATGAGTGACTGTACATAGGGCATCTCAGTCCAGATAAACTGACGGACCAGACAAACTGGGCAAATGCCCCCTGGCCACTGGCTCCTCCAAACTGAGCCGCCGCATCCAGGAGGACACCCAAGTTGGGAACCCCTACTATGGGGGCAACATGAAAGGTAGAATATCGCCGAGATGCCGTACATACAGCCACTCGGTCTTAGCTGGGTTGAGCTGACCTGTTCCTCCCCATTCAGACCCGACCGCTTCCAGGCACCTGGACATCACGCTGAGGCGCCACTGGGTTGGTTTGGGGTGGAGATAAAAGCTGGTATCATCGCACTGGTGATACCGCACCCCAAAGCCACGGATGATATCATCCAGCGGCTTCGTATAGATGTTGAACAGGAGGGGCGAGAGCACCAACCCCTGAGGCACCCCACAAAGGAGGGGCCTCGGGCCGCATCTCTGCCCCCTGCCAACACTACCTGCATACGACCCGAGAGGTAGGATGAGAACCACAGTAGAACGGTGCCCCCCACTCCCAACCCCTCGAGGCTCCGTAGTAGGATACCATGGTCAATGGTATCAAAAGCCGCTGAGAGATCTAACAGGACCAGGATAGAGGAGTGACCCCTATCCCACGCCCTCCAGAGATCATCCACCAGAGCGACCAACGCCGTCTCCATGCTGTACCCGGGCCTGAAACCCAATTGGTACGGATCCAGGTAATCGGTTTCCTCCAGGAACCCCAGGAGCTGTCGGGCCACCACGCTCTCAACAACCTTTGCAACAAAGTGGAGGTTGAAGACAGGGCAAAAGTTGTTCAAAATAGCCGGGTCC
This sequence comes from Naja naja, assembly GCA_009733165.1. Classification (NCBI taxonomy): domain Eukaryota; kingdom Metazoa; phylum Chordata; class Lepidosauria; order Squamata; family Elapidae; genus Naja; species Naja naja. The sequence goes on along the minus strand of SOZL01000007.1, from coordinate 2,820,935 downwards.
AGGGCAGGCCTCACCACCGCCTCTTTCAAGGCGGGGGGAAAGACTCCCTCACTCAAGCGTTGACTGCCTGGAGCCAGCCTCGTGTAACCTCCCGGGTGGCATAAACCAGCCAGGAAGGACACGGGTCCAGTAAACACGCAGCACTTAGCTTCCCCATGATCCTGTCCACCTCATCTGGAGTCACAGAATCAAACTCCTCCCAGATGGAATCTCTAAGACCCGTCGCAACACTCCCATCAGACTCTGACCAGTCAGAGTCCAAGCCGCCTGATCTGAGCGATCTTGTCTGTCAGATGCTGGCTAAACTCGGCATGTCTGCAAAGGGTCACACCCCGACAGGAGGGAACGGGTGACCCTGAACAGGGCTGCCGGGCGATTCGCAGACGCAATAAGAGCAGAAGTATGCATGCTTCGCCACTCTCATTGCAGCGTAAGAGGTATAGGCTCTTAACCTCACTGATCAGATTCGACCTGGACCTCCAACAGCTCTCTAGGCCTCTCCTCGCTTCATCTCCCGGAGCTCATGGAAAACCAGGGAGCCAACTGGGATCTGCATTGTGAGAGGCAGCAAAGGAACAACCGGTCAAGTGCCCTGGAGGCAGCCCTCTGCCAGGCGCCCACCAGGTCTCAGCGAGCTGTGGACAAGGAGGAAGGGATCATCCCAAGCGCTGTCTGGAATCTGTCCGGATCCATCAGTCAGTTCCACCTCCAAGTGATTAGAGGTGGCATATTGGAAGGCCAGTCGTAGGAGAGAATGATGGGTCCATGACAGGGGTTGAATAGATGGAACCCCCCAGATCATTACACCACTGCTCCGAGATAAAAGCAAGGTCGAATGTGTGTCCCCCCTCATGAGTCGGACCCTGTATTATTTGAGTCAGGTCCATGGCCGTCATGGAGGCCATGAACTCCTGAACCATCCCTGATGCCCCCCCAGAGAAGGCAAGTTGAAGTCCCCCAGCACAATAAGCCTGGGGAACTCAACCGCCACCCCCGACAGGACATCGAGTAGCTCAGGCAGGGCTGTTGTCACGCAGCTGGGAGACAGGTATGTGAGCAACAGGTCCAACTGACCCCCAGGGCCCCACCTCGAGGAGAGACTCACATCCACCTATCTGCGGGACAGTGGTCTCCCTTGGACAAAGTGCCTCCCTGATCACGACCGCCACCCACCTCCCCGCCCCTACCCTGGGCCCGAGGTTGGTGCAGCACATGGAAACCCGGCAGGCATAAATCCACCAGAGGAACCCCTCCCTCTGGGCCCAACCAGGTCTCCGTAACGCAGGCCAGGTCTGCGCCTTCCTCCTTGATCAGGTCCCGGACGAGGGGAGCTTTGTTCACCACGGACCTGGCATTCAGATAGACCAACCTGAGCCCAGGGCCTTGATCCTCCAAGCCCCCAGGGGCACGGGTACAAACTGGCAGGTTGGACCGCCACCGCCAAGACAGGCAAGCACCCCAAGAACCGATACAGTCCACCGTCCATACCTCTGCCGCCATTCCCAATCACTGTGGGGATCACACACCCCACCCCCTCCCCCAGAGCTCCAGACAGCCCCAACCCCAGCCCCTCCCCGCCATGACCGATTCCTAACCCGGACTGAGGATATCCCAGTGGAGCCCCCCCATGCTCCAACTGGGACTGACAACCCACCCCCTTCCCTAACCCCCTTAAAAATTTATCTAAAAAATTAAACAAAGAGGCCTTGGGGCCCCTCTTGCCACCCCTCCCCAGACCCTTACCCATATCCGTGCAATGCCACCTCTCAGGATTCCAAAATCCATCATCAAGGTAGGCCAGAGGTAGTCCGGCAGGCCAAACCCGGGACAGAGGGGGAATTGCTTAGGGCCTGCAACTCCACAGCTAAATAAGTCCGCATGAATCAGAAGGATAAAACCATGAAAGATGGGGGGAAGATAATAAATATGATGGAGGTGTCCAGGTAGAAAAATCAGTCCAGGAATAGTCCGAGCCATTTCGAGTAGTCCCAGTCCCGGGCGCCCTCTCATGATGACCGGGCCTGATGAAAAGAGCCAACTCAGGGACTAACCATCGTGCTCTCACCGCCAGTGGAGCTCCAACGGTCATCCGGCCAGAAGTCACGGCCAAGCCCGCGGGAGTAGCGTACCCAGCCTTCACTGCCCTCACCACAGTCAGGTGGGTGCGCTTAAAATTAAGTTCCCCGACGCTCTCTCACGGCGGTGGGAACATCCATCCCAACAGGCCACACTGGAAACCGACGAGAGAGCAAAGGAGGAAGGCGCCTCCCGGCACCAATCACAAGGCAGCCAGGTCTCTGGGTGGCAGGAAGGGGCCCAAACCGCCTGGCACCCTCGCCCCAGTCAATAACGGCTGGGGCAAGCAGGCAGCTAGGCAGCCCCGGCAGTATCCAATGCAGACCGGGGCCACCCCATCCCAAGCCAAACTCCAGGAGGCCATGATTGTCCAGACCAGGGCATCCGAAGGTTGAGTCCGAGGCCATTCCTGGCCCAATACCAGTAGTCTCCGGGACAAGCCTGGGAATCATTCCAGCATGGGTCCCAGAGGCCCCAGCTCCGGTGCCTCCCAGCACCAATGCAATTGAGCAATTGGGAAGCTGACTCAGGCCAACAGGCCCATCTCCCGTCCGGTAGCGTCCATCCCACCGGCAAAACCATAGATCCAGGTAGGTCCCACACTGGCGGCCTCCACACCTCACACCGGCAAACCTCGAATCCTAGGTCTCCATGCGGGCCGGCGCACCTTTCAGCAACGCCAAACACCGACCCTGGGACCAGCACGAAGTAAGAGTAAGGGCCACACGGCTAACGAACAGCAAACGAACCAACAGGAATGGCGGGCACAGCAACAAAGATAACATAGCCCGGTAACAACAGTCCGGCATCAGCTGCAACGTTGATTTCTCCTCCACGCCTCACCAGCAGCAGCCTCGCCTCACCAGCAGGGCGTTGGTTTCTCCTCCTCGCCTTCGCCCCACGCTCCAGCTGGCGTCACTGAGTCTTCCATTGGCCGCCGCCACCGCCGTCATCATAGTCGCAGCCGTGGGCAGCACCTTACCCAGCAGGGGTCGGTTCTACTGGCCTCCACCAAACCCCTGAACATTCCAAAGCCGGATTCCGAGGTCAGGGGGATGGAAACCCCCCTACCGTCTCCAAAAAAAGACACAAACCACCCCCCCTGTCGTGGAGCTCTAGCTGCTCATGGCCATCTTGCAGAGCATGCGCAGAAGACTACTGCGAAGATAATATTATATATAATAATATAATAACAATAACCACAATACAAATGAATAAATCTTTCAACCATGTAAAATTTGGTAACCAAGAAGTTAATCCTTCCCATATCCTCTGAAATGCTTTAGAATCTTCAACATGTGTTAAATGTGTAGTGATATTATGTAAAGCTTTTATTTTTGATTCTATAAATTTGTGATTTATCTGTAATATTAAAGCAACAAAGTTCATCGAATTCCTCACACCCGTGTCCCATATGTAATAATATATAATCTATAACAACTAGGTTTTGTAATACAGATTTCCAAATTTCACCCATTTTATCAGCCATAGCAGCAATAGCTGATGATGTTTCATTAATACTACGTGCCAGGGCACATGCTAGATGTCCTAACTGAATATTATCATAATAAGTAGCTCCCCAAGAAAATATACCTAAAAGCCCTGTTTCTACTTTAGATAATATTACCACTTCATCATTACAGTCTGCAGAATATGTATCATTAAGGGCAGATCTTTTTCCTCTATAGATCTTTTCCTGTGAATTATGATGTTCAGATACTCCTCACTTAGTTACAGGCCAAGGTATGTATAGATTGTAACATGGGGTTCTTTAGGTTTAGGATTAGGTTCTTATTTTCTTGCACATGATCATGTGTATGTTCATGGGCATGTTTATGTGTCTCTCCTTTATCTGCTGTTGTATCATCTAATATTGGTTCTTTTAAAAATCTATCGTGATGACCCATGGCGTGACACAAAAATAACACAGTCACAAAAGTAGAATAAATTCCCTTTAATGCCTCCAACGTCCAATTATCCTCAGCTTGATATCAAACTCTTCCAAAAACAGTCTACAAAGAGAGTAAATGCAGTCCGAACCAAAAGTAAAGATAATTAGAAATAAAACCCAACACAAACCACACTGGAGTCATTAACATGGCAGACCAGGATGATAAATTGCAGACTTCCACAAGACAATGCAGCAACTACAGTTGGGAACATGCCAAAACCCAGATAAGCCTCGACCAAGATAAAGCACGCTTTGCTTCCAGCAAAGAGGTATTTAAAATGCCTCACTTATATCCTGTTCTCCCAGCTGCAACTAATGAAAGGGATCAGGGCCTTTTCCTCTCCCTTCCCCTAGGATGAAGGGGGATGGCCCTGGGTCTTCCCCGCTTCTTCCACAGCCACCGAGTATGTGCTACTGCCATAACTAGTTATGGGAGTCTTGGGAGGGGCGCCGCTTTCAACCCTGCCCCCCTTGGGACTGGTAGCAGATGGGGAAATGCCATATTCTTAGTATGTGCTACTGCCATAACTAGTTATGGGAGTCTTGGGAGGGCCAAGCCAACCCTGCCCCCTTGGGACTGGCAGATGGGGAAATGCGCCCTCACCCACTTCCTGCAGGGCCTGCTTGCAAAGCACCCTTCTGTGCAGCCTGCAGAAGGTGCGGAGAGAACATGCTCCACGTGGGGGAGGGACACATGCTCTGCACCCATTGTGCTGAGCCAAAGGGCACTAGTGGGCAGGGGAGTAGCTGCAGCCAGCTGGCAAAGTGGTGATGCCGGTGGGTGGACTGACATGTGCAGGGAGGGGAGCGCGTGGGAGATGGCAGCATCAGAACCCTCCCTGGCTCTTCCCTGAAGCGCCCCGTACCAGCCAAATCCTCTGCCCTGAATGCTGCTGCCGCTTCCCACCTTGCTTGAGATGCTTGCAGCGGCACTTCGGACAGGACGGCAGCAGTGGGGGGTGGGCTAGCAAGGCTTCCCAGAATTCTCCCTGGCTCTTCCCCGAAGTGCCTTGCACCAGCCAGCTTCGACATCTCCCAGGGACAGGAGTTCGGCCAAGCTGCCTGCAAAATTGTCTCTGTCTCAGGGAGCGCTTGCGGAGAGAAGCAGCCAGAGTCACTCTTGTCTCTCAAGAGCCTGGCCGAAGTTTTCCATGCTGCTTCTGCAAGCGTTCCTCAAGAGAGAGATGAATTTGCAGATAGCTTGGCCTAACTCCTGTCCCTGGGAGTCAAAGCACTGAAGCGTGAGCGGCACAGGAAACTTTGGCCAGGCTCCTCGAGCAAAGGCGGAATGCTGATGCCATGCAAATGCAGGTAGCACAGCGCTCCCACACCTTCCAACCATCTCCAACGCTGCTTCGCCTCTTGCCGCAACAGCACCATTACCTTGTCCTGGCCGGCGAGGGCTGCACTGCTTTTTGCACGATGCACCACCCGCAAATTTGCACATTACACTGCCAGCACCCCTATGGCGAGATTTCAACCCACTATGGGCCGGTCCTCATATTCCAGAGCTGCAGTAGTCACAAGACTGGCCCTTTGGTCATCCCAGAGCTGCTCCGGGATGACCAAAGGGCCAGTCCTGTGACTACTGCAGCTTTGGAATATTGGACCAACTTTCCCACCAACGTCAGCAAGCCACCATCAGTCAAAATTCATATTAGTGGTCTGCGGGATTTAAAATTATGAGTTTGGTGGTCCCTGAGGTTCAAAAGGTTGGCGACCCCTGTTCTATATCATTCCACTCTTTTATTTCACCTGAAAGGAATTCAGCTGGATTTAAATTCCTATCAGTTGAGAGAACTAAGTTTTCATGAGATAATAAAATTGCCTCATATTTCAGGATTCTAGATTGAGTAAGCCATCTGCGCTTTTTGCATCAGGATTTTTCTCACCTGATGAGGACTACTAACCACCAAAGCCCCTCCAAAAGTTAACTTTCTACTTTCTTCCACTAATAGTGCAGTAGCGGCCACAGCCTGAATGCACAAAGGCCAGCCACGCACCCCTGGATCCATTAATTTTGATAGAAAAGCTACTGGCTTTTTCTTACCACCCCATGTCTGGGCTATCACACATTTAGCTATACCATCCTCCACTGCTACAAACAAGTGGAAGGGTTTCTTTAAATCAGGCAAACTCAATACCGGAGCCTGTATCAATGTTTTTTTCAACATTTCTATCCTTTTCATATCACTTTCCTCCCAAACAACATTCCATGGCTGATCTTCCAACAACTTCTCATACAGAAATTTAACTTTCTCTGTATAACCATCTATCCATAATCTACAATACCTCAACAATCCTAACAACTTCCTAACTTCCCTCTTATTTCATGGTAGGGGTTGTCTAACTATCCCCTCAATCCTTTCTGGATTTATCTTCTTACTTCCTTGACTGATCGCATGTGCCAAGTATTTAACTTCAGGTTCTACATACTGTAATTTCTTTCTTGACACTCTCTCAATCCTTGCTGTCCCAAAAAGTTCAATAGCTCATTTGTTCCCTTTCCTACATCCCCTTTCTTTTCTCCTGAAATCAATAAATCATTCACATACTGTATCAGATTTATACCTATAAGTGGACTAAATTTTTCCAACACCTGCTCTAATGCTTGCCCAAATAGATTAGGACTTTCTGAAAATCCCTGTGATAATACACACCATCTATACTGTTGATTACGATGTGTATCTGGATCAGCCCATTCAAAAGTAAAAACATCCCTTGTGTCAACTATAAAACATGACACCTTGATTCCTCTGCCAATGGGCAAGTCCAAAAAGCATCCTTCAAATCTATTACACTAAAATATTTATGATTATGTGGTATACACCCTAATAACGTATAAGGATTGGGCACAACAATATGGTGTAATTCTACTATCTTGTTGACCTGGCATAAATCCAACACTAAACGAAAAGTACCTTCAGGTTTCTTCACAGGTAATATAGGTGTGTTAAATGGAGACATGGCTGGTTCAATTAACCCATCTTTTAGGAGTGATTCTATTACTATTTTTAAGCCATGCCTCCCAGTGAGATGTTATATTGTTTCTGTTTTACTGGTTCTACACCTTTCTTTAAAGTAACCTTTAAAGGGGGAATATTCAAAACACCTCTATTCTATCTTTAGCGTCCCAAACAATAGGATTTATGCATCTTTCCTGTTCTTCAGTTAATAAATGTGTAATATAATTATCCTCTGTAAGTTTAAGCTCACATCCCAGTAAAGATAAAGCATCTCTACTTAATAAATTTATTCCTGCTCCAGGCACTAATAAAACATCCAAATTTATTGTACTTTGACCCCTTTTTAAACATATTTTCAACTACAGGTACTTCAAAAGATTCCCCTTTAACACCTGCTATTTTCAAGGTTTTCCCTTCCTGTGTAGTCTTTCTAGGTATTTTACATAATGATGTTCTAGCTGCACCAGTATCTATTAAAAATATATATTATTATTCTGGTCCCACATTTAAATTTATCAAGGGCTCTTGGTGGGACCCCAAAATCAATAATCCCTGACTCCCCTAATCTTCCATTAGGGTGTATAATCTACTCTCTTTTCTGTGTTTTCGCTTTCTCTGGGCAGTTTCTAACAAAGTGCCCCTCCTTACCACAAGCAAAACACTTCTTATTCCCTTATTTACTTTCCACGTGGTGGGGGGGACGACCCTTTCCCTGTCCAGGTAGTTTCCACTTTTCCACAGCAGATGGCGCTCCAACCCTTCTGTTTCTACCAACACCCTCAATCTTATTCTCCAGCTTATTACCAGCTCTGAACACTGACGCTAATAGTTGGCTCTTCTGTCTATTTTTAGCATCATCTCAATGTATACGTTCTGAGCCTTTTAACAAAATGGTGATTTCAATATTAGCCCAGTCCCCTATTTTCTGAATTTTGTTTTGAATATCAGGCCAAGGCTTAGTCACAAAGTGCACTTTCATCAAGGAATCATAAGCTGGTGTCTCAGGACAAAGTCCAGAATATTTATTTAGACATTCCTTGATCCTATTCAAAAACTCTGCTGGTGGTTCATCTCTCAGCTGTCCAACCTCATAGGCTTTAACTAAATTCTTTACTTGAGGGACTGCAGTCTTAACTCCCTGTATTATTATCCTTTTAAAATCTTTCATATGTCCCCTATGTTCAGGATTGTTATTGTCCCATTTAGAGACAGTTAATGGAAACTTCGACTCAGCTGAAGGGGGGTTATTTACTCCTGTTTGTGACTTGTCCCAATATGCCATAGCTGCCTTCCTTATTTGAACCCTTTCTTCTGTAGAAAACAAATAACCCAGGATATGTTGTAACTCTACAAAAGTATAAATATTGGGACCTAAAAATAAATCCAAAGATTCAGACAAAGCAATAGGATCTGCAGTTATATTCATATTCTAATTTCTAGATATGATGTTCAGATACATTTACAAAAGGTAGTTACAGACTTTTATATTCTCATTCCATTTAGCATTTCTTATAGGGGTGCCTCATTTTCCTATCTTTCTTTTGCTGGATCTAGTTACAGCCCCTGAAGAAGTAGTTAGCTGACTTTCAGCATTTACTTCAATTGCATCCAATTCCCTTTTTAACTCCTGATATTGTTTTGCTGCTGAAATTTCACCTCAGAGCCCCATCGGCAAATGCATTTGCTCCTTGATTATAAGGAGGAGGATGTGGGCAGCTGGCATATGCAAGCGGATCCCACCTTTGATCATCCTCTTCCTTCTCATCCAATAATTTTTTTGTTTGAGGAGGGAAAAGATCTGACCGTTGTACATGGAACCAGGGCTCCACATATATTAATTGTTTTTCCAATTTCATTTTTTTTGCAAAAAAGTTCTTATTTTTAAGACAAACATACAAAACATAAAAACAAAAACATCTTCCATATTATATACATAGTGTGTGAGTTGGTTACAAATCTTTTGTGCTATCCTTTTTGTCGTCATTGCTCACAATTTATATAAACTTTCACATTGTCAAGTTAACATATGCTTATGTATTTATCAGTTATTAAACATCTATGACTAGGCTACTTATTCCATCATTTTATACAAGATATTCCCAATTTTTATGTTAAAATTTATATTATCCTTTCATCCAATGGTTATATATGTCTATATTGTATTTTATATCAATCTATTAAACTTCTATTACAAAATTATCTACTCTATTACGTTGCTTATTCTTTTTGTCCAACCATTGATAAAACAAATCCCATATCATATAAAATTGTTTATCTTCTTGCTCTCTAATTTCAAATGTCAACTTACTCATTTCAGCACAGTCCATGATTTTCTTAATGACTTCCTCCTCCTGTATTAGGTATTTATCATTTTTCCAATTCTTAGCAAATACAATTCTAGCTGCTGTTAAAACATTTACAATCAAATATTTCAACTCTTTATTGTAATTTCTGGTATGATTCCCAATAAAAATATTTCCGGTTTAAAATCTATATGTTGTTTTATCATTTTTTCCAACCATGTGGATTTTAGTCCAATACCTTTTATGGTCTGAACACGTCCACACACATATGGTATCACAGGTCAGGTGTCTGATGACATTTCCAACTTTTATCCATTTATTCTTAAACATTCTCCACCACTCGCTCGGGGTTAAGTGCCACCTGTAAAACATACAGATTTTTTTTATAAGCAGTTGACATTGTCATTTTATAATTTTGAGACCATAATTTTTGCCATTTCTCTAAATCAATCCCTCCAATTTCATTTTTAACAACACTCTTTTTAAGGCATTAATCCAATAAAGATCAGATTCACCATATTAGTTCCATCTATAATTTGGAGCAACTAAAATAAACTCTGGCCAAATGCCAATACAAATATTCTATCATAAATACCTTATTTAAATGTCTTGTATAAGCACTCATCAAGGCTCTTTCCCATTGGATGAAAGTTCCATCTATAATTTGGAGCAACTAAAATAAACTCTGGCCAAATGCCAGTACAATATTCTATCATAAATACCTTATTTAAATGTCTTGTATAAGCACTCATCCAAGGCTCTTTCCATTGGATAAGAAGCTCTCCCAGTGGAGCATTTGGCGGAATATAATGGATTTCTGTGTTTGTCTTAGCAGTCTTAGACATAAACACCTCATTTCAGGCCCCCATCTTAACAACCCAAAACTCCTTCCTTGAACTTACAGAAAGAAAAATACTTCACTCATCCAGCACATCTGGCTTCTTTCCCTCACACTGTTTAAAACACACACAGCCCATTCATTCAAGGAGTTATAAATCACCCAGTGAGACCCTTCAACATCAAATACATTTAATCTTTTTAAAAGAAAAAAAATACTCACATGGGCGATGGTGCACCAATATCACTTTTGGGTTGTTCAGCCCTTTGTTCACAAGTCTCTCTGTCCAGGTAGTGAAGAGCTTTCTTCCTTCTGAGTCCGAGAAATCAGACCTGGACACTGAAATCAGCGTGGGTGCCTACCAGACGTACATTCTGTCATCCTCTGAAGGAAAAAGAGTCTTCATTTCAAGTCCCTGTTTGGGCGCCATCAGTTGTGATAAAAATAAAGTCAAAACGACAAAGAGATCTATGAACAAATACAGAGCTGTTTATTAATATATATATTTAAGCGTTTGCAAAGGTGGACTCTCAATCTCGTGGGAGATAGTGAGAGACAAGTTTCCAGTGATACAATAGAGATTTTTATACAGTTTCAAAAGCCTAACACCTGTTGCTTCCTGTTATCACATTCTACATTCTCATTGGTCAAGATCAGAGGTGGGGTATGAGTCTGTTTCCAGGAACGTCCGTCCTACATGGTTTTCCCCTTTAATTCCAGTAATTTATATAATACTTGGCATACCCCACATCCTTTGACATTATTTGTTTCTAACTTAAAACTAAATATCGTGACCCTCCAAAAAGCCCCTATGACCTGCCAGCAATTCTTATGTGCCCTGCCAAAATACATTCTTGCAACATTGAAAACAAACATGTTTTTGTGAAAAATAGAGACTATTACTTAAGATGCTATCTTAGTTCATTCTAAGGCTAAATATGGAGTCTATATATTTTATGCTTACAGGAATAAGTATAGCAAATTATATATCACACAACTGTGGCAAGAAAGGTCATAAAACAGGGCAAAATTCACTTAACTGTCTTAGCAACAGAAATGTTGGGCTCAATTGTTGTAAATTGAGGACTACCTGTAGTAACAATTTTTATCCATTTTATTGGCTGCTTTCAGTATGATATATTGAATATTTTTAACATACTTGGTATACAACAATATAAGCAGTCATATAAAATAGCTAGGGGGAAAAGGGTAAGGGGACCTTGTCTATTTCCAACAAAATAGGAAAAAGAAGCACAGGTTTTTTTCCCACCATTTGAAATTTTCTGTGGGTGCTATGCCCCTGATTCTGCCTGGCACAGAAAAAGAAAAAACAGGATCATAGGAGAGGATTATTGTACAGTTCTGTATAAAGGTTTCATTGGAGCCCTACAAAAATAGTTAATACTAGTTCGTTGTAATATTTTTCCATCAGTGTAATTGCATCACTCTAAAATCAGGAAAGGTATATAGTACTGTATAGGTAATAATAATGAAATAGGAATGGAAGAAAATTGGTTTAGGAAGAAAATGTCTTGGAGCAGGGGTGTCAAACTCACGTTGTCATGGTGACATCACGTGACATATCGGGACTTTTTTCACCTTCGCTAAACTGGTCGTGGGCATGGCCAGCGTGTGACACATCCGGCCCGCGGGTCGAGAATTTGACAGCCCTGTCTTAGAGAGAGCTTGGATGGCAAATAAGCCAATTTGGAACTTAACTTGCACAAAAAGATAGTGCCATGGTAACCTACATGTTAGGATGTTATTTAAAAATAGAATATGGATTTGTGCTAAGCAGATGATACATGTAGAGTGCTGTCCCACAAACCAACACAGGTGTTCTGACCAAGGCTTCCTGAGACAGTATCAATCACATGCTGTTCCCAAAAACCTTTGTTTTTATTTCAACGGCTGAGAATTATATGCATTCACAGCCCGTAATGAGTCCCAAACAGTTTATGAATAGTCCAACAGAAATCTGCTACAGTTTTTTGGGATAAGGCTGATAAGCACCCACCTTTATCTCCCTTGAAATGCTGCCAATAACTAAATTGTCAATCAGCTGTACAAGGCCAAACGGAGCACAGTCAACATGGACCTACAGAGTTTAAACCGACCAGAACAAAGTTGTTTCCTGCACAGGCTCATGTCCCTTTGCTCCTCCTTTATGTCTTATGGGAGGGGCCAATCATCTCCAAGCCTTACTCCCGAGTTCTTTTGTCTTTTTCTGGCAGCTCTGCGCAAGCATGCACTGGGAGCAGGCTTCCTCTGTTCCTCTGCCTCGCTGATGTCAGATTCTGGAGGCTTCAGAGTCAGCACATAACTCTCAGATGGCCCTGGCCCCATCTCTGTCAGATGCAGCTCCCTCATCCGAGCCCTCCCCAGACTCCAGAACTGGCCCATGTTCCTCCCCACTGTCCAACTCTCCTACCAGCTCCGCAGGCCGCCAGCGGACCACAACAACAGGAAGTCCTCACTACCAACCGCAATTGGGACCAGCAATTCCATCCCTGAGTAAATGATTAAACCTAACATCACATGACCACAAGCTCCTGCTGGCTTCCCCATTGTCCTTGTTTGTCAGAAACTAACTGAAGGTCACAAATGTCAATGTGACCCTGGGATACTGAAGCCTTCATAAATGTCTGCCAGTTGCAAATTTCCCAAATTGCAGTCATGTGACCACTGGGACACAGCATTTAAACAGTCATTGAATGAGGCAGTCAGTAAGCGAGGACTACCTTTACATGTATGTGTATATATAACTCTGTTATTCCACATTGTAAGCCCTAAAAATGTCAATTAATGAATCCCTTCAATCCTCATTAAAGTATAGTGGTTATAAAAATTCTACACAGCCCTGTTAAAATGCCAGGTTTTTGAGTTGTAAAAAAAATCAGACAGAGATAAATCACTTCAGATTTTTTTCTACTTTTAATATAACATATGAACTGTACAATTCAATTGGAAAGCAAACTGAAATCTTTTAATGGGAAAAAAAATTACACTGACAGTTGCCTAAGTGTCCACTCCCTCTTTCTTATAAGTAGGGATGTGGCTGTGTTCAGAATTAACCAGTCACATTCAAACTGATGTTAAATAGTAGTCAGTACACACCTGCCATCAACTAAAGTGACTGATCAAGCTCATATAAAGTTCAACTGTTCTAGTAGGATTTTTCTGACATTTACTCAGTTGCCTCTTACAGCAAAAGCTAGAGTGTGCAAAGAGCTTACAAGGCATCAAAGGGATCTCATTGTTGAAAGGTATCAGTAAGGAGAAGGGTACAAAACAATTTACAAGGTATTGGCTATACCATGGAACACAAGGTAAACAGTTATCAATAAGTGGAGAAAATATGGCACAAGAGTGACATTACCAAGAACGGGATGTCCCTCTAAAATTGATGAATACACAACATGAAAACTGGTCTGAGAGGCTGCCAAGAGGCCTACAGCAACTTTAAAGGAGTTGCAGGATTTTCTGGCAAGTACTGGTTGTGTACTATCATGTGACAGCAATCTCCTGTATTCTTCATATGTCTGGGCTGTGGGGTAGGGTAGCAAGATGGAAGCCTTTACTTACAAAGAAAAACATCCAAGCCTGGCTATATTTTGCAAAAACCTACATCAAGTCTGACAAAAGCTATGGTAGCAGTCTTCCAATATTTGAGAGGCTGTCTTAAAGAAGAGTGGGACAACCTATTCTCCAAAGCACCTGAGGGGAAAACATGAAGTAATGGATGGAAACATATCAAACAGATCCAATCTAGAGCTAAGAAATTTCCTGACAGTGAGAACAATCAGTGGAACGGCTTGCCTTCAGAAGTTGTGGGTGCTCCATCACTGGGGGTTTTAAAGAAGAGATTGGAGAACCATTTCTCTGAAATGGTATAGGGTGTCCTGCTTGAGCAGGGGGTTATTCTGTGTATTAAAGGCAGAAAAAATTGTGAAGTGATTTCTCTTGGTCTGATTTTTTTACATCTCAAAAACCTGGCATTTTAACAGGGGTGTGCAGACTTCTTGCAATTATATCCACTGTATATATCTGTGCACTGTTAAATTGTATGATCATTGGAATGAGCCACTGTCAACAGAAATGTTTTGCATTTTCTTCAAAGGAGGCGCTCACCTTCACCATACTATAGTCGTTACAGATCAAGATCAAGATCTCGTTCCTACAGTCCAAGTAAGCGTAATTATATTATACAGAGTAAATATGCACACTCTTAGTATAGTGAGATATGAAATGGCAATACAATATTCTATGCTGGAAGGAAGGAGAACTAAATGTGGAAGCTGATGCAGAGGTATGAATTTATAGTTACAGTATTCTTTTTTTCTTTCAGGGCGTTACTGAAGAAGAAAAGCCAGTTACAGAGCAAATACCATTTTTAAACAGCATGTTCCAATCCTAGCTTTTCCTGTAGGGCCCCTACAGTTATCTAATACCTAATTAAAATATCCCCAGGTTCATTTAGATGTATTTTCTTTTGAAATACCCATTTTCATCTCTTACTGTAATATTCCAGATGTAATTGTTGTAGTTTTATGTACTTAAATATCTTTAAGCAAAAATTAATGGGAACCCCCGAGTGGTAAAAGATTTTGTAATTCATGTTTTTGTTCATTTTTTAAACAAGTAGATTTTCGTTGAACCTCATGAATGAAGAGATCTGGTATGTGTCAATGCTTGCATGTTGTATTTTCAGTAGAAAGCTGCTATTTTAATAACCTCATCTTTCTGGTTTTTTTTTAAACCTGTTGTCCTGTTTGTTCAGTTTCAGCACAATATGGTATGTAATCTTAAACCAGAATTTTCCTAGATTTTCAGTTTAATTAAAACAATATTAGATTGGAAGGAGAAAAACATTTGGAGGTAAAAACCCTTGTACCCTACATACACTGTTCAGTGGTGCATGATAAAATAAACTCAGTGCTGCTCAGAGGAAATTGAAATTAGCTTTAAACACTAAGCTGACCTGCAAAGAATTCCTCCTATTTTTACTACCCCATAATCAGAACAAGCCTAACTGACTAGCTATAAGAAATATTTGGTCTGTTCAGACAAATCTGTATAATATAAAAATTAAGATGGAGCAGGTTCTATTTAGTAGTGTAATCAGAAATTCTTATTCTCAAAATAAATTTAAATTGTACAAATACAGCTGTTCAGAATTTAATATTTATCATTTGTTAAGAGTTCTTGAATTTGGAGCTGGGAATTTAATATAAAGCAACAATACAACAAGGAATTACACGTGTTGATATGCTGAGGGCAAACTGCTTGTGTCTATCATTGAACTCTATATTCCATGGAAAGATCACTTGAATTAACATTCTGAACTGAAAAATAGTACAAAAACTCAGATCTTAAAATTCAGCGTGTAAAAGTGAATTTAAGAATGTGATTCTTATCACTTCTCTATATTATTAAATGTTGGGTTCTACATGCAAATATGCTAAGAGAAAAAATATAGGCAAAGGAAAACTTTTAACTGGAAGATAATCTGAGGCCGTACATCTGAGGCTGTGATTTTGTAAGGTCAAAGGCTGTATCTAATCCCAGCAGAATCAGCATGAATTGATAGCAGGCCTTAGTAGTAGGTAACATAAGACATTGCCTGAAACTGGACACTGGGCTGAAGAAAAGCAAGAATTATATTCTGCAGAGGATGAGAACACAGTACCTACCCTTATATAATGTTATGGAAAATTAGAGGTTTAAATCCAGTCGATTCTTTTTCCTAATTTTTCATTTCTGGAAATAAACTGTGATACAGCTGTAATGAATGCTCTGCCATATTGTAATGCCACATCCTTTCCTGACAGAACAATTAATCAAAGGAACAACTTGCCTCCAGAAGTTGTGAATGTTCCAACACTGGAAGTTTTCAAGAGGAGACTGGACAGCCATTTGTCTAAAATGGTATAGGGTCGCCTGCTTGAGCATGGGGTTGGACTAGAAGACCTCCAAGGTCCCTTCTGTCAGAGCGTTTGGCAGCGTGACTACCTTTATGAGATAACCCAGATGCAAAACACAGCACACAGAGCCGTAGACATTAACAGTGGTTTATATACAAGAGTTATATACAGACAATACACATGGTAGGTAAAATACCTTTACAAGCAAGCTTTCTTCCTCTTAACACACTGAGAACTTCTGCACTGAATACTGGCCACAAGGAAAGAGAACCACACTCTCTAATGGCTGCCTTTTATATACACACCTCTTAAGGGCTCTTTACTCTCCAGTCTTAAGGGGAAAATACTCATACTATGCTGAATCACTCTTGTTACATCAGCCTATATTACATCAGCTTCACAGCATCTAGCAGCTATTCACTGCTGGTCGGTTCTTAAATCATAATACCTTAATACCTTCCAACTCTATTATTCTGTTATATGTGCTGTTGAATTTAGGGTTGAACTGTGGAGTCATTGATACTCTTTGATCTTGGTTGTGTCAACTTGTAAAACATTCCTACACTTGTTTCCAAATTGCCGTAAGAAAGAGGGGGGGGGGGTCTCAGACTGGAGAAGCATATGGTAAATGAACTTAGAAGCACATTCCAACCTTATTTTAAAAAAGATTGTAGCTAAGCTACTGGAGCTTTTGCCCATGAAAATCTTTAATTGGAGAATGTGATGGATGACACCTAGCCCGTGTACGTGCTTAATTGGAGAAACTGATTTATGGCACACCCGGGGGGGAGTGGGGAGTCTGGGTCACAGGTGACTGGAATTGCATATGCCAGAATCGGCTTCATACAGGCCATGCCAGTATGTCGCTCCTAATGAATTCTTTGAAGTTTTTTGAAGTTTGGCTCAAGGCTCATGATTTAATTAGGGCGATTGCTGGAATCCTGACAGCTTGTTTCCTTGCAAGAGTTTCATAGATCATCAATGTGGGGTTTGCTCCCTGTTTATGTGCAGTAGCTTGCCCTAGTTGTTGGGAAGCATCCAGCCAGGCAGGAAGGAGGGATCAAGAGTGGAGTGACCCTGGAGTCACTGCACAACCGCAAAAAGGCTAGGGCAGACCCTAGATAGGTTCCTTGGAGCCTTAGCTGATTGTTCCCAGGAGTAGGCTGTCAGACCCGGGGAGATACCTGTATTATGGGCGGAACGTAATAAGAGTAGTTTGGTTGAACTCTGCACATGTGGGTCTTGTTGTTCATGTCTGATGATATTCTCACCAGTCACAGACCCTCAGGCAGGAGTGGCAGCAGAACAAGGCATGGTGGATACTGTTCTTGTCAGGGAGTAAAAATCAGCTTCCAAACATCCTTGCTAATTAGAGGTGATAGACCGTGCCTTTCTTTGCTGTCAACTTTGATAAAATAAAACCTGGAAAATAAGAAACATATTTTTATTTACAAAAATAATAAAACCTAACGGGCCACATACCGGCAGCTTAATCTCACACCAAAGGCATATACAGAAAAAGTACAAAGTTACAGGAAGTGAAGTAAAAACTTTTGAAACATGCGCAGTGAATCAGAAATCACAAGACTGTCTTCTCTCATGACTATGGAGACAAGATAACAATTCTAGCTAGCAGGCACCTGCCTGCAAATCTTAGCTTAGGAGCTTGGCAGACAAATCAAAAATAACGTAGTGACAGTTCTATGGCAACAGGATGGCATAGAGACTGAGATGCGGAACCAGGCAGTGATGCTGCTTCAGTTGCAGCAGCTATTGTTGCCCCTGAGCTGCAAGCAGCTCCAGTTGTACAGCTGGTTTTGCAGTGGTGACATGGAGGCTTGCCAGTAAAATTCGGAAGAGATGAGAACCTACATAGCTCAAAGTGAGTTGTTTATGGGAGACTGAGCAACAGAGTTTCCAATGGACTGCTCAAGAGTGTCCTTCGTGCTGAGTTTGTTAATGGAGTCAGCAGTTCAGTGGGCACTTCCAATCATTGAAGGCAACAGTGCAGTCATGGATAATTACCAGAACTTTATGGACAGATTCAGGGAACATTCCAGAGACCTGATATGAGATGTGAACATTAGCTGCAGGATTCACCAGCTCAGGCAGGGTAACTGAAGGGTCAGACTGTATATAGCCAAATTTAAATTAGTAGCAGCTGATACGGATTGGAATGAAGCAGCCTTAATTAACCAATTTACACAGGATGTGGACACTCAAATCTGGACCAAACCTGTGTCAGAGTTTGTTGCAGAAAATCAAATCCAGAAAGCACACACAGATAACTGATTCAGTAGGATTCATTAACTTCTTTATATACATAATAACAGATGAAGTAAAATTACAATACCAACAGCAGATACTTCCAACATGGTAGAGAGGAGACATTGTAAGTAAGTTCTTAGTTTTAGTTCAGCAGACAGACAAGTCCAGACTAGTTTCGTTTTAGAGCTGAGCACAGAGCTAAGCCACGCCCAGACTCCTTCCTTAAGTCTCTGTTTCCAAAACAGCCTTCATTGGCTGACCCAGTTGCCATGCCTATTCATTGGCTGACCTTGTTACCACGTCTCTGACAGTTCATGAATATTCTGACAACCTGTGAGTCAAGGAGTGCATTGGAACCTGAACCAGTTGTACCAGCTTTATGTGCTCATAGACTCACACTTGGAAGAGATACAATGGGAGCTTGGGCAGCCAAAGGAACCAAACCCAAGGTCTTGCTACACAGAACTTTCCCTGCTGAAAATAGTTCCACTGCAACTAACAATATGGGAGCACACCAAGCTTTTGACTCTTTATGTAACACACAACCTTCATGTCCCAATCATCTTGGGGTCTTCATGGCTGAAATTTCACAATCCTGCAATAGACTGGGAAAGAGGAACTATCTTTCCTCTTTCTGGGTTGCCAGCTCCATCACATGCAAGTAACAACTTGCAGCAGATTGCCAAAAGCCCATTGGGTGAGGGAGCCATCAGTCCTTCCCCTGCATGGAAACTGCGTGTGTGATCAATTTGATCACGGAGCTAAAATTCCTGCTAAGAGGCAGTATCCCATGTCAGCAAAGAAGCTGTCAGTTCTGAAATATATTTGGAGTCCAATTTGCAGAAAGGATTTATTAGACTTTCTAAGTTGCCAGCTTCAGGTCCTACTTTTATCCCCAAGAAGCAAGACTCAAACATTCCTAACCCCAGCGGTGAACTCCTCTTGTGCACAGTCCATGATTACAAAGATGTGAACAGGATCACAGTGAGGGGCCATTAATTGCCCTTATATTGGATTTAGAATGCATGCATATTTACCATGGTAGACCTCAGAAATGTGTATAACTTCATTAGAGTCAAAGGAGGACATGAATGACAACATTCAAGTACCAGGTACATCCAATACACTGATGCCTTTTGGCTTGGTCAATTGTGGAGCACTACTTTCCAGACTTATGAACAATTTTTTTCATATGTAATTGACAAGTTTGTGATGATTTAACTGGATGATATCCTAATCTGCTCTTGAGAAATTTCATGAACACCATGTTTGACAGGTTTTGAACAGACTATGAAAAAATCGCCACTGCTTAAACTGGAGAAATGTGCATCTGACTTAAAGCAGTTAATTTCCTGGGTTACCGCATTTCTACAGATGGATCCCCTGAAGGTGCATGCAGTGCTCTCCTGGAACCCTCCCATGTAAATGAGGTTCAGCATTTTCTAGATTTCACAAGCTTTTATAGAAAGTTTATTCCAACGTTTGTAAACAAATAAATAAATAAGCTTTTCACTCAGTTATTGAAAAAGAAAGTAAAATTTGCTTGGACAGAAAAAAAACCCAGTCTGCATTTGAACCCAGACCCATCAAATACATTGTCCAGACAGACACCTCCAATGTACAGTCGTGTGAAAAAGAAAGTACACCCTCTGAGTTCTATGGTTTTACCCATCAGGACATAGTGAAAATCATCTGGTTCTTAATGGTTCTTAAAAGTAGGCAAATACAACCTCAGATGAACAACAACATATGACCTATAACACCATGTCATCATTTATTTCACAAAAAGAAATCCAAAAGGGAAAAGCCATGTGGGGAAAACTAAGTACACCTTATGATTGAATAGCTTGTAGAACCACCATTAGCAGCAATAACTTGAAGTAATTGTTTTCTGGATGACTTTTATCAGCCTCTCACATCCTTATGGAGGAATTTTGGCCTACTCTTCTTTACAACGTTGCTTCAGTTGATTGAGGTTTGTGAGCATTTGTTTATGCACAGCTGTCTTGAGGTCCACCACAGCATTTCAATCAGGTTGAGATCTGGACTTTGGGCCATTGGAACACCTAGATTCTTTTCTTTCGCAGCCATTCTCTTATAGATTTGCTGGTGTGCTTGGGATCATTGTCCTGTTGCATGACTCAGTGTTGGCCAAGGTTTAGCTGTCAGACAGATGGCCTCACATTTGACTTTGGAATACTTTGGAATGCAGAAGAGTTCATGGTCGACTCAATGTCTGCAAGGTGCCCAGGCCCTGTGGCTGCAAAACAAGCCCAGATAATCACCCCTCCTCTGTGGCGAAGATCCATTAAGTCGTTTCTGTATTTGACATCTTTAACCTTTGCTTTGTATTAGACATATATAACCCTTGCTTTTCTATTTGACATGTAACCTTTGTGTAACCTGTATGTGTAGATTCTTATCAGAGTCGGACCATGTACAAGGAAGTTAGCAGCAGAAAATGTAGCTGCACTATCTGTTTCTACATATCCCATTCTAACCACGAAACCACAAACGGCAATGTTTCTATACCTTACTCGCACAAAAGTGAAGCTTGTATAGGAAAATTTACTGTGGTAACATATATTGCTAAAATACCTTATATGGCATGATTTGTAACATGTATTTTGCTAAACCCTGCCTATACTCACCCAATAAAAGAGCCCCGGACTCTGTGTCGGGTCAGCTCATCCGAGGAAGAACCTGCGTGGAGTCTTCTTGACGATTTGGCCTTAACAATGAGCGCCCTCAAGTGCGGACCAAAACCGCATCTGGTGACCCGATGTGATTCGTAAAACAACGAATACGTCTTGGACCGCTCATCTCACCGGCCGGACGTGCCAGTTGCAACTCAGGGGACGCCGACCAGCGACTACCCTCCCCAGGATCCCAGCCAGTGGAATCCTCCCTTTCAGTGAGTATGGGCGGAAAATTCTCTAAGTCACAGGCGGCACACCTACAAGAACTTAGGGAGTTAACCAAAAGTTTGATTGTGATTATCAAAAACCAGGGAAAAACTTTACCTTTACCCTCAAAGAAAGATTTGGTCAAATTGTTGAGTTATGTTTATGCCAATTGTCCAGCTTATCCGGAAAGGCACTTAAGGTGTCAGTATGGATAAAATTGGGAATTCATTTCCATGAACAACCTAGAGCCCCACCCAAAATTTTAGCGACATGGTGAATCATCATGGAATGTCTAAAGATTCATGAGGAGGGGCTATGTCAGCCAGCACCCCTCCGTATTTGTCCTCCCCAGAGGACAAACCCGACAAGGAAGCCAAGTCCCTGTCGGCAGAGAACAAACCTCCAAGCGTGCCCTCTCCGCCGTCAAAATTGGCCATGCCGGCTGGAGAATCATCCTCTGTCCCCATGGGCGCAGTAAGAAAAGGGCTTAAAGAAGCCCATGAGCAGGGCCTTTTAGATTCAACAGACCTTGCAAAACTAACTTTATGTCCCTTAGAGTATACTCAAAATGCAGCAGGAGTTCAAGTGCCCCACATCGTGCCTCTGCCTCTAAAAGTCTTAAAAGATCTTAAGGAGGCCGTTTTAAAAAAAAAATTTTCTTTCTGTGTCTCTTTATCTTCTATGCTACCACGTGGTTTGTTCCTTAAGATTTATGCCTTCCCAATTTAACTGAGAGATTTATTGTGGGAATGATCAGTGTGTGTGTGTAAACCTCAGAGTTTTGTTTTCCTCTGTGTCTTTGTGTGTGTATGTGTGCCAAGCATGTGTGTGTGTCTAAGACTTTGTGTGTCCTAGAGGTAACTGTTGCAACTGTTAAGTGTCTCTGATCCCTTCGGATATTAATTTTAAATTGTTAAGAATTAAAAACACTGTGAGATTGTCTTCTTCCAGTCTGATCTGGCCAATTAGACTGGATGAGGAACAGAGTTAAATTTTCTCTCCTCTCTGTGCTTTTAAGAAAAACCCGAGGTTATTAACGAATGTTCTAAGTTCATTTACAAGAAAAGTTTCATCCTTGCATTTACTGTGTGTTTAAATGATTTTACCTGTTCATCCTTTTCCTGAAGCATTTGAATCCAGTTTTTCCCTTTCTCATCTGTTGTGTCTCCATTTTGTTGAAACTGATTTATCTGTTTAGTAACTGCAATACTGATGTGTTATTTTTCTTTCTCCTGAAACCATACCTGCAAGCTATCTCCAAACCCTCTCTAATCCTTTTAAGACAAAAACAAGCCACCACAAAAATCTGCTGGCGTGCTGAATTGGCAGCTGCAATTTTGGCTTTTCAGCTTTTTCTAAAGTCCCAATTAATTTGATTCTCGATAGCTTGTATGTTTCTCAAATTGTTTTAACAATATTTGGCTCATACCTATCACCATCTATTGAACCTGATTTATTGGCATTATTTTGTACTCTGCAGTCCCTAATCACAGAGAAATTGTCCATTTTTGTTGCTCATATTAGGAGCCACCAACCTTTCCCTGGTGTGCTCCAAGAAGGTAACAATAGGGCAGACGATGCAGCTGCGATTTGATCTTGCCTGTGCAACCTGCAACACCTTGGGAAAGCCACTCATATTTTCACCAAAATACAAAAGCTCATAAACAATTTGGCATCACAGCTGCTGAGGCGGCAGCCATCCGGCAGCAATGCCCCACTTGTAGTCAGCAGGCTATTGCTATTCCTATGGAGTCAACCCCAGAGGCGCACAGGCCTGCCAAATATGGCAAATGGATGTTACCCAATATGCTCCTTTTGCCCCCTGGAAATATCTACATGTTTCCATAGATACGTTTTCAGGGTTTATCATGGCCACTCCTCAGAGAGAAGCCTCTAAACATGTGATCAATCACTGTATTGAACCTTTGCATCGTGGGACGCCCAAAAGAGCTAAAAACTGATAATGGTCCCACATACACAAGTTCTGCCATGTCAGAGTTTTGTACCCGATGGGATATTATCCATAAATTTGGAATACCTTACAACAGCCAAGGCCAGGCCTTGGCAGAGTCGCCAACCAGACACTTAAACATGCACTTGATCGATATTTGAAACGGGAAAACCCCCCCTGGCCTCCCATCGATACAAAATACCTTAAATCTTTGTCTATATACTCTGAATTTCATAAATTTAACTGGACATCCATTAACTACCGCTGCAGACGACACTTTTCCCTCTCCTCATCTGCAGATCTACCCAAACCACAGGTATACTACCGTTGCTTACCTGACCTGACATGGAAAGGACCTGCTGATCTCATCACCTGGGGTCGAGGTTACGCAGCCATCCAACTACCTGACCGAGTGCTTTGGGTTCCGGCCAGACACACCAGACCTTATTTAGTTAAGCAACATTAAGACTGTTCCTTTCTCATCATCTTGCAGCTGCGTCTTGACCAAAAGAAATGCTGCAACTACCCTTTGCCATTCAGCTACTCAGCATTGCCCTTTACACACTCAACCCGCTCAAAGCAATCCCCACCGACCCCAAAACCTGACATGGGTGGTATTGGACCTACTCAGACATCCTGAACTCCACTTCATCCATGGCAGTGCGGGATCTTGGTTTCCTGACCTATACTTTGACTTTGGAGAAATGGTGCTTGGCTTGGAGAACTAAAAAACTACAGACCTGGCATGCTGAGCCCCAGAGTTATGAAGAAATGGCCTTTCTATGTCTGCCCTGGCTATAAGAAGAAACAGCTCACAGAAATAAGTGGGGGGCTATACTTTTGTGCAAGCTGGGATTAGTCTCTCCACGGGACACATATCATGGACCCCTCCTCTCACAGGTGACTTTATTACGCTAAGAAAGGCTGCCGAGAACTTACTATGTGGAAGGAT
Source organism: Naja naja (assembly GCA_009733165.1). Classification (NCBI taxonomy): domain Eukaryota; kingdom Metazoa; phylum Chordata; class Lepidosauria; order Squamata; family Elapidae; genus Naja; species Naja naja. The sequence continues at coordinate 2,796,800 of SOZL01000007.1, read as the reverse complement.
AAACCCCAGAAATGTAATCGGTAAAGGTTTCCTTCACAGGGGAAAACTACGGGGGTGGCAGGCGGAGTCACCTGGGAGGAGTCGCATTTATGATAGATCGGGAATGATGGAAATATTTTACCATAAAACTAATACAAACCCCTGCAAGACCCCACAGTACCCCAATAGGTCCTAACAATGTATTAACAGAACATGGAGCCACCCCACCATCCACCAGAACTCCTGGGAAAAGCTATTCCAGTCCTAGGAAGCGCTCTTCTACTCCTGCTGTTTATTCTTACTTCCCTCACAGCGTAAGCCCTGGGAACCCTCTGTGGGACATTGCCGCCACCACCTATCAATTGGTGAATAGCACCAATCCCAACCTTACTATAGCCTGTTGGTTTTGCTACAATGTCCAGCCCATATTCTGAGGCGTTGGGTTTGTTTCTCCATACAATACTTCCTCAATGATGAGGCATGCAGATGGAAACATGGCTCACAAACACTGCAGTCAATCTCAGGTAAGGGGACCTGCATTGGAAAGTACCTACACAGTATAAACAATACTGCAATACAACACATAGCACAATCAACACAACACTCTTTTACATAC
>SOZL01000007.1:2746131-2790064 GCA_009733165.1 Naja naja | reverse complement strand
AGTGAATATAGCTTATATAGGTTTATCAAATCACATGGTTACATAACACTTCCTGTTGTCCATATATAAAAGTTATACAACGTTTTTCATAAGGAAGTTCCAACCATCCATGGAAAACTCCCAACATTCATATTATAATCAGATTTCCTGTTATTCAAATACCAGAAGATTATAAGAAGACCATTAATATCTCTTAATGTGATTTATAATTTCAGAGTGCCCCAGCACATACCTCTAACTTATGCCAAGTACATAGTTTTGCAATCTTGTATAATTTCTAACAGAAAACACATTACATAAATGTTCTGAGCTTTAAAAGTTCAGACCGCAAACACAAAATGGCTTCAGTTCGGCTCTTTTCATTCTCAGGTGTAATAACCAAAGTTTCACCTATAACAACTCCACCATTTTTCTTTTGTAACTAATTTACACCTGACAATTTCCATCAAGCTCTCGCAACATAAGCCTAACTTCCTGATGACTAAACGTTTTACGTTTTACTTCAGGTTTCTTATCCTTACAACAGCGGAAACACTGTTATATATCATCACATTCTGTAAAAGAAACATCATTAAACACTAATCTTTTTCCTCTATATTTCTTCACATGTTCACCCACAGATTCATGTTCAGCATCTCATCATATAATTTGATTTCTTTGTTCATATTCTTAGCATGGGCAGTTGCCATAACAGTCATTAAACAACCAATTGTACACTGATCGTACTAACTGGTATAACTGCATATGCATATGCTCCACAAAACATAAACCACACTTGAGCTAGAACAAACAGCTTTAACTATACCTCTTCCAATGCTACAAACAACTGGAAAGGTTTCTTTAACTCAGACAAACTCAACACAAGAGCTCTCTTAGTTCTCGGTATAGATTATCTAACTATCCCCCTCAATCCTCTCTGGATTGGAGAGATGAGCTGGAGTGTCCCCAGGCGGAGGTGATCTTGACTCCTGAGATCACCCCGATACCTGGGACGGTCCCAGGATCTAACCACTTCATGGGTTGGTGAAAGTTGAGGAGCTTCTGGTGATCCCAGGGGCGTCGCAAAGTCCCTGATTCCAGGACAGCCCCTCTACCGAAGCGTGCTGAGGCAGCCATCGTGCTGAAGAAGCTGTGACAGCTCGAGAGAATGAGATCGGAAGAAGTTTGTCGGTTGGTGAGATCATTTTGTTTTAACCCTTTGGGAACACCCTAGTAATCCTAATGGTGTGAAATTGAGCTGATGGACTAGGGTGAAAGAGATTGGGTTTGAAAGTAAAAGAGTTTTGTTTCTTCTTTCTTTTTATCAGCTCTACTTTCCTTTTACTTTTCCTCTTGGGAGTTCTTGAATACCTTTTATATTTTTGAATTTTGTCTCTTTTTTCCTTTTTTTGGCACTAGGGGCTCTAATGTTATTTGATTGATTTACTTTTCATTTTGCATATAAGAAATGGCCCTGAGGTTTTTTTCTGTCTTTCTTGTTTTGAATAAGACAGGAAGTGATACATTTTGGGAGCCATCTGGCAAGGAAGTGAAAGTTGGTTGCAAGATACAATATTACCTAGAGGCTGGATTATCTTATATAAACATATACACTTGCAAGGACTGTATCCAAGGCTCTGTTGATTAGAAAGTGCTGGATAGGTGCTTTTGGAATTTCTTTAAGCCTGCAGTTTGGAACTGAAGAAAAGCGGAGAGTTTTAAAATAAAACTGGATTTCTTGAGAGGCAAAACAGAGGAGCTCTCTTTCCTCTTTCACTAGTTAAGCTCTGGACTATGCATAGTGGCAATGGAATAAAGAGTGATATTGCTTCCTGCCAAGGCTTTTTACTTTTGAATTTAATTCTTCATAGGAGCCTTGGTGGTGCAGGCTGATAGTTCCATTAGCCTGTAACTATTGCAGGCTCGAATCCCACCAGGCTCAAGGTTGACTCAGCCTTCCATCCTCTCTCGGGTGGGTAAACTGAGGACCCAAGATTGTTGGGGCAATAAGCTGACTTTGTAAAAAGCAATGTAAGCAGGCATATGGAAGAAAGCTATTGCTGAGCGCATTGGGTTGTATCCCAAAATTGTAAGCTGCCCTGAGTCTCGAGAGGGATATAAATATGAATAAAAAAATAATAATAATTGGAACCCCTAAAATATATTTGTTATTCTTAAAGGATATTTTACTACTTTACTATTTTATTCTTTATTTTTTTATTGATATCTTCTATTTTCAATCTTCAGCCTTTTTTCTTTCTTTGAGAGTTGGTTTTGACTTTGTACATTGGAAACAAGACAGTCAATTATTGGACCCTTTTTTCTTTCCCTTTTTCCTTTTAAATTCAAGTTTTTGTTATACATCCTTTTCTTAGTTTTCCAATTTTACCTTTTTCAATTATTGATATATTATTGATCATTAATTGAACCCCTCTTTTCTTCCTCTTACTATTTCTTTCCCTTTTTCTTGTTAAACAGGATTGTTCCTCTCCCTTTTATAACACTAATTTTTATTTTATTTTTTTGTTATTGGCCTTCATTCCTTTTTTCTTCCTCCTTTTGGAATTGGTGCTGACAATTTCTGCAACAATAGATAAAGATCTTCAATTCCACAAGTAGCGGTTCCCACAACAGAAGAGGCAATACAGAAGATTCTACAAGCAGTAGGTGAGATTGGAAAGAAGTTAGATAAGACAGATGAAAATATAAAGGCTTTACAGCAAACAATGGAGGTGAGAGGATGAAGAAAGTTGAAGAGTAGCAAAACAAAGAGACAAGAAATGAAAGTTTTAACACCAGATTAAAGGAAGTTGAGTGACCATAATGAATCTCTGCAGTTGATAGATCGAATTCTATTTGAGATTCCAAAATGTTGAGGAAGAGAAGGGTGAAAATTTATTGGAAAAAACAACAGATTCTGGCAGAACTGCTAGAAATACGGAAGAAGATGAGGATGGAATAGATGAAATATTTTGTGTCTTTACAAGATATGCAACGAGGATAAACTTCAAGAAATTCATAATAGATTCACTAAGTTTCAAATCACAAATATTGCAAGCAGTCAGAGATAAGGCGTTGAAGCACAACAATAAAAGATGTCACGGTACTGAAACAGATACCTAGAAGAATAAGAGAGGAGAGGAGAATATCTTTTATCCAGAGAATTACTGAAGAGAGGAATAAATTATAGATGGCTAATAGAAGGCCTCTTGTTTGTGGGCGGAACAAGACATAGAATTGACACAGTGGAGAAGGCAGAATCATTCTATGATGGCTACTTCAGAGGAAAAATGGGACATAGAAAAATTAGTCGGAACTTCAAAGGAAGGTGCAATGATAAGTGAAGAAGAACAACTTGGAGCAGTAGGCGGTTTACCTAGAAGAACAAAGAGTTAGAACACTGAGCAAAACAACCTATATATAAGACTTAAAATGGAAGGGAAAAATTGATTTCAATGAATATAAATGGACTCAATTCAATTGCCAAAAGAAGGAAAATATTTCATAAATTAGAAATTAAAATTTGATATAATTTGTCTGCAAAGGTCTATAAAAAGCAATATGAATATGTATTAAAGGCAAAGAAAGGATTAGGAAAGCTATCACTGGCTCAATAAAAAAAAAGAGGAGTGGCTCTATATATTAAAGATACAATTATTGCAGAATTGATTATACAGATGAAGATGGGAGGATTTTAATGGTGGAGATAATGGATAACAATACTAAAATGCTTTTGATAGCAATATATGCACAAGTGAGAATCAAGAAAAATTTTATAAGAATTATATCAAAAAGTGATTGAATTAGACTATGCAAATATCTTTCTGATGGGAGATTTCAATGGGATAATTAATGATCAACTTGACTACAAATCTGAAAAGAACCAAAAGAAAATTAGAAGAAACTACCCAAGTCCTTTTTCAAATGATAGAAGAAATGGATATTAAAGATATATGGAGAGAGAGAAATATTGGAAATAAAAGGAATTTACTTTTATTCAAATAGACATGAATCATGGTCAAGAATAGATATGGTATGGGCATCTGCAGATATGCTCTCGATATGAAAATTCAAATCGAAGAAAGTGGGACCTGGGCAGATCACAATCCTGATAGTCATGGAAAGGACAGAGGGAGAAGATCTAGATGGACATTGAATAACATGATTTTGAAGAATTTAGGAAAGACAGAACTTATCTTTTTGGGAAAACAGAAAAAAGAGATACATCATTACAAACTCGTTGGGACCTTGATGAAGGACTATAGAGGATTGACAATTGACTACATAAGGAAAAAATATGGAAAAAGACATTTAAAATATTGGAAGATGACTTTATGAAGTGGAAAAAGAACTACAACAATCACTGCAAGGGAAAGATATTAAGGAAAATGGATGTGATTAAACATAAAATGGCTTTAATGGACAAGGAAGAAGTAGCTCAAAAGATTAAAAGCAAACAAAATTATTTTGAAAATGCTAATAAATAGGAAGATGGTTAAGCGTATAAAATTAGAAAGGAAGAAGAAACAAAGAAAATTAATAACAGATCGAAAAAGGGAATATGGCGTGGGAATGATGAAAAGAAAAAAATTTTCGAGACTACTATGAGAAAACTCTACTCTCAAGAAGACATTCTAGAAAAAATTGAACAGTATTTACAAAGACAAGATTACCACAGATACTAAAGACATTGAAACAATGCTAGAGGGAACATAACCATGATGGAATTGACAGAAGCCTTGAAGAAACAAAATACAGGAAAAGCACCAGGCTCAGATGGCTTACGGCAGAATTCTACAAGACCTTCCAGGAAGTGTTAACTCCCCTTCTAGAAGTGATGAATGAAGTGCTACTAAAAAGAGAATACCTGAGACATGGTTGGAAGCTTATATTACCTTATACCTAAAGAAGAAATGGACCTACAACAAGTTAAAAATTATAGACCTATCTCATTGTTGAATTCAGATTATAAAATCTTTGCCTCAATTCTGGCAGAAAGAATGAAAAGATACTTAAATGAATTTATTCTGGATCAAAATGGATTTTGCCAAGCGACAAATCAAGCAAAATGTGAGAATAATTTTAGATACTTTGGAGTATTATGAAGCACACACCCAAAAACAGATGGCACTGATGTTTTTAGATGCTCAAAAAGCATTTGACAACGTGAACTGGTGGTTTATGATATTGCAAATGAAGCAAATGGACTTTGGAAAAAACTTTATACAGGCTATTGAGACAATATATAATAATCAAACAGCGAAGATATTGGTAGCAGGAGAGTTGACAGAATCTATAGGGATAAGAAAGGGAACTAGACAAGGTTGCCCTCTGTAAGCCCCTGCTGTTTGTTTAACACTAGAAGTACTGAATAGAGCTATCAGAAGATGAAGAAATAAAAGGAATGAAAATTAAAAAGAAGAATATAAACTAAGTTTGCAGACTATTTGGTATTCATACTAGAGGATCCACTTAAATCAGCACCCAAGTTGATAGAACAAATAGAAGAATATGGAATGGTGGCAGGTCTAAAATTAATAAAGACAAAACAAAGATCCTAACAAAGAATATGTTAGCAAAAGCAAGAAAAGATTTAGAAGATTTATTAGAGATACAGATTGCAAATAAAGTTAAATATTTGAATATATATAACGTCAAGATGCAGTACATGAAGAAGATAATTATATAAAACTCAAACAGCAGATAGCGACAGATCTTGAAAGATGGGAAAATATACAATTATCTTATTGGCAGAATATCGACAGTTAAGATGATGTATTACCTAGAATTCTATATTTATTTCAGACAATCCCAATTAGACTTGGGAAGAGTACTTTGAAGATTTAAATAAAATCACATCAAAATTTATATAGGGCAAAAAGCAAAAATTAAATTTAAGCTATTACAAGATGCAAGGTCAGAGGGTTGCACTACCTAATGGGAGTTGTATTATCAAGCTGCAAGTTTGATGTGGGTGAAAGAATGGATAACATTGAGAAATAATAGATTGTTAACTTTAGGGTCATGATTTGCTATTAGGATGGCATGCTTTCTTATGGTATAAGGGAACTAAAAAACAAGGATATTTTAGAAGACACTATGTTTGAGAAGCTTTATTTTTAAATTGGGAAAAACTAGAAAACAACATTATATAAAAATTCCATTATGGGTATCTACTATTGAAGCTTTCTCATATTCAATAATATAAAGGAACAAACAATTAGATATGGAGAGATTTTAAATGAAAAGGGTTGAACTCAAATCGATGCAAACATTACAAGAACAAGGTATAAAATGAATTGGTTTTCATATTTGCAAATACAATCTAGATATGATGAGGATGTTAGGACTGAAGGTATTTATAAAAACCAACTGAACTAGATAAAATTTTGATGGGTGCAAGAGCGAAAAAGTGATTAAAAACTCTATGGTCATTTATTAGAAGTTAGAATGGAAGAGGAGCAGGTTAAGGAAACAATGATTGCTTGGGGAAAAATTTTGGTTATGGGATAGATCTAGAGATGGCAAACACTGTGGGATCAGAATTATAAAATGACAATGTCAACTGCATATAAAGAAAATATGTATGTTTTACAGGTGGCACCTATCCCCGAGAAGGACTGCAAGAATGTTTAAGGACAAATCGGATAAGTGTTGGAAATGTCATCAGATACCTGGCTCCTACTATCACATGTGGTGGACTTGCGCTGATGTTAAAAGATATTGGACTAAAATCCACATGTGGTTGGAAAAAATGACACAACAACATATAGACTTGAAACCTGAGATATTTCTGTTGGGTTGTACCAGAACACAACAAAGAACTGAAATATTTGATTGTTAATGTACTGACAGGCAGAATTGTATTTGCTAAAACTGGAGAAATGATAAGACACCTATGCAGGAGGAAGTGATTAAGAAGATTTTGGAAATGAGTAGATTAACATTTGAAATTAGGGACCAAGAAGAAAAGCAGTTCTATAAGATATGGAATATGTTCTATCAATGGTTAGATAAAAAAGTTTGGTAATATATGGAATATAAAGATAGATAGAACTGTTGAAACAATATAGAGATCATAATATGATAGAGGATTAATAATAATGATTATAGTTTTTCCTTTTTGTAATATTGAGTATGAATAATGAGGGGAAGGCACTGTGATTTTTGACCGACCAACATACTTGAAATTGATATGGATTTATGTGTTGTATGTTTGTTTGTTATGTTTGTTCTTTTTGGAAAAATAAAACCTTTATAAAAAAAATCCTCTCTGGATTGATTCTCTTGCTTCCATGTCTAATCAAATGTCCTAAGTCAGACTCCACATATTACAATTCCTTCCTCAAAACTCTCAGGCCTTATTGTCCTAAGAAATCTAACAAAGCATTTACACCTTTCTCAACATCTCTCTTCTTCTCACCTAATACCAACAGATCATTCATATACTGTAACACCTTTTACCCATAGGTGGTTCAAAACCCCCAAGGACCTGCTCTACGCTTCTCCAAACAAAGTAGGGCTTTCTAACAGCCCCTTTTTTGGTAAAACACACCATCGATACTGTCAAGTTCGATGTATATCTGGATCAGCCTTCACTACTGGGCAGGTCCAAAAAGCATCTTTCAAATCTATCACACTAAAATACCTGTATTAATATGGAATTCCCCCTAACAACGTATAGGGAGCTGGCGTAATAATCACCAAGTGATTATATGAAACCAACCACTAGACATCAAAAACCATCCGGGTTTCTCTACAGGTAATATAAATATATTGTATGGTGACATTGCAGGCTCAATTAGCCCATCCCCTAACAGGGACTCTATCACTTGCTTCAAGCCACATCTCCCTTCCAGGGAAATATCACATTGCTTCCGCCTCACTGGCTCAATATCACCTTCACAGGTGCAATATTCAAAACACCTCTATTCTCTTTCACTTCCCACTCTATGGGATCTATAAATCTCTCCTGTTCATCAGTCTACAAATGACAGTACACTTAACTTCAGAAAAGATAAGCTCAACAACAACCTAATAAGGACAAAGCATCCCGTCCTAAAAAGTTAATACCTGCTTCAGGTATATGCATAACATCCACTGTTATCTCAGAGTGTCCTCCTTTTAGAGACACATTTTCAACAATTGCAACATCAAAAGGCTCTCCCTTAACACCAGATACATCATAGTTTTCCCTACCTGGGTAATACCCTCAGGTAAATTCAAAGAAATTCTGGCTACACCAGGATCTATCAGGAAAACACAATTGCTTCCTTAGGTCTCACTAAAACCTCCCGATGAGATGAAAGTGTTAAAAGCCTTTGACCCCCCCTAATCTTCAATTAGGGTATACAGCCTCTGCTGCATTCTCCACTTGTCCGGGCAATTTCTCACAAAATACCACAAGCAAAATACTGCTTACTTCTTTAGCAGTTATTTCTGTTCCAGGAAAGAAAATCCTATTCTCCCCTTCTCCGGACGCTTCCATCTACTTCCAGTAGATAAATATGAAGCTCCAATCCTAACTATTACAAGTCCAAGTCCATCTGACTTATTATCTCTGCTCTCTCTCTAGCTTCATAACAGCTTCTAACACAGAAAACATTAATTAACTGACAAGACTTCATTACATCACAACTTTAAAAAAAACTTTCGTGGCCTCTGTCACAAACTGCAATTTCATTAACGCTTAGTATTCTGTTGTCCCTGAAACAAAAACAGAACACTTATTCAAACTACCCCTAATTCTATTCAAGAATTCAGTTGGCAATTTATCTCTTAACTGACTTATCTAAAAAAACTCTAGCCAGATTCTGCCTTCGTGACACAGCAGTTTTAATACCTTGTACTAAACTGCCCTGACTATTCCAGCCAGTATATCACCAGGTATTTCCTGCAGTAAACTATACTAGTATAGTATAGTATCTATATCCTTCTGGAGTAAACAAACAATCCAAAATATACTGCAACTCCACAAAAATATAAATGTTTAAACCAGGGAACAAATCCTTATCGGAACACTTTGCACTGACAGCATAACAGCTTCTAATTCCTCAAAACAGAGGAAGTAAGTAACACATTTACAAAAATTCTCACAGGAACCCCCCTCAACTGTAATACTATTAGGCATTCGCAATACTGAATAAAATTCCTTTGCCTTAAATTTTGTAACTATTCCAAACATAAAATCCTTGCAACTCTCACACAAAGTAGCTCATATTGTGAGCATATTGTGAGGTGGGGGCCTAGTGGTCAGGTGGGTCTGCTGCTTACATACCTTTCCCCCAGCTGTGTGGCAGCTGCCCTACCTGGGCTCGACCTCTCTGGGGTGGCGGTGGAGCTCCCGGACCTTATGGTCCTGGGGACTTCAATCTGCCTTCCTGGGGCGCCGGGTCTGGCCCAGGAGTTCATGGCCTATGGAGGCCATGGGCCTGACCCAGTTGATTCAAGGCCCCACTCATGAGGGGGGAATACTTGACCTAGTTTTTGTCTCTGAACGGTGGCGGAGTGACAGAGGGCAAGTTACTTTTACAGCCTTGCCCGCTCCATGGTCTGATCACTATCTCCGCGCTGGTCTTCCAACAGGCCACCCCCACTGCTGGGAGGAGGAGCCACTTAGGTGGTTCCGCCCCAGGCTTCTGATGGACCCTGAAAGGTTCCAGGCAGAACTGGGGTTTTTTCCTCTTCCCTTGCTCACAACTCTGCCGAGGATCTGGCAGTGGCCTGGCAACGGGCTGCATCAGAGGCCTCGACAGGGTTGTCCCCATGCCCCTTACACGCCGTGGATCCCGGCTTGCTCCCTGGTATACTGAGGAGCTCCGATGAAACGCCGCCAGAGGGGTTTAGAGAGCAGGTGGAGGTCTACCCGCTCTCATCCGATCGTGCCCAGCTAAGAGCCTACATTAGACTTACCTGGTAGCTATGGGAGAGGCAAGAAGGTCTTCTCTCCACTCTCATAGCTCAAGAGATAACCACCAGCCGCCCTGTTTCGGGTTACCCTTCCTCCTTCGCTTTGAGGGAGGGCGGACCCATTGCGGGCAGGGCTGAGGAGTTTGGTCAATATCTGACGGATAAGATCGCCGCTTCGGGAGGGTCCTCTGATTTGCAGTGGTCTGAGGAACGAGTTGTGGGTAGTCTGGCCACTGTTATCTGGGATGAGTTTGATCCTGTCTCCGAGGATGAAGTGGACAGGATTATGCGCGACTGAGTTCCACCACATGTTTGTTGGACCTGTCCCTCCTGGCTGACTTATGCCGCCAGGGAGGTCACCCATGTTGGCTCCGGCAGTTGTCAACGCCATTGAGGGAGGGTGTCTTTCCCTCCGCCTTGAAGGAGGCGTGGTGAGACCCTCCTGAAGAAGCCTGCCTTGGACCCGACCGTGTTAGACAACTTTCGTCTGTCTCCAACCTTCGCTTTGGCTAAGGTTGTTGAGAGTGTGGTGGCTCAGCAGGTTCCGCTTTTCCTGGATGAAGGACTACCTGGATCCGCATAATCGGGCTTCCGACCCGTTACAGCACGGAGACGGCATTGGTCGCTGATGGATGATCTCTGGAGGGCCCGACAGGGGTTTCTCTGTCCTGGTCCTATTGGACCTCTCAGCTGCCGATACCATCACCATGGTATCCTTTAAGGCCTCCGGGTTGGGAGTGGGGGCACTGTTCTTCAGTGGTTCTCCTCCTACCTCGGGCGGTCGCAATCGTGTTAGTGGGAGGGGTTCGGTCGACCCCAGGGCTCTCTCTTATGGGGTCCCGCAGGGTCGGTCCTTTCCCCTCTTATTTAATATCTACATGAAACCGCTGGGTGAGATCATCCGTGGTTTTGGGGTGAAATTCCATCAGTACGCTGATGATAGCTGTACCTTTCCACCCCAGGCCAGATCAGTGATGCCCCTCCCTGATGTCCCGGTGTTTGGATGCGTGATCTGGATGAGTAGGAACATGCCCACTCAACCCGCCAAGACTGAGTGGCTTTGCATGTCGGCTGCTCGCCCAGCCAGGATTGTCCATCCCTGGCCATAGGGGGGGAGGTGTTGCCCCCTGTGGATAGGGCTGAATCTGGGGGTCCTCCTGGATGTACGGCCCGTTGAGGAGCAGGTGGGGGCGCCGCCAGGGGGCCTTTGCCCAGCTCCGCCTTGTTCGACAACTTCGCCTCTTTTCTGGACCGGGACGCCCCACGACGGTTACTCATGCCCTTGTCACCTCGAGACTGACTACTGCAACGCTTCTATCTAGGACTGCCCTTGCATACCATCCGAGATTGCAGTTGGTGCAGAATGCGCCGCAGGCTGGTGGTGATGGGAGTTACCCGTTCTCCCATGTTACCCCTCCTGCGTGGCCTGCATTGGTTGCCGACAGCCCGGTGAGATTCAAGGTTTTAGTTTTGACATTCAAAGTCCTACACCACATGGGTCCCCAATATCTGAGGGAGCGTCTTCTTCCAATAGCTAGTGCCGGGCCTGTGCGGGCTCATAGGCAAGGACTCGGGGTTCCATCGGCGAGTCAATGCCGGTTGGTACTTACACGACGTTGCTGTTGAGGCCCCCACCTCTGGAATCAACTGCCTCTGGAGCTCCATCTGGCCCCTGATCTCCGCACCTTCCGCCACGAATTAAAGACCTGGTTATTTGACCAACCCGGCTGTGATCCTTCCTTGGGGGAGGGATGGGTTTTTTAATGTATTTTATTGTTTTATTGTTGTGTTTTATATTTGGGCTTGTCTGGTTTAATGTCTTTTTAAATATTTATTGTTCTGTGTTTTAGTTGTGAGTCCCAGTCTTCGGAGATGGGGCGCATACAAGTTCAAATATAAATAAATAAATAAATATTGCAGCTCTCTGCACTGTGAAACAGCAAACACTCACCCTCCTTAACTGTCCCACCTAGCTGCGTCTGGAACAGCTGGAACAAGTTATAGGGGAGAAGTAAGTCCAGAGGCTCCTTCTTAGTATATAAAATCTTCTTACTAAGAGGAAAGGATCCTTCCACATATCACAGATCAACATAAATCACTTGGGCATCTAACCTCTTTAACACAGCATTAAAAGAGACAACTGAAAGAGCTAACAGTTAACTGTTTAACACAGCTTTTAAGGCATCAAGCCAATACACATTTCAATACACTCTCAAAATTTTGACAGTTTCAAACATAATTCAGCCATTCCAGTCATACAAAGTACAATCTGTGTCACTCCACAAGGGATTAATACTTAAATACCAGCAGCCAAAAGCTGAACCAACTCTCCAAGAGGAGAGACAACTCTGGGACTTTACAAACATCTTGTTCTTGTTAAACAAAAAAAATGTCTAACCTCCCTTAACACAGAATATGACACAGAGAAAAAAAACAGTGTAGACTCACACACACGTCAAACAGAAATCATTCTCAGGCAACCAATACCCCTCTAAACAATCCCAAAACAATTTAGGAAATGTTGCAACACAATTTTAAAAGTTTTAAAAAGTTACTAATTAAGTTACTAATTAGATCCAGCTCACCTGAGCCCCCGGTGCACCAAACTTTGGCCATTCCAAGCTCCTACGATCACAGATTATCAGTCAAACATAGGCTTAAGAGCGATTTTCCCTCCCTTGGGCAGAAGATCCAGCAACTGCCTCCACAAACCCAGTGGAGAGGCACCATTGCAGTCCTGAAAAATGATCTGTCCAAAGGAAGAAAAAAAGTCTATCTCCCGGCAGCTCGCCAAAATTGTGAGAAGTACATAAAAATGAATCAACCGACTATTGATAATCTGATCCATAGGATGCTTTGTTAGGGAAGATACTGCAGTACCGGACCCATCACTCCCAAATAACCATTTTAGGAGAAAAGGAGACACTTCCATTTAGTGAATACAGCTTATATAGGTTTATCAAATCACATGGTTACATAACACTTCCTGTTGTCCATATATAAAAGTTATACAACGTTTTTCATAAGGAAGTTCCAACCTTCCATGGAAAACTCTCAACCTTTTCATTATAATCAGATTTCCTGTTATTCAAATACCACATTATCTCTTAATGTGATTTATAATGTCAGAGTGCCCCAGCACATACCTCTAACTTATGCCAAGTACATAGTTTTGCAATCTTGTATAATTTCTAACAGAAAACACATTACATAAATGTTCTGAGCTTTAAAAGTTCAGACTGCGAACACAAAATGGCTTCAGTTCGGCTCTTTTCATTCTCAGGTGTAATAACCAAATTTTCACCTATAACAACTACCATCCTGGTTCACCCCGCCTTACCCGTAATCAGTGGTGGGATTCAGCCAGGATGGGCCGGTTCAGGTGAACTGGTAGTAAAAATACTGGCTCGCCCCACCCAGTCCAGTCACTCCTCATCTCGTTCTTGCTCCCAGGGGGCTGCAGGGAGGCCTACTAAGCTGCATGACTGGGAGCCGTGAGGCAGCAATGGAACAGCAGCCCCAGTCAGCTGGGAGACTAATCAATCATTTCAGTCAGACCTTACAATTTTAGATCTTTTTTCTGCTCAGAAGTTGGAAGTCTGACTGAACGTTTTTTAAACTGGTAGTCACATGGTCGTCTTTTGTTGTGTAGGAAGTTAGCACTCACCCCTCTCCTAGAAAATTGAAATATCCTAGGAAATATTAAAAAGGCAGAATATTTCCTCTAAAAAGAGTAGAAACTCAAGCAGAAACTCAACCCCACCTTTGTTAATGGGTGGGCCATTAAGGCCTGGGCCAGAATACTTTACATAACAAAGATCTCCAGGTAAAGCTATAGCAATTGCTCAAAAGCCCTTTCAGTGCATCATCATCCAGCAGGGCTCAACCAAGCCTGGAACTCAGGACAGCCTACAGAGTTGCCCCTGCATGGCCCCATGGGAGTCTGACAACCAATTAGAAACAAGCTTCAATTCAAATCCCAACAAAGGTTGTAAAACCCAGGCACTCTCAAGCATATCAGCCCTTTTCTTGATCTCTTCCTTCACCTTGAAGCATGTGATCATCCTTCCTTTTCACTCTGGAGCTCCAGGCCATGTGGTCCTGTCCACCATTAAACCTTCCAAACAGCCTCCATGTTTCCAGTGTTTTTTCCCCACTTGGAACTGAACCCAGAAGGATATTTCTTCCCACAGTTGCCCTGCACAGAGGCATTCCAGAACACCCACCATTCTCTCACTAACCTGCTTTCCAAGCTCCCGTTCTCCATGCAGGGCAACAAAAGACCATGTGACTACCAGTTTAAAAAAGGTTCAGTCAGACCTTCCAAAAAAGAAGCTGGAACTTCTTTTTTGGAAGGACTTCTTTTTTGGAAGGTCTGACTGAACCTTTTTTAAACTGGTAGTCACATGGTCTTCTTTTGTTGCCCTGCACACAGGAGCTGGAAAGCAGGTTAGTGAGGGAATGGTGGTTGCTCTGGAATGGGGTGGAAGTGAGGATTTTCATTATGATTGCTTATAAGTAATAAGAACCAGTAAAAGAGGAATGGAAAAATCCCTCTCTGTAGATCAGCGTTTTTCAGTCTTGGCAAGTTTAAGATGGGCGAACTTCATGCTGCCTGGGGAATTCTGGGAATTGAAATCCATGCACCTTAAAATTGCCAAAGTTGAGAAGCATGGGTCTACACTACAGTTTAGGATTTTCCATTCCTGTTTTATTTAGAGTTTGGTGCAATTAAATCAGTTGTGGTTTCCTTAACAAATAGTGATTACAGTGATAAGAACCATTACTGGACTTTTTGTGAGAAACTGAAATTAAAAGTTGACCTGGGCTTTGATGATTAGATATGGGATTATGGAAATAAAGTAAACAAATGTTAATCTTAGAGTAAGAGTTTGATATGTACCAAAGAAAGTTGGAAGTCATTTTTTTTGGTTTTCCTTCTTTTCCTCTTTCTTACACTTTCACTCTTTTTCTTTCCTAAGCCTTTTCTTTTTTCAAATCTGTTTTTTATTTGTTTATCCCTTAGCTTTGTATTTTTTTATGTATGAAGGATCAAATACTCAGCCATTATAATTCTACATTCCTTATTTACAGAAATCTGTGGGAGTTCAATAACCAGTCATTTCAGTGTGCAAAGATGTCTGTCTGCCTGGGCAGTGTTTATTACATTTTATAGGGTTTTTACAAGAAGACAAAGGCAACATAGATGCAGCATTAGAATTGGAGAATAGACATCACATTGGTAAAACCTCCCAACCAATCCTTAAGAATAGTGGTGATGTTAGTGAAGTGAGATCATCTATAAGTCCAGGACTTTCCAACCTAAGAAAGATAGGAAATGAGATCATGCAAGTAGCAAAGAGGCCCATATAGGTTAAAAGCTGCAGTTTGCTGCTAGCACCATCTACAGGACCTCAATAGCTACTACATTTCACTCTTTTTTATTTTGTTCAACAAAGCATAGTAATGTAGGAGAGGGTTTGGGGTGAAAAGCTGTGATATATAGGTTGCAAAGAGAAGGGAGACATTGAACAAAGCAGCACCCACTAATTAAAGCACAAATAATACATAGCGTAAAATATTTCCCATTAAGCCTGTGGGCAACCAACCCCAAAAGCTTTCCCACCAAGTTCTTAAATTATCAATTTTCAAATCCAAGGCCAAATTGTTGAAAATTTTAAGCTGGTGCTGGATGGTTCGTGACCCATCAAACAAATTAAAATAACATAGATTTTGTAGAATAGCCTTCCTCAACACTTGCATCTCGTGGTTGATTGTTGAGATAGCTGAGGAAGTAGCCTTAATTGT
Organism: Naja naja; assembly: GCA_009733165.1. Lineage (NCBI taxonomy): Eukaryota > Metazoa > Chordata > Lepidosauria > Squamata > Elapidae > Naja > Naja naja. Next base: position 2,774,368 of record SOZL01000007.1, on the reverse strand, counting down.
TTTTGCTAAATTACATGCAACAGAGTTAATGTTAAAATGAACGCGAGCAGCAATTGCTAGCTCGCCCACTATAGACACAGCTAGCGCTATGTATTCTGCTTTATTAAGTAAGGTTGCTTCAGAATCACAAGTGTCATCCAATGTGACCCCTCGTCGAGAACGATTCGAATGATGAAGTTGTTGTTTAGAAAGCAAAACAGGAATCAGCCGGCTGAGGCAGCATTGCGCTTCACTAAAATTAGCAGGAATATAATTAAAAGTTTCTTGACTGCTTGTAGAAACCATCCTTGCAGTAGCCAAACATGAGCAAAGTTAAAGAAAGCCTCTTCAAAAGCTGTGCAGTTCAGAGAAGGTGAGCCAATGCGATAACAGTGAGGTTTCTTACTTGAATATGTACAATTAACTACTTTTGCACAAGTTATATTTGCAGGAATTGCTACCACCGTGGTGTGCAAAGCAATCGTATAGGGGTGGATAATAGGCGGCAAATCCCCAATTAGATATAATCTCATAGTTAAAGTTCTTATTAATAAAAATGCGCTTAAGCCAGTGAAGTTTTGAATTACTACAGAAGGAATGCAGACAGAAACTAAACATGTAGAAAGCAAATGTTCCAGATCATAGGCTTCAGATAAGCAAAAGACATCAGGGAGCCAGATCCAGGGATTGGTGCCACGACATCCTTGGCTGGGCAGATGCAATGAGCTGGAATTCACAAAGGGCCTGTAGGGGCAAACACAGCAGCACAGCCTAGCCCCCTCACTCCCAAATAGTTAAATTTTGAATAAAAACATTCAATTAATTTAAGGTAAATAGAAACATTCAATTACATTCAATTGATTTAAGGTAAATTATTCTTTTAAAAACTTTTTTAGAGACCCTTTCCCTCCTTTTTTATTTGTGGAGACAGGCCTTAAATGACCATGTTCCATTATGGCTATATTCCAGGTTGTACAAAATTGCAAAAAAGCCGAATATCATGTTGTAAAAAAGAGGGCTTGCCTAGTGGGTAACATCTATTTGCCAAGGTTGATGATGAAACAATCCGCTTGGCTTGATCAAGTGGAATATGAAAACAATCTGAAAACAAAGTAGGTTAAATATGAACAGCAGCGTCAACATAACTATTGCCTTCAGAAAGAGGCCCAGGAAGAGGGGAGTGACTACAAATGTGAGAAACATAGTAAAACTGCCCTCGATCTTGTAGCAGTTGCTGTAAAGTTAGAAACAAGGCCATTAGATTAAGATCAATCCTGGGTGTGATATAAGCACCTGGAAGATTAAAAATAAGTTGACACACATAGTAAGAGTCATAGAGTAAAGTGAAAGGCTGTTGAAATTTTTTTTTGAAAGTTAAAATTGCAGCAGATAATTCTGAATGTTGAGGTGAGAATTGCACTGCAGTGTAGGACACTTTCCAGGTATCATCATGAGGGTCCTTGTAAGCAATCGCTCCTCTCGTTCGCCCACCATAAGGAGAAAGCAGTGGATGGACAGGAAAAGAAGTCATTGAGCAAGCAAGCCAAGGTTCTTTAGGCAACCGATATGCAATACAGCCTACATAGTCAGTTAAAACACATTGAAGAGATAAGGTATTCTGAAAAATAAAATTGAAAATCAGATTTACACAACTCCACCATTTACATCTTACTGTATTCATCAAAAATTATAAAGAAAAAGTTATTTGCAAAGCCCATTGTATACCTTTTGTGATTTTACCTGTTGTGTTGGTAATAGTTATGCATTCTTCACATTCTTGTTGTAAACCCTCCTGATGGAGTCAAATTTTTAGTGTCAATTCTCTGCTTTAATCAAAATATGGATTAAGAACAGAGTGCAGCTAGTTTGAATTTTGATTCTCTTGTTGAAACTGGGAACTGAGCCATCTTCAAAGATAATTGTTCTAGGCGAACTGCCAACCTGGGAACTGAGCCACCTTTACAGATAACGTTCTAGTCTCAGCCTAGCACTAAGAAAAATCAGGGGATGAAATAGTATTTCTCCATCAATGACTACATTTGTGAGCTATGTAGCCTATATAAAAAATTAGTTTCCAGCCCCGCCTTACTCAAAGCAGAGAGAAAAGAAAAAAAATGTTAAAGCAAGCAAAAAGGTCTCACTTCCTCCCCTATTCCTGCCTCTTGCTTTTTCAAGGAAAAAAGTCTGTGAGCAAGGGAGAGAAAAAATAACAACCAGTGAGGACAAGAAGGGAGGGAATGTTTAAAATACTACACAGGAATCTCATCCATTTTTTCCACTCAACAACATTCTTTCAACAAAATAAATCTCTTTCTCCAGTAAATCACACACATTTCTCCATGGGATCTTTCTAATGTCCGGAACTTTCTCAGGGACGTGCCGAGGAGTTTAGTCAACATCTGACGGACAAAATCGCTCAGATTCGGATGGGCTTGGACTCCGACTGGGCAGAGTCCGATGGGAGTATGATGACTGGTCTAGGCAGTATTATCTGGGAGGAGTTTGACTCTGTGACTCCAACTGAGGTGGACAGAATCATGGGGAGGCTGAGTGCTGCCACGTGTTTATTGGACCCGTGTCCCTCCTGGTTGGTGTATGCCACCAGAGAGGTTACACGAGGCTGGCTCCAGGCAGTTATAAATGCTTCTTTGAGTGAGGGTTCCTTCCCTGCTGCCTTCAAGGAGCCGGTGGTGAGGCCCCTCCTCAAGAAGCCTGCCTTGGACCCAGCTGATTTAAACAACTTTCGTCCAGTCTCCAACCTTCGCTTTGTGGCAAAGGTTGTTGAGAGTGTGGTGGCCCGTCAGCTCCTGGTGTTTCTGGAGGAATCTGATTATCTAGACCCATACCAATCGGGTTTCAGGCCGGGTACACGGAGGCGGTGTTGGTGCACTGGTGGATGATCTCTGGAGGGCACGGGACAGAGGTTATTCCTCTGTCCTGGTCCTATTAGATGTCTCAGCAGCTTTCGATACCATCGACCATGGTATCCTACTGCAACGCCTCGAGGGGTTGGGAGTGGGGGGGGTATGGTTCAGAATCGGCCAAGAGGCTGTGATGGGAGTGTCCCGATACTCCCATGTTACACCCCTCCTGCGCGACTTGCACTGTTTGCCGGTTGCCTTCCAGGTTGGTTTCAAGGTGCTAGTAACAACTTATAAAGCCCTAAATGGCTTGGGTCCAGGGTACTTGTGGGAGCGCCTCCTGCCAGCATCACACTCCGTTCACCCCGTGCGCTCCCACAGGAGGGGCCTCCTTGGGATACTGTTGGTTAGGCATTGTCGGCTGGCGGTCCCCAGGGCTAGGGCCTTTTCAGTGGGAGCGCCTGCCCTATGGAATCAGCTCCCCGTGGATCTCCGTTTGGCCCCTGATCTCCGCTCCTTCAGCCGAGACCTGAAGACCTGGCTGTTTCAACAGGCCGGTCTGGATTGACCTGGGGGATGGGTTATTTTAATTGTTTTAATTTTTAACTGATTCTTAGACTTGTATTTGTTTAATTTATTTTTATTGTAATTGTATGGTTTTTTAATGTTCGCCACCCTGAGTCCTTAGGGAGAAGGGCGGCATACAAGTCTAATAAATTATTATTATTATTATTATTATTATTATTATTATTATTATTATTATCATTATTATTACCTCTCAGGTCGTACGCAGATAGTGTTGGCAGGGGGGCAGAGGTCGACCCTGAGGGGTTGTGGGTACCAGGGGTCAGTCCTTCTCACCCCTCCTGTTACCAGCTGGGTGAGATCATGAAGGGCTGATGGACCCAAGACTCTGACTCAACCCGACCAAAACCGAGTGGCTGTATGTACCGGCATCTCGGGTTTACCAGGATATTCCATTGTTAACTTTGGGGGGAGAGGTGTTGCCCCCCATAGACAGGGCTCACAACTTGGGTGTCCTCCTGGATACACAGCTCAGTTTGGAGGAGCAGGTGGGAGCCGTGGCCAGGGGGGCATTCGCCCGGGTTCGCCTGGTGCACCAGTTGCGACCCTTCCTGGACCAAGATGCCCTATGTACGGTCAATCAGGCACTCGTCGTCTCCTGTCTGGACTAGTGCAATGCTCTCTACATGGGGCTGCCTTGAGGACCACCCGGAGGCTTCAACTTGTCCAGAATGCAGCAGCGCGGGTTGTGATGGGAGGATCTCAATACTCCCATGTTACACCCCTCCTGCGCAAGCTGCACTGGTTACCGGTTGCCCTCCGAGTGAGATTCAAGGTGCTGGTGCTGACCTATAAAGCCCTTCATGGCATTGGACCAGGATACTTGCAGGAAACCTTGCTGCCGATAACGATTTCCCGACGCCCAGTACGCTCCCACAGGCAGGGCCTCCTGGTGGTGCCATCAGCTAGACAGTGTCGGCTGGCAGCCCCCAGGAATAGGCCCTTCTCTGTGGGGGCATCTGCCCTCTGGAATCAGCTGCCCCTGGAGCTCCGGGTGGCCCTGGACCTCCGGGCCTTCCGCCGTGGCCTAAAAACTTGGCTATTTCAACTGGCCTACCCGGACTGATGGGGGAGGGGGGGGTGGACCATTGAAATCAATGGGGCATGCCTTCCACATCCAACTCTGCCATCCAGTACATCAGAAGAGACCAGTTGCCAGCATTCTAGTTACACCCATTGTTCTATCTTCTTAAGCATTAAATAATTTAAAAAAGATTAAACATAAACATTTTAAACAAATAAATTTATGTGTCCTGGGTTTCTAGCTTAAATCTCCCCCTTTTTCTAATTGTTCCTCTAATACTTGCCTTATGGGGGTGTACAATGGCCATGGAGAATCAAAAGATTTAGCCTCCTCAGAAGCAGCTGAAGGTCCAATTGGAAAAGATTTTGGGGTGACAATTTTTACCTGATCATAATCAGGAGGGGGGCTTGTAGTCAATTATTATTTTGCTGAGACATCAGAGCCAGAAGTTTCCACTGCTTGACAGCATTGATACCATCGATGTAATATTTGGACTGGAGCCCTGGGTTCAAAATGTAAAGTATGCCATATCCTTATCCAATCCTTTAACCTGAGCATCCCGCGCTCAGGATAGCAGGGGCCATATTTCCCTATCCCCCAACCAGCTTCCTTGTGTTCGCCTCAGGCGCTGTAACACCTGATTAGTGTAACAGGAATCTTAGTTCCTGTACATGTTTATGCTGTTGCTGAGATAGATTGCAACCCATACTTACCATTGAGGGGTCTCGTGAGACGCAGGTGCAACTTGGGGTCTATTCCAGATGATAGTAAGTATGTTGGCTGTTGCTTACCCTGGAGTGTTGTTGTTCCTGTAGTCCCTGGTCGGGCGCCACTTGTGGGAGTTCAATAACCAGTCATTTCAGTGTGCAAAGATGTCTGACTGCCTGGGCAGCATTTATTACATTTTATAGGGTTTTTACAAGAAGACAAAGGCAATATAGATACAGCATTAGGATTGGAGAATAGACATCACATTGGTAAAACCTCCCAACCAAACCTTAAGAATAGTGGTGATGTTAGTAAAGTGAGATCATCAGGACTTTCCAACCTAAGAAAGATAGGAAATTAGATCGTGCAAGTAGCAAAGAGGCCCATATAGGTTAAACGCTGCAGTTTGCTGCTAGCGCCATCTACAGGACCTCAATAGCTACTACAGAAATCATATCAAAATTTAGAATGAATTCCACTGGGAGCCATCTCATATTAAGCCGGCTGTGAGTCCCTCTAACCAAAAAGTATTTATCGATAGAAGAAAATATTTGTAGCTCAGGGTTCAATTGTGGGGTCTTTGCTGCTCTCTGAGCTTGATGGTTTTCTTGCAGATGTTTCATTACCAAACTAGGTAATATCATCAGTACTAGAAGGGAGTGGAGTTTGCTTTTATTTTCATATACTAGTGGCTTACCCTGTCACTGTTGATCAGTTGCTTCACAAACAGTATTTTGATTGGTGCCAGGTCTGTACAGCCTCAGGAAGAGAAGGGCTATTCTGCACCCTTCCCTCAAATGTTCTTTAAAATACAGAGTTTCCCAGCATTCCTTTAGGAGCCTCCAACATGCAAACTGTGGTTACTCATCCTAAAATGAATCCTCTTTACCTGGAGCTTCAAAATTTGCTCTTTGCTGAGAAGATGTGTAGCTAAAAATCAGTCTACGTTTAGTGTACATCTGACTTTGGGTTCCAACTTTAGGTGACATATATGGCTGATTATTTTGTTTCAACTACTAGTAAGGAAATCAGTGAGAAATCATCATTTTATAATTATTCCTGAAGTGGTGTGTGTGTAAAAGGCAGCACTGATCACTGATCATAACAGCACAAGAACAGGCACTAAGCACCAGATCCATAGAAGCAGGGCTTTACCACACTAGATAGAATCCAAGGGGTAGATCAGTGTTTCTCAGCTGAAAGATGTATGGACTTTAATTCCCAGAATTCTCCAGCCAGCCATCAAGGAGTTTCCACAGAAGATTGTGGAGCATAACAGAGCTAAGAATCTGTGGGAGTTCTGGATCCAGAAGGACAGGCAGGCATTAGATAATCAATCAGAAAGTAGTCTTGGCTAGGAAAGATTTTTGTGCCAATACTGGCACAAAATAACAAACTCCCTTGGTTTGTTAATTTTATTTCCATTTGAAGTGTTTATTTTTCAATTAATTAATTGTAATTATGAAAATATCAGCCATACAGTGTAACATCTTTTTTATAGACACATTTTCAAATCCACTTTCAGCTCAGTCTGTCTTGTCTGGTGAAACTTGTTCCTCTTTTATAACATCTTTTAAATGCTAACTATAGTGTCAGACACTCTTAAAAGTAACTGCTCCTCACCCACTTTCTTCGCTTGCCAGTCTTCACCACTCACTTAATTTTTGGTAAGTTGCTCTGTCTAGGGACTATGTGACACCCCCCTCCCTTACCCATGCTCTGATAGTGACAGCAATCAACCCATGGAACAACTGCCGTGCTTCACTTCACCACGGTGACAAGATAGGTAATAAAATGGGGGTAAAACTCACTTTGAACAAATGTCTCACTTAAGCAACAGAAATTTTGGGTTCAGTTGTGGTCATGAGTCGAGGACTAGCTGAGTTTTATTTCCCTACACATAGGGACTATTCAGAGGGCTGAAAAAAGTGAATTATGACCAGTCCTCACACTTATGACCAGTTGCACTTATGATCTTGCACCTAGCCATGCCCACCCGGTCACATGACCACATAGCCAAGCCCACCCAGATGGGATTCTACCAGTTTGGTAGAACCTGTTGTTATGATTCTCCGTAGTTCAGAGAACTGGTAAATTGGGCCCCTGGCTAGCCCTGCTCCTCTCCACCCGCTTCTCTGCTCCCTGCCCAGTCAGTCCTTAACACGCATGTGTCACACGCAAGCGTGACATCAGTGACTGCATTCTCCCCCCACCCACTCTGCCCTACCCCACCCAGTCACTCCTTATAGTGCATGTGCGTGACATCGCTGCCTCCATTTTCCCGCCCACAGCAGCAGCTAGCCAACCAGGCCAGCCAGCCAGCCAGCCATTGCTGCCTGCCTTCCACCATCCGCGGCCCTGCCTGGTCTGGGTGAGTGAGGGCTCTGCAAGCCCTGGTTGTCAGCGCCACCAGCCCCTCTACCGACTCCCGGACTGCCCAGCCACCCTCACTGCCTGCCTCGCCCAGCCGCCATCTTTGCCCAGCTGCCATCTTTGCCTGCCCGGCTGCCATTGCTGAAGATGCGGATTGGTGAGACCTCCAAGCAAGCCCCGGTCACCTACCTGCCACCACCGCCAGCCCCGGTTGAGTCCTGGTGACTCCTGGACTACCCAGCCACCCTCACCAATGCTGCCTGCCTTGCCCAGCCACCATCTTCTCCTGTCCACAGCCCACCGCACCATTGCTGCCTGGCCTTCCACCACCGATTGGTGTGTGAGGAGGCAAGCAGCAAACCCCACCGGTTGCCTACCTCCTGCTGCCACCGCCACCAGCCCTGGTCGAGTGTCGACTCCCAGGCCACCCAGCCACCCTCTAGCAATTCAAGATGCACAGAGAGAAAGATATTTAGAAAAGAGACAATATGCATTTTATTCAAGTAGACATCTATCCTGGTCTAGAATAAGATTCAAGGTGTTAGTAACAACTTACAAAGTCCTACATGGCTTGGGTCCAGGGTACTTGCGGGAATGCCTCCTGCCAGCATCACATTCCGATCACCCGGTACTCTCCCACAGGCAGGGCCTCCTTGGGGTACTGTCGGTTAGGCATTGTCGACTGGCGGTGCCCAGGGGTAGGGCCTTCTCTGTGGGAGCACCCGCCCTGTGGAACCAACTCCCTGTGGACCTCCGCTTGGTGCCCGATCTCCACTCCTTCTTCCAGGACCTGAAGACCTGGCTGTTTCAACAGGCCGGTCTGGACTGACCTTGGGGGTTTGTTTTAATTAATTTTAAATTTTGTATAATATTGATTAGGCTTGTATTTTTTAATGGTTTTTATTGTAATTTGTACTGGGTTTCTTTTACTGTTCGCCCTGAGTCCTTAGGGAGAGAGGGCGGCATACAAGTCTAATAAAATAATAAATAATAATAATAAATATGATGTGGGCAACAACAGAAATAATTGCAAACATACAAGATATAAGTATAGAAACAAATACATGGGCTTATCATAACCTAATTAAAGTAATATGGAAAGAGGAAAAAAGAGATCAAGATGGACAATGAATACTTTAATATTGAAAGAAAAAGAATATATTGAACATACGGAAAAAGAATTAAAAATTTTCTTTGAGCAAAATAAAAAGGAAGAAACTTCATTACAAAATGTGTGGGACACTGCTAAAGCTTATATAAGAGGATTAACAATAAGGTAACAGGAAAGAGAAATAGAAAGAAAAGACAAGTACAAAAAATATTAGGAGAATATAAGACATTAGAAGAAGAACTACAGAGGAATCCACAAAGGAAAGAAATTCAATATAAAATGACTTTGACAAAACATAAATAATAGATAAAGAGGACTTAGCATAAAAAATTAAGCAAACTAAACAAAACTTTTTTGAAAATGCAAATAAACCAGGTAGATCAGTGGTTCTCAACCTTCCTAATGCCGCGACTCTTTAATACAGTTCCTCATGTTGTGGTGACCCCCAACCATAAAATTATAGCTCAGTTCCTAAGACCATTGAAAATATGTGTTTTCCGATGGTCTTAGGCGACCCCTGTGAAAGGGTCATTTGACCCCCAAAGGGGTCGTGAACCACTGCGGTAGATAGTTGGCATATAAGTTAAAAAAAAGACAAAGAAAAGAAAAGTATACCTCAGCTAATGGATGATAAAGGGAATATGTGTTACAGAAGTGAGGATAAAAAAGAAACAATTCAAAAATACTACAGTGAACTATATAAAGAAGAAAAAGTGGAGATAGATGAAATAGAGGAATACTTAAAGAGAACGGATTTACCTAAAGTACGAGAAGAAACCAGAAGGTAAAATCACAATGATGGAATTAACAGAAGCAATTCAAAGACAAAACAATGGGAAACTCCAGGGCCGGATGGCCTGCCTGCAGAAATGTATAAAGCCCTACAGGACACTTTAAGCGATGTATTACCAGAAGTTGTAAATGAAATCTTGATTAAAGCCAAAATACCCAAGTCATGGATAGAAGTGTATATTACCCTTACACCAAAAGAGGATGCAGATTTACAACAAGTGAAGAACTATAGGCCAATATCGTTGCTGAACTCGGATTACAAGATATTTGCGTCAATAATGGCTGAAAGACTGAAGAGATATTTAAATCACTTTATACATACTGATCAAAATGGATTTTTACCTAAGAGACAAATAAGAGACAATATGAGAATAATATTAAATACACTGGAATACTATGAAGCACATCCTGAGAAGCAGATGGCATTGATATTTTTGGATGCACAAAAAGCATTTGATAATGTGAACTGGCAATTTACATTGATGCAAATTAAGGAAATAGAATTTGGGGATAGATTCATAAATATGATTAAGACTATATATTATGGACAATATGCAAAAGTACTGGTTAATGGAGAGATGACCAGGAAAATCTTCATTGAGAAAGGAACAAGACAGGGATGCCCACTGTTGTTTATTTTAACCTTAGATGTGTTGAATGGGGGGCAGGGGGCTGGCTTCTGGGTGGTACGACGTGTGATCTTGAAGCTCCAAGATCGCTGTCGATATCTTTGCTGCTGGACTGTCCTTTTGGACCTAAACCGTCCCATAGAGACGGTGACAGAGAAGAGCACATCCTGTCGATCCTGGGGACATCGCAAAGTCCCTAGTAGATCCAGGAGAAGCTCTTTTTTCCGGCAGCAAAGAGGCAGCCATTCAAGCTGCTGAAGCTGGGACAGCTCCGGAACGGAAGAGATCTGGAAAGAAAGTGTGTCAGTTTGGTGCAATGAATTTCTATTTACTATTTTTTGGAGAGAACAGCCTAAAAGACTTAAAGTGAAATTAAAAGTGAAGACAAAAGAGGTTAAGCAGCAAGATTAAGCTAAATTTAAACTGAAGGTTTTTTTTCCTTTTTATTGGAACTTGGAATTTGGTAAAAGCTTCTCAATTTTAAACTGGACTGGTCTTTTTCTCTAATTTTTTTACTTTTTTAATAATCTCTTTGAAAGTCTCTCTTGACTAGGACTCTTCTATTTTTTAGCTTTTTTATTTGAGGTTTACCTTTTTCTTTTTTTCTAAAGACTTTACTTTTTTAAAATCTATTCCTGGGTTATATCAGAAATTGTGTAATTAATAAGAAATACTAGGGTTATCAGATGTACTAAAATTATAGTAGAACTGAGGAGAGAAAAATAGTACTCTATTGTCTAGTTGATGGTTGATTGGAAAGGGTTGTTGCAGATAGTGAAAATGACAACAACGACAACTATAACTACAAAAGCAGGAAAGAAAACTACGACGATGGCTTCACCAGGGGGGCAGAGATCATTAGACGTGATGTTATTGGCAGAAAAGTTGACATCAACCCAAAGTCTTCAGATGGTCCAGACAACCCTCAATATGATGCAGAAAATGATGGTTAAGACCCATGAACTAATAGCAAGAAACCATGATGACATGAAAACAGAGATGAGTACTGAAATAGGTGAAGTAAAAAATGAGATACAAAGCCTGAATATTAAAATTGGAATGATGCAGGGAAAAGTGTTAAAAAATGAACAAAATCTAAATCTCGTAGAGGCAAGAACGGAGATGGTAGAGAAGAAATTGGAAGATACTGAACATAACTGGAAAGAACTCTACAGCGAATTATACGAATCGATGACTTATATGGAGTTGTCATTCCACCTTAGATTCCAAAATGTGGTGGAAGACAAAAAAGAAGATATACGCATGGTGATGATAAATATGATAGCGATGGCCCTACAAAAACCAAAAGCGGAAATTTATTTATTTATTTTATTTTTATTCATATTTATACTTCTCCAGACTCAGGGCGGCACAATTTTGGGATACAACCCAATTCAGCAATAGCTTTCCTTCCATTGTATATGCCTGCTTATTACTATTATTACTTTACAAAGTCAGCTTATTGCTCCCAACAATCTTGGGTCCTCAGTTTACCTACCCCGAGAGGATGGAAGGCTGAGTCAACCCTGAATCATGAAGTGCTCACACTAAAACAAATTCCTAGAAGAGTTAGGGAGCAGAGGAGAAGCTATCAATTTTTATCTGCACAACTCATCAGAAATGCTATACCGTTTAGATGGCTTATACTAGAAGGCCTACTGGTCTCATGGCAGGATAAAAAATACAAAATAGACTCAATAGAAAAAGCAAAAGAATTCTACGATCGACATATAGGACCAGAAGAAAAATGTGACAATAGAGACACCTCAAAGAGAAGGAATGAGGAAGAACAACTCTCCGAAAAAGAACTGGATTTACTTACTCAACCTTTAAATCCTAGTGAAGAAAAGGAAGACAACAAATTGAGAAGAAGAGACCACAGAACCAGAAATGAAACGAAACATGCCCTCCACAACCAATGATAATGAAAAAGAAATTAATTTACTTTCAGTGAACATTAATGGCTTAAACTCGCCTTTAAAAAGAAAGCAAACCTTTGAGAAGCTTAAAAAACAAAATGCTGATATAATCTGTATTCAAGAAGTGCATATTGTAGATAATCAAGTAGATCTTTTAAGAAATATAGACTTGGGGGAAATGTATTCAGCATTGGCAAATTAAAAAAGGGGGTATTGTGGTATATATAAAAGATTGGCTGCAACATAAACAAATATACAAAGACCAAGAGGGAAGAATGTTATTTATAGAAGTATTTATAAATCAGAAAAAAAAGTTACTAGCTATAATATATGCCTCAAATACCAACCAGAGAGATTTTTATTATAAGCTTCACAAAAAGATAATAGAACTTGAATATGACAATGTATGTATTATAGGGGACTTTAATGCAGTTCCAGACAAAGATAAAGACTATAGAAGTGGGAGGGAAAAAAAAGGAAAGGAGTACTCTCCCCTCGTCGTTTCAAAATATGGTAAGAGAGTTAAATCTCAAAGACGTGTGGAGAGAAATAAATCCGAACAAAAAACAATACACCTTTTTCTCGAATTCCCAAAAATCATGGTCTAGAATAGATCAGGTATGCATGGGCTCCGGCCTAATGGAAAATATTGGAAAAGTTGAGATTGGGACAAACGTGGACGGACCATAACCCTATACGTATTCAATGGAAGGGAAAAAAGAAATTAGGAAGATGGACATTTAATAGTGCCATATTAAGGGATAAAGCATATATAGAAATGATAAGGAAGGAATTAAGTATATTCTTTGAAATAAATAAAAGAGAACAGACCTCTCTACAAAATCTTTGGGACACGACCAAGGCCTATGTGAGAGGTCTAACCATAGCATATAATATTAGAAAGAATAAAGAAATGAGATACCAACAAAGCTCATGGAGGGAGAAATTAAAAGAACTAGAAATAGCTAGACAAAAAGATTTGAATAACCCGAGGATTAAGAAAGAAATTGATATAATAAAACATAAAATAAATTTAAGTACACAGGAAGATATAGCCCGGAAAATTAAATTGGCGAAACAAAATTATTTCAAAAACGCAAATAAGCCTGGAAGATGGTTAGCTCACAAAATTAGAAAAGAGCAAGAAAAAAGAATGATTATAACCTTACAAGATCAAGAAGGGAACCCATATACCCAACCCCCCAAAAAGAAAGAAATAGTAAAGGAATTCTTTACTAAATTATATAAGCAAGAGGAAATACCAGGGAATATTACTGATCAATACTTAAATGAAAAGAACTTACCAGAAATTCTGGATGAAGAGAGCCAGTATTTAAACAATAAAATTACTATAGAAGAGGTTAGAAAAGCAATTGGAATACAAAAAGCAAACAAGACCCCTGGACCAGATGGAATTCCTTCAGAATTCTATAAGGAATTTCAAGAAATATTAGAGGAGATATTGGTTGATCTTTACAATGAGGCGTTGGAGAGTGCTAAGGTACCTAAAACATGGACGGAAGCATACATCACACTTATACACAAAGAACAATCAGACCCCCAAAAATACAAAAATACAGGCCAATATCTTTATTAAACGTTGATTATAAAATAATGGCTTCAATACTAGCGGAAAGATTAAAAAGGATATTAAGTAGAATAATTCACATGGATCAGAATGGTTTTTTGCCTCACAGACAGATAAAAACAAATACAAGAATAATCATGGACATATTAGAATATTATGAGGTACATACAACCAGACCGGTGGCATTGATCTTTGTAGATGCCCAGAAAGCATTTGATAATTTGAATTGGAACTTCCTTATAAAACAATTAATAGGCATGAAATGTGGTAAAAATTTTATAGGATTTATTAAATCAATATATAAGACCCAAACAGCAAAGGTATTAATAAATGGGGAAAGTACAGATGATGTAATGATAAATAAAGGGGTTAGGCAAGGATGTCCCCTAGCTCCATTACTGTACATATTGGCAGAAGAAATACTTCTAACACAAATTAGGCAAAATCAGGAAATCAGAGGACTAAAAATTAAAAAAGAGGAGTATAAACTTCAGGCATTTGCTGATGACATGGTATTTATAGTAGCTGTACAGACTAGCCCCAAATTATTACGAGAAATAGAAGAATACGGAAGGGTCGCAGGATTAACAGTTAATAAAGATAAGACAAAAATTTTGACAAAAAATTGCACAAAGGAACTTAAGGAGGAACTAACAAACATATTAGGTATTCAGACAGTTAACAAAGTAAAATATTTAGGGATCTGGTTAACGGCTAGGTGTTCATCAATAAGAAAAGATAACTATGATAAATTAATATCACAAATAGTTAAGGATTTAGATAACTGGGCAAAATTACAATTATTACTATTATGGAGCATCTCGACAATAAAAGTGAACATTTTACCAAAATTGCTGTTCCTATTTCAAACTGTGCCAGTCAGGTTGGAGAAGAAATTTTTTGTAGATTTAAATAAATATATTTCTAAATTTATATGGCGAAAGAAAAAAGCGAGAATTAAATTCAAATTATTGCAGGATGCCAGGAAGAAAGGAGGGTTTGGCCTTCCAGATTTCGAACTTTATTATGAGGCGGCAGTAGCAAATTGGCTTAGGGATTGGGCTAAATTAGAAAAAAGGAGAGTATTAATATTAGAGGGTTTTGATCTCCAACTTGGCTGGCATGCGTTTATGTGGGATGAAAAATACAAACAGCACTCATATTTCAGAAGGCACCATGTGAGGAATGTATTATCTATTGTCTGGGAAAAAATTAAAAGGAATCACTATCTAAAGGTCCCACTCTGGTTATCCACCCTGGAAGCAGTAACTCACCCAAATGTAATGGATTACGATAATATACTTAGATACAAAGATCTATTATATGAATCAGGAGAGCTCAAGAATAGAAACCAAATAAAAATACAAGGAAAGAGATATCTTGGTGGCCCTTTTACAAATTCAAACACATTATAAAAAAGACAGACAACAATTTGGCTTTAACACGATTATACAAGAATTTGATAAAATATGGTTGGGAGAAGAAAAGAAAATAATCAGCAAAATATATAGATATTTCCTGGACCATAAATTAAAAGAAGAAACAGTTACAGATACCATGATAAAATGGGCCAAAAATGTGGCCCATACTATTGAAACAGACAAATGGGAATATATTTGGCAAATGAATTACAAATTGACTTTGTCTGTAGCCTACAAAGAAAACTTATATAAAATGACCTATCGTTGGCACCTACCCCTGGTCAGATTGGCAAAGATGTATACTAACTTATCGCCCAACTGTTGGAAGTGTAATCATCCACAAGGAACATACTTTCACATGTGGTGGACATGTCCATTTGCTAAGAAATATTGGAGGAAAATAAAGAACTGGATACTAAATATGACAAAGCAAAACTTAGAATTAGACCCTGAAATATTTCTCCTAGGTACGATCAATTTAAAAATGGGAAAAAAACCACTACTATTTAATTCTTCACATCGCTAGGATAGCCTATGCACAGAACTGGAAATTGTCGTCTCCCTCAGATGACACTGTAATCAAAAAGATTCATGAATGCTTGAAATGGACAGTTTAACTAAGATACTAAAAAACAAACAAGATAGTGAATACTATGAAATATGGAACATATGGTACAAGTGGATAAAGGAAATGTAATCTATGATATTCTGATGAGATAAGGAAGAGTTAGACGTGTAACTGATAGTAATGATATAGAGAAATTAAACTATTAAAAGAACGAAGAAGTTACTTTGACAAGGTAGATCACATTAAACTATAGGAGGAAGATCTTAACCATTGCTCAAATAGGTTGTAAAATGTATATATGTACATATATATTTATGTTGTTTTGTCTCTGTGTGTTTTAAACTTTTTGTTGAATAAAATTTAAATTAAAAAAAGGAAGTGCTGAATAGGAATATTAGAGAAGAAAAAGAAATAAAAGGAATGAAAATTAAAAAGGAAGAGTACAAATTGCAAGCCTTGCAGATGACCTGGTATTTATAATAGATGAGACCCATTGGAAACAGCACCTAAATTAACAGAAAGGATAGAAGAATATGGAAAAGTAGCAGGTTTGAAAATAAATAAAGATAAAACAAAGATATTAACAAAGAACATATTAGCAAGATGAAAGAAAGAGAGGAAATCTTGGGAATCCAGGTCACAAATAAGGTTAAGTATTTATTTATTTATTTATTTGATTTATGTCACCCTCTCCAAAAAGGACTCAGGGTGGCTAACAGATAAAATCAGGACAATAAATTAATTACCTAAAATGAGATTAAATTAAACAAGCCAAATTAACTAAAAACCCATTAATAATTTAAAGTTTAAAACCAATCCCAGGAGTCAGCACAGCCCAGCCTGTTCAAACAACCAGGTTTTTAAATCATGGTGGAAATAAATTAATTACCTAAAATGAGATTAAATTAAACAAGCCAAATTAACTAAAAACCCATTAATAATTTAAAGTTTAAAACCAATCCCCCCGAGGAGTCAGCACAGCCCAGCCTGTTCAAACAACCAGGTTTTTAAATCATGGTGGAAGGTGCGGAGGTCAGGGGCCAGGCGGAGCCCCAGAGGTAGTTGGTTCCACAGAGTGGGAGCTGCTACAGAGTAGGCTCTTCCTCGGGATACCGCCAAATGACACTGGGTCGCAGACAGCATCCCGAGAGTCCCGCCCCGTAAATAACCCAGACCCATGTCTCATAGGACTTTGAATGTCAATACCAGAACCTTGAATCTCATCTGGAGGGCAACTGGTAGCCAATGTAGGTCACGCAGGAGGGGTGTAACATGGGAGTACCAGGAAGCCCCCATCACAACGCGCGCATCCGCATTCTGCACCAGCTGAAGCCTCCGGATGGTATGCAAGGGCAGTCCTAAATAGAGAGCGTTGCAGTAGTTGAGCCAAGAGGTAACAAGTGCCTGAGTGACTGTGCACAGGGCATCTCGGTCCAGATATGGGCATAGCTGGCGAACCAGCCGGACCTGGGCAAAGGCCCCCCTGGCCACGGCTCCCACCTGCTCCTCCAACCTGAGCCGTGAATCCAGGAGGACCCCCAGGTTCCGTGCCCTGTCCACAGTGGGCAACACCTCTCCCCCCATGACCAAAGGTGGAATCTCCTGACTGGACCGAGATGTTGGTATGCACAACCACTCTGTCTTAGCCGGATTGAGCCGAAACATGTTCCTGTCCATCCAGATCCGTACCGCATCCAGACAACGGGATACCACGGAGAGGGCATCACTGATGTGGCCTGGGGTGGAGATGTATAACTGCGTATCACCAGTGTACTGATGATACTTCATCCCAAAGCCATGGATGATCTCGCCCAACAGCTTCATATAGATGTTGAACAGAAGGGGCAAGAGGACTGACCCCTGAGGGACCTCACAAGTGAGAGCCCTGGGAGTCGACCTCTGACCCCCTGCCAACACCAATTGCGAGTGTCCCGAGAGGAAGGAGGAGAACCACTGTAACACAGTGCCTCCCACTCCCAACCCCCCGAGACGCTGCAACAGGATACCATGGTTGATGGTATCAAAAGCCGCTGAGAGATCTAACAGGACCAGGACAGAGGAAAATCCCCTGTCCCGAGCCCTCAAGAGATCATCAACCAGTGCGACCAATGCCGTCTCCGTATTTAGGGATATATATAACAGCAAGATGCAGTACACTGAAGGAGGATAACTATCTTAAACTCAAACAACAGATTGCGACAGATTTGATAAAATGGGAAAACTTGCAATTATCATTGACTGGGACAATATCTACAATTAAGATGAATGTATTGCCTAGAATTTTATATTTATTCCAGACAATTCCAATCAGATTAGGGAAAGAGTTTTTTGAAGATCTAAATAAAATAGTGTTAAAATACATCTGGCAGGGAAAGAAAGTGAGAATAAAACTTAAACTGTTACAAGATGCAAGAATAAGAGGATTTGCTTTGCCCAAATGGGAATTATATTATCAGGTGATAAACTTGATGTGGGTAAAGGAATGGATAACATTAAGGAACAGTAGATTATTGACCTTAGAAGGACATGACTTGCTGTTGGGATGGCATGCTTTCCTCTGGTATAAGGGAACTAAAACACAGGGGTATTTTAGAAGACATTATATTCGAGAGGCATTGTTTTTAAACTGGGAGAAGATAAAAAGCAATATTATTTAAAATTCCATTATGGATATCTACTATTGAAGCTTTTTCTTATCCAATAACATATAAAAGGAACAAACAGTTAGATATGGTGAGATATTGAATGAAAAGGGTGAACTTAAATCTATGCAAGCATTGGAAGAACAAGGTATAAAAATGAATTGGTTTTCATATGCACAATTACAATCTAGATTTGATAAAGATTTTAAAACAGAAGGTTTCTATGATAAGTTGACTGATTTAGATAAAATTTTGATAGGTACTGATGAAAAGGTAATTAAAAAACTCTATGGACATTTATTAGAATTTAAATTGGAGGAAGAACAAGTAAAGAAACGATAATTGCTTGGGGGAAAAATTTTGGATATGGGATTGATTTAGAGAAATGGCAAAAATTGTGGTCTCAAAATTATAAAATGACAATGTCAACTGCTTATAAAGAAAATTTGTATAAGATGTTTTACAGGTGGCATCTACCCCCAACGAGAATTGCGAGAATGTTTAAGAACAAATCGGATAAATGTTGGAAATGTCATCAGATACCTGGTTCATATTACCATATGTGGTGGACATGTTCGGATGCAAAAAGATATTGGACTAAAATCCACATGTGGTTGGAAAAAATGATAAAACAACACATAGACTTTAAACCAGAGATATTTTTATTGGGAATTATACTGGAAATATACAATAAAGAATTGAAATATTTGATTGTAAATGTTTTAACAGCAGCTAGAATTGTATTTGCTAAGAATTGGAAAAATGAAAAAATACCTATGCAGGAGGAAGTTATTAAGAAAATTATGGACTGTGCTGAAATGAGTAAATTGACATTTGAAATTAGAGAACAAGAAGATAAACAATTTTATATGATATGGGACTTATTTTATCAATGGCTAGATAAAAAGACATGTAATGAAATAGATTAGGAAGTTTTGTAATAGAAGATTAATAGATTGATATAGAATATAATATAAAAATATATAACCATTGGATGAATGTATAATATAAATTTATAATAAAATCTAGAATATCTCATATAAAATGATGGAATAATAGTTTAGTAAAATGAATGATTATTAACTGATAAATATATAAGCATACGCTAGATTGACAATTTGAGAATCTATACAACTTGTGAGTAAGGACTATGAAAGGATAGCACAAAAGATTTGTAACCAACTGACGCACTGTATGTATATAATTGGAGATGGTTTTATGTTTTTATGTTTCAGTCTGTATATGTTTGTCTTAAAAAATAAAAATCTTTTTTTCTTAAAAAAAGAGGTGTTGAATAGAATTATTAGGGAAGACAAAGAGATAAAAGGGATGGAAATAAGAAGGAGGGTGTACAAACCAAGCTTTAGATGATTTGGTTTTTATATTAGAAGAACCTCTTTAAAAAAGGCCAAAGTTGATAACAAGAATAAAGGAATATGGGAAAATGGCTGGATTAAAAATAAATAAAGGGAAAACAAAAATATTGGTGGATATTAGAGCTAGAGGAGGCTTTGGCCTACCTAATTGGAAAATCTATTACCAGGCTACGGCCCTAACATGGATGAGAGAATGGATATTATTGAGAAACACAAGACTATTAATGTTGGAAAGACATGACTTACAAATGGGGTGGCATGCGTTCTTATGGTATAGAAAAGGGAAAGCACATGGGTATTTCCAGAGACACATGGTTAGAGATGCATTATTACGTATGTGGGAAAAAACAAAAGAACAACATTATATGAAGGTACCAGTCTGGTTATCAACAACAGAAGCACTTGCATATCCAAATGTTTGTAAAATGGGGAATGTTACTAGATATAAAGATATTTTAAATGAAAAGGGTGAGCTTAAAACAAAACAAGAATTGAATGAAGAAGTATTAGATATAGAATGGTACTCATATTTGCAGATACAAACAAGGTATGAAAAAGATATTAAAGATGAAAGGATTGGTAAAGAGTTGACAGAATTAGATAAAATACTAACAGGAACAGAGGATAAATTGATTAAAAGAATATATTGTCATTTATTGGGTGTCAAACTGGAAGAAGAACAAGTTAAAGAAACGATGATTGCATGGGCAAAAAACTTTGGATACGTTACAGAATTGGAAAAATGGCAGAAACTATGGGATAGGAACTATAAATTGACAATATTGACAGCATATAAGGAGAACTTGTATAAGATATTTTATAGATGGCATTTAGCGCCAGCAAGACTAGTGAAAATGTTTAAAGATAAATCAATGAAATGTTGGAAATGTCACCAAATATCAGGAAGATATTATCATATGTGGTGGACTTGCACAGTGGCTAAAAGGAACTGGACTAAAATACACACATGGTTGGAAAAAATGATTAAACAACATATGGTTGGAAAAATGATTAAACAACATATATTTGAAACCTGAAATATTCCTATTAGGAATGGTACCAGAAGGTTATAGTAAAGAAAAGATTTACTTAATTATACATGTCTTAACAGTGGCTAGGATTGTATTTGCCCAAAATTGGAAGCGTGATAAAATACTGACAGAGGGAAAAATAATTGAAAAAATATTTGAATGTGCAGAAATGAATAGATTGACACTAGAAATTAAAGAAAAAGAAGAAACTGAATATTACATGATACGGAATATGTTTTATCAATGGATAGAGAATATAACAACCTAAAAAAGATTTGATGTATTTATAGAGCATTTAGAGATATTTAAGCAAAGTTATAATGTGTGATATTATTATGTATATGGGATTATACTGTATATGGGAACATTGATGTATTGTTAGATTTGATAAGAAGAATATCATTTATAATGTTTAAATAATTGAAATATGTACAATTGAAATGGAATGATTTGTTGTATATAAAAACCAATAAAAATTATTTTTAAAAAAGGACACCTATTTTTTCTGCTTGATTGGGTGACCTGTACTATACACTTATGGCCATGTCATTCTTTTTTTCTTTCATATTGACCATATGCATTCTAGGAGGTTTTTGTCTTTGGTTTCATGCATTTCTGAAGCAATATAGTGGTTCTTTACATACAGTGCAACTCCACCTCCTCTTTTATGGGGTCTAGTTTTTTTTAACAGTTTGTATCCTATCAGTATGTTCCAGACATGGGTTACATCCCACCAAGTTTCTGTTATTCCAACTATATTATATCTACCTTCATGTATTAGACCAAATGTTAATTGCTCCAATATTGTATTCCCATGTATGTATATATTTACATGTGTGTTACTTGAGTTTATAGGCTACTTGAATCATATTCAGCTCTTAAGAGACAAACACTCCATCTCTGAAAACCTGATTAATAGGAACCACTAATGCTAGAATTCCTAATGTGGCAGGAAATTACAATATAAGCAGTCACAACCTACAGGGGAGCTGTTTTAATTTCAGTCTCTAAGGTCTTCCTGGAACCATCAGATCTTGATGGCCTTCTGATTTTCCAAAAGGTCAAGGTCTCATAGGCCTTCAGCTGCCATATTACCATGGCTTTTCTGTGTGTGTTGCTTTGTTCTGCACTCCAGGCTGACTTACCTCCTGCCCCAAATAGATGGTTTCATATATGTATGTATGTTTTTGAATGTCATTGGTTTAGTTTGAATTGTTCTTGTAAAATGTCAAATATGATTGGTTTAAAAAGTGCGGGAAAACCCTGCACTCTGATTGGCTGGCAACTGTGGCTGCTGGCTATAAGTAGCAGCTGCAGCCCAGCCAAAGTGGGTCTGTTATGAGCTGTAGTCACTAATAAACTCTTCACTGAAGCACTCCGCGTCTGACTCTTCATGCAAACTTAACACTGGCGACGAAGGTGGGATCCTTCCCGAAGAGAAGACAACGTGGAGAACAAGCTGAGAGAGATGGCTGCGCTGAACACCCCCCCAGCCCCGTTCGATCCGGCGGCAGAAGACTGGGACTCATATGCAGATCGTTTCCAAATGTATTTGGAGGAAACGATCTCACCGACATTTCGAGTGGAAGAGGCGGTCTTTCTCACACTGCGTCGGCCATTTTCAAGATGGCGAAGGCATTGGTGGGAGCTGCAGACGTGAAGGTAATGGACTGGCCTGACTTAGAAAAGTTATTAAGAGCCCATTACGCGCCACAAGTATCGTGCCTCATTAAGAGACGAATTCTACCATCGGGATCAAGGGAAAGCGCGTTAATGACTTCATGGCAAGTTTAAGGGACATTGGGGGTGCATGTGAGTTTATCAACTTTGAAGAGGCCATGTGCGATCGATTTGTTCTAGGCCTAAAAGACAAGGTTTTGCAGAGCAAATTATTAATGAAACCTAAGACCATGCTTAAGGAGGCCATAGAAGAAGCTTCTTCAGCGGAAGCTACCAAGTCCTCAGCAGCAGCCATGAAGAAAATTAACAAGGCCACAAGCCATCCTGATGTGGAAAAATCCACAACAACCCATTGCGAGCAAATAAATTCTGATTCAGACTGTAGTGAGGTGGAGGAAGGAATTTATAGACTCAGAATGGAGAAGAAAAGGAAAGACCTTGGAAGAAAGAGGCAAGACTTTTATTGCAGAGGTTGTGGGGGCACCCCACTGAATGCAAGTTTTTGATACCATCTGCCTCCGTTGTGAAAAAGAGGTCACCTAGCAAGAGTCTGCAAATCATCCAGAACTCCACCCCAACAGAAGGAAGTTTCCTGATAAAGAATTCAAGCATAACAACTTCAGTGAGAAAATGGGCGCAACACAGAAGCAAATGGGAAGAATGAAACTCATCAAACAGTCACTATTGGTCATTCTTCACCCTTAAGAAGCAGAAAAGTACATGTGAAGGTACTTATTGAAGGAAGGCCTTGCCAAATGGAAGTGGACTCAGGCTCCTATTTATCTATGGTGTCATGGGACACTATTCACAGCTACTTCCCAACATTCAGAAGAAGCATTTCCAGAAGCAAGCACTGACTCTTAAAGACTACCAAGGGAACAAGATTCCAGTAGTTGGAACAAGAGAATTCAACGTGAAGTTCAAAGGCCACACCAACGTTTGCCCCTGACCATCATGGACAAAGACCGCCCAAGCTTGCTGGGACTTGAGTGGTTCAATCCACTAGGCATCGAGGTGACTGGCATCAATCACGTGAGCAACACTGAATGGGAGGAGGCCTTGAAGTCTGAGTTTCCAGAGGTCTTCAGCGAAGGATTGGGCAAGTATATGGGGACCCCTATCACTTTCAACCTAGATCCCAAGGTGCCCCAATTCGTTTAAAGCCCAGAAGGGTCCCATTTGCCTTAAAGGAAAAAATTGATGCACAATTAGATAAACTAATAGCTCAAGGAGTTTTAGAGCCCACTGACCACTCCAGATGGGAGACACCCATAGTCACACCAGTCAAGACTGAGGGGTCAGTAAGAATCTGTGGGGACTATAAGGGGACACTGAACCATGCTTGCAGCTGCAGCATATCCAGTTCCAGTGGTGCATCATTTATTACATTCACTTGGCAGAGGCCCAAACCATAGTGACTCATAGAGGTGCCTTCAAATGTAAAAGGTTACAGTTTGGAGTAAGCGTGGCACCAGGCATTTCCAAAGCCTTATGGAAAGAATGCTCCAAGGACTGCCAGGGTAGTGCCTTACTTTGATGATGTGTTAATCTCTGCTGAAAATGACACTCAGTTACAAGAGAGACTCAGAGAAGTCCTTACCAGATTCAAGAAAGCGGGGTTAAAAGTCAAGGAAGAAAATGCACTCTTAAAACTGACAAGGTTGAGTTCTTGGGCTATATGATTGACAAGCATGGCATCCACCTACAGATGCCAAGGTTCAAGCAATCAAAGAAGCCCCTAGACCAAAATGCAAAACAGATTTGCAAGCCTTCCTTGGACTCATTAACTTTTATCACATGTTCCTACCTCAGAAGGCAACCATTGCAGAACCATTACACAGATTACTTGACAAAAGTCTGTTTGGGTCTGGGGCAGGAAGGAACAATCAGCATTTAACAGTATTAAAAGACTAATCACGTCTGATGCTGTACTCATACAGTTCTCTGAGAATTTACCTGTTGTACTGACTTGTGATGCATCCCCTTTTGGAGTGGGGGGGTTTGAGCCACAGGCTTCCCAGGGAGGAAGCCCCTATTGCATTTACTCTCGCACCTTGACCAAAGCAGAGAGGAATTACAGCCAATTGGACAAGGAAGCATTGGCAATTGTTGCAGCTGTCAAGAAATTCATGAATATCTTTATGGGAGAACATTTACCATTGTCACAGATCACAAACCTTTGTTAGGCATTGTGGCAGGAGACAAACCTACACCCACTATCCTGTCACCAAGAATGCTGAGGTGGACTGAATTTCTTGCTGCTTATTCATACAAACTTATCCACAAGCCTGGCAAGGACATTGGACATGCTGATGCCTTGAGTCGTTGCCCACTTCCTTGTCACAAGGAGGACTTTGAACCTGAGGCACACCTTTTCCTAGAAACTGTTGCCAAGCTTCCAGTCATGCTGCTGAAATTGCCAGAGAGACTGCCAAAGACACTTTATTGGCTCCTGTTATAGGCTGGATTAAGAAAGGTTGGCCTCTTCAAGATCTACCTCACCTTGCCCAACCTTTTAAGTCCAGGCAAACTGAATTATCTGTATTAAGAGGATGTATTTTGTGGGGTAACAGGGTGGTTATTCCTGCAAAACTGCAAAGAGAGGTTTTGGAAATGTTACATGAGGGTCATCCTGGTATTGTAAGGATGAAGGGATTGGCCAGGAGTTATGTATGGTGGCCAGGTATTGACAAAATGGTTGAAAACTGGGTTGCATCTTGTCCCAACTGTCAGGTAGTCAGGCCTGCCCCACCTCTCGCCCCCACAGGAATGGGAATGTCCTAGGGGCCCATGGTCTAGGATTCACATTGATTTTGCTGGCCTACCAGAGGCACACCTTCCTTATTATAGTAGATGCATATTCCAAATGGCTAGAGGTAATCCCTATGGCATCCACCACAACTGATGCTGTCATCAAGCAGCTCAAAAACTTTTGTAACCCACGGGTTACCTGATGTTCTTGTCTCTGACAATGGCCCTCAATTTACATCCAACCTTTTTGAATCCTATTTAGCACAACAGGGTATCAGACATGCCTGACTGCCCCTGGGCACCCTTCGCTAACGGCCGGCTGAACGCATGTGCGTTTACCAAGGAAAAGCTTCAGCAACTGGGTCCTGGGGACATCACTGAGAAAGTTGAAAAACTTCTTAGTGTTCGGCACATCACTCCTAACCCATCTAATAACTTATCCCCAGCAGAGTTGTTGATGGGTAGGAAACTTAGGTCTTCCCTTGACGCCTTCATCCCACTTACGCACCCAACGCACCACTGGATTCCACTTCCAAAGTTTGCACATTCAGTGTGGGTGATTCTGTTTATGCTAAGAACCTTATGGGTGAACCTTATGGATTCCTGCTGAAATAGCTCAAATCACAGGCCCTCGTTCTTACAGGGTACAAACAGAGGATGGAGTCCTCTGGAGCAGGCACATTGATCAGCTTAGATCCAGATTACCTCAGGAACATCGCAATTGTTCCTCTCTAGTTCCCTCACCTGATGTTTTTCTAGGGGAAGGGGGAGGAGCAGGAGGATAATCAGCAAACAAGAATCAACCCCATGTGTAACGAGCCATTACGACAGGAACCATCCCAAAACCTGTCACAATGCCAAAATCCATCCTTACAAGTGGAAGATTGCACATCACTACCTGACTTGGGTGCTGACATTGGGCTGGAGATGGGTTGGGAGGAGAGACCAGATTCTAACAATCAAACAGGGTCTTCTTTCACAGGAAGTCCAACTAGGAAATGTCAACAGACACATTTCCTCTCACTGGGTGAGAACGTTAAAACTTCTGAACCACGAAGGTCTCAACATACACGTAAGAGCCCCACCTATTTAAAAGAATACATTAGATAGGTTGGGGTTTGGTATGGACTGAACCTAGTGGGGAGGGGTTATGTATGTAGGTTTGAATGTCATTGGTTTAGTTTGAATTGTTCTTGTAAAATGTCAAATATGATTGGTTTAAAAAGTGGGAAAATCCTGCACTCTGATTGGCTGGCAACTCGGCTGCTGGCTATAAGTAGCAGCCGCAGCCCAGCCAAAGTGGGTCTGTTATGAGCTGTAGTCACTAATAAACTCTTCACTGAAGCACTCGCGTCTGACTCTTCATGCAAACTTAACAAAAAGCCTTGGCAGACCTCTGAATTAGTTTAGTTTAGTTTAGTTTATTTGGACTTATAAACCCCACCCTCTCTTGAGGAGGACTCAGGCGGTGTACCATAAAAAGACAGAAAGTACAAAAGTTAAAAGAAATTAAAAGATATTAAATTATGTCAAATAAACAATCAGATTAAAACCCCCGATCCCCCATCAGTCCAGGCCAAATTGCAAAAATAGCCATGTTTAGTTAGTACAGCACAGACAACTCAAAATACAAAGGGGGTTTATTTAAAAACAGATACGTTCTTGCTGATTTATTTATTTATTTATTTATTTATTTATTTGAATTTATATCCGCCTCACTTCCCCCCAACGGGAAACCGAGGAACAGCGTGCAACAAGATAAAACATTTCTATACATTATAAAAACAAAACTCATTCATATCAACAATTCCAGACATACACAGGGGAAGAACAGGTCTCAATGCCATGCCCTCCAACAAAGCCAGGTCTTAACAGGCTGCGGAAGGCAAGTAGATTAGGGATGGTTCTAATCTCCGCAGGGAGCATATTCCAAAGGGCAGTTGCCACTACAGAAGGCCCTAGCCGTGGACCCGCCAGCCGACATTGCCTGGCCGGCGGTATCGAGAACAAGCCCTCCCTGTGAGATCTAACCTGGCTGGGAGGCATAAAGGCAGCAGTAGGCAGTCTCAGGATCCCGCTCCTAAGCCATGAAGGGCTTTAAAAGTTGTCACTAGCACCTTGATTGCACCCGGAAGACCACGGTAACCAATGCAGCTCATGGGAGGATGGACACCTAGGTGCACCCATAATCACTCAGCAGCGGCTGCATTTTGCACAACTGAAGTCTCCAAGTGCTCTTCAAGGCAGCCCCATGTAGACGCATTGCAGTAATCAATCAATCGAGAGGTGATAAGGGCATGAGCAACCATGTGTAGAGCCCCCGGTCCAGGAAGGGTGCAAACTGGCACAAGGGCGAACCTGTGCAAAGCCCCTCTGGTCACAGCCGTAAGATGGTGGTCAAATTGCCTGTGGATCCAGAAGGACCCCAAGTTGTGAACTCGTTCTGAGGGGAGCAATTTCTCTCCCCCAGTACCAAAGTTGGATAATCAACTGAACCCGAGGGGCAAGACCCATAGCCACTCGGTCTTGTCAGGGGTTGAGCTGAGCCGATTAGTCCCCATCCAGACCTCATCCTCCAGGCACTGGGACATCACCTCCACGGCTCACTAGATTGACCGGGGACAGAGATGTACAACTGGGTATCATCAGCATACTGGTGATACCGATGTCGGTGGATGATCTCACCCAGCGGTTTCATGTAGATATTAAACAGGAGGGGGAGAGGATGGAACCCTGAGGACCCCTGGCAGGGCCCTAGGGCTCGATCTCTGCCCCCACCAGCACCGACTGAGTCGGTCAGACAGATAGGAGGAGAACCACTGTAAAACAGTGCCTCCCACTCCCAACCCCTGAGCCGACTCAGAAGGATACCATGATCGATGGTATCAGCCGCTGAGAGGTCAAGAAGCACCAGAATGGAGGAAAACCCCCATCCCGGCCCACCAGAGATCATCCACTAGTGCGATCAAAGCCGTCTCAGTGCTCAGGCCTGAACCCAGACTGCAAGGGGTCCAGATAATCAGCTTCATTCAAGGCCGAAGGAGCTGGAGCGCCACCACCTTCTCAACAACCTTCCCAAAAAGGGAAGGTTGGAGACAGGACGAAAGTTATTTAACACAGCCGGGTCCAGGGAAGGCTTCTTGAGGAGGCCTAACCACAGCCTCTTTCAAGGCATGCGGAACACACCCCTCACCCAAAA
>SOZL01000007.1:2720703-2745131 GCA_009733165.1 Naja naja | reverse complement strand
GCGGAAGGCAAGTAGATTGGGATGGTTCTAATCTCCGGGAGCATATTCCAAAGGGACGGTGCTGCTACAGAGAAGGCTCCTACTGTGGACCCGCCAGCCGACATTGCCTGGCCGACGGTATCCGAGCAAGCCCTCCCTGTGAGATCTAACCGGCGCTGGGAGGCATAAGGTAGCAGTAGGCGGTCTCAAGGTATCCCGCTCCTAAGCCATGAAGGGCTTTAAAAGTTGTCACTAGCACCTTGAATTGCACCCGAAGACCACGGTAAGCAACAATGCAGCTCATAGGAGGATGGACACCCAGGTGCACCCATAATCACGCACGGCTGCATTTTGCACCAGCTGAAGTCTCCAAGTGCTCTTCAAGGGCAGCCCCATGTAGAGCACAGTAATCCAATCGAGAGGTGATAAGGGCATGAGCAACCATGTGTAGAGCCCCCGTCCAGGAAGGGTCGCAACTGGCAACAGGCAACCCAAAGGCCCCCTGGTCACAGCCGTAAGATGGTGGTTCAGTAGCTGTGGATCCAGAAGGACCCCCAAGTTGTGAACTCGTTCTGAGGGGAGCCTTTCCCCCAGTACCAAAGTTGGATAATCAACTGAACCCCAGGGGCAAGACCCACAGCCACTGGTCTTGTCAGGTGAGCTGAGATTAGTCCCCATCCAGACCCTCACAGCCTCCAGGCACTGGGACATCACCTCCACGGCCTCACTAGATTGACCGGGGACAGAGATGTACAACTGGGTATCATCAGCATACTGGTGATACCCCACCGCATGTCGATGGATGATCTCACCCAGCGGTTTCATGTAGATATTAAACAGGAGGGGGAGAGGATGGAACCCTGAGGGACCCACATGGCAGGGCCCTAGGGCTTGATCTCTGCCCCCCAACACCGACTGAGTCCTGGTCAGACAGATAGGAGGAGAACCACTGTAAAACAGTGCCTCCCACTCCCAACCCCTGAGCCGACTCAGAAGGATACCATGATCGATGGTATCGAAGCCGCTGAGAGGTCAAGAAGCACCAGATGGAGGAAACCCCATCCCGGGCCCACCAGAGATCATCCACTAGTGCGATCAAAGCCGCCTCTCAGTGCTGTATCCGCCTGAACCAGACTGCAAGGGATCCAGATAATCAGCTTCATTCAAGGCCCGAAGGAGCTGGAGCCACCACCTTTCAACAACCTTCCCCAAAAGGAAGGTTGGAGAGGACGAAAGTTATTTAACAGCCGGGTCCAGGGAAGGCTTCTTGAGGAGTGGCCTAACCACAGCCTCTTTCAAGGCATGCGGAACACACCCCTCACCCAAAGAAGTCTTTATAATCTCCTGGAGCCAGCCGCATGTCGTCTCCCGGCCTGCCGAGACAAGCCAGGAGGGATATGGGTCCAGTAAACAGGTGGTGGCATTCACTGCTCCCAGGGCCTTGTCCACATCCTCAGGACCAACAGTGGATGGATTTGACAGTTCATGGATAGGAGTTCGCAACAGAAAAACATGACAAGCTTAGTTATCTGGGTGGGGGGGAAACTTGTGAAAACTTGCACTTAAACTGCTGCTTTTGCAACAGCCATGGTTACATCTCAAGTATCACACAGCTGGGCAAGATTGAAGAAACAAAAACTACACGTTTCAATAAAGTATCTTTAATGCTAGTCTGAAGTACGGAATCTTGGAAACTAAGAATAATTTCTCAGTCATATTCAGTTCTTATTTGCCTTTTCACCTCTGCAAAGTTGTCTTTTATGAGATAAGCTGTCATTTGACTTCTCCACCATCCCTCAATATTTTATGTTTGATCTCTTCTATTCCTTGTCCAGCTTCCTCACAAATCTCTGACAGTACCTGTAGATTCTTTCTACTTTGGTTAGTGGCAACAAGTAACATGACATTCGTTCTGTCTACAATGAATAATATATACTAACATTTCAAGTTTGAAGAGGCCAGTAAATATTTATTTCATGATAAATGTTACACACAAGCCTATATTTAATGGAACAGAATGGTATTCAGTAACAAACATTAACAAGTCAGTGTATAAAGCTATAACCTAGTAATTCTAGGGTTAAAAATGTACAGCTTTACATTTCCATACTAGAGAATTTTCATCTGGTTTACTACCTTAGACTAATATCTGAATCCTTCACACATACAGGTACTCCTCAACCTATGACTGCAATTGGGACTGGAATTTCCATTGCTAAGTGAAGTCATAAAGCCTGATGTCATGTGACTGCATCACAAAGGGCCAGACCGGGCATGCTTGGTCAGCAGGGGCAAGAAGTCTAAGGAAGGTCAGATAAGGGGGCCAAAAGGGCATACATGGGGGAGGTGAGATAGGTGATCCCTGTCCTATTGTTTCTTTGTATTTTTCTTATATGTATCCATGTATTCATAACTATGTTATACCTGTTATCTTATAATCACTTGACAAAATAAATAAATAAATAAAATAAAAATAAAGCGATGATGGGTGTCAAAGTGCCCCTGCCAACATAAATGGAGGCAGACTGGCAAGTGTCCAAATTTTGATCAGGTGACTGGTGGTGCTGCAACAGTGCAACTTTGGGGACTGGTTGTAAGTCCTTTCATTCAGTGCCACTGTAATTTTGAATGATCGCTGAATGAATGATCATAATTTGAGGACTGAGTTTGCAGCAATATTTAGATATAGGAAAATATGTAAAAGTTAGTACAGTACATTATGCACAACATATTTAGTTTTAATCTAGAATGACCAATGAACTGCAATGAACTGCAAACAACAAGCACCATACCCTAACAGTTATTTTTCTCTGCTAGTTATATGTAACTGCAGCAAGGTACCAGGGAAATTGTTCTGGTGAATAATATGCCAGAAAATAGTTCTAGATGCAAAAACTGTTCATGTTTCAATGAACACTGAACACGTTAGCAAGGCAGTCAATAATTTTCAATTAGGTTTTGTTTTTGCAGTGCTACTAAGCAGTGAAATAATGAAAATTGGGTAAGAATGAAAAATGCAATGTTGATGAGAGGTCTGGGTTAGACCACACTTTGATAGTGTCAGATTTTATTTTGGAAGAAAAAGGTACGAGAATTACTACATGAAGAAAAAATATGAATACAAGTCTTTCAACAGAATGAATGAAAAGTTGTTTGATAACATGCTGTCATTGACTATTAGCAGCTACATAGATTTTCTCCATGACAATCTCTCCCTTACCTAGTCTTTTAGGCAGGGGTGGGATTCAAATTTCTTAACTGGTTCTGTGGGTGTGACCTAATTTGTGGGTGTGGCTTGGTGGTCATGTGACTGACTGGGTGTGACTAGGTGGTCATGTGATTGATGGGCATGGCTAGGTGGTCATGTGACTGGCAAACCAAATATAAGTGGTCCTCGCTTAATGGCCAGTTGCTTAGCAAGTGTTCTAATTTACTACTGACCCCCCCAGAGCTACTTGACCTGTTTTTGGTGTTTTGACAGCCATGCACATACACACACGCACACACACACACTTATGACTGGTTACAACATCCCACAGAGTCTTGTGACTGAGGTTTCCTATGTTTTTTGCCAGTTTCCAACAATTCCTTCTGGTTTCCGGTTAAAAATGCCCATTGGGGAAAATGGACTTGTTTAACAACCAGTGTTTGCTTAATGACCACAAGGTTCATTTAATGACCATGGTGTTTGCCTAACCCAGGGGTCTGCAACCTTAAACACTTAAAGAGCCATTTTTCTATTTTCTTTTAAACAGGTTATCTCTCTCTGTGTCTCTCTCTCTTCTCTTTCTCATCTCTCTCATCTCTCTTTCTCTTTCTCCCTCTCCCTCTCTCTGTTTCTCATTTCTCTTTCTCTCTCTCATCTACAACTGCAAGATTGTTGCTTTTATAATCCTATTTCTTTGCAGTTTTTCACACATTTGTGCATATGTATCCAATACTCTTTCTTCCTTTCCGCTATGTATAGCATTATATGTGTGGCATGTGTATGGATATGGATATATATTTCACTTTTAATGTGTGCCAGTGTACTTACAGTAAAAAAATGACAATAAAAGTTATCTTAACCTATCTTCCTTCTTTCCTTCCCAACCCCATTCCTCCCCACACCCTATTTTGTGTTGGCTTCCCAGCCAAGTACTTATCAGGTCTGGTCCTATTTAGCTTTCTAAAATCAGCCTACTGAAATAAATACCAAACTAAACTGCCAAATAATTTACCTACCATCACTATCTTGCACCTGAATTGAATGTAAACAACCACTCTGCACTATTACTAAATTTTGCTAGGCATCTGCTGCATGTTATTTTCTCTTCCTTGATAATCTAGTCTTAGCTGGGAAAAACAGTCTGGAGTCCCTGGCGAGAGCAGCTCAGCGCAGAGAAAAGTCATGTGTCTCCCCATATTCTTTTCTCCATGAGCAGTCTCGAACCCTCCTCCTCATTTGTAAAGTGTGCTAAGTTTAAAGGTGCTTCAAGAGGCTGCTTGCTGAGAGAGGAATGTGGGGAGACGCGTGACTTTTCTCCATGCCAAGAGGGCTGCTCTCTCTCTCTTGCCTCCACTCTTGGCGCAGAGAAAAGTTGGGAGCAGCAGTTGAGGCAGTCGGTCACCTGTCCCGGGGCTCACGCTCACCATACCTGCGGGGGGTGGGGGATGCAGCAGTGGCGAGACAGCAATGGCGATGGCAGCAAGGAAAGCAGTGGTGATTCTGGCAGCGTTGGGGCTTCTGGGACCAGCTCCACCCCCACCATCCGTGCAGCCACACACGTGGTGCATCAGGGCTTCCAGGCTCTGCTCCACGCAGCCGCCATCAGCTGTCCCAGACTCAATCAAGGGGCACCTTGCTGACACGAGCCTCTCCATGTGTTCCTTCCTGCTGCTCTTGCTGGGAGAGCAAGAGAGTTTCCCAGGACAGCGAAAAGCTTACAAGTCCCCCTCCCATAGGAAACAGCTCCTGAGCAGCAGAGAGAAGCAGGATTCAACCTGGCTGCTTCTCTGCTGTCCGGGAGCCATTTCCAATGGGAGGGGGACTTGCAAGGTTTTGGCTGTCCCGGGAAACTCTCTTGCTCTTCCAGCAAGAGCAGCAGGTGAGAGAAGCAGCCGCTGACCTGGCCGGAGCCTATACGGGCCTCTCCATGTGTTCCCCGGTGGAAGGCAAGTGGTGGGGGAAAGGCAATCAGCGGTGGAGGCAAAAGGCAAGTAGGGGGAAAAGGCGCAAAAGGCAAGTGGGTCGGGGGGAGGGAATACCGGCAGTGGCAGAGCCTCACTCATCCAGGGAGATCAGTTCAGGCAGGGCCGCAGCGGAACGCAGGCAGCAATGGCTGGCCTAAGCAGGTGCGCAAAAGCAGACTGCAGGCAGCAATGCCATGCATGCGTGTGATGTCGTGCATGCATGATAAGAACTGACTGGGCAGGGAGCAGAGAAGTGGGCGAAGAGGGGTGGGGCCAGCCAGAGGCCCGATTTACCGGTTCTCTGAACTATGGAGAATCATAACAACCGGTTCTACTGAACCGGTCCGAACCGGTAGAATCCCATCCCTGCTTTTAGGTCTTCCAACAGTGCAGTCATCACCACTGTAACTGAGTCCATCCACCTTACTTGTTGATTTTCCTTCCACTTTTCCCAACATTAGAACTTTCTCTAGAGAGCTAGCTTGTTGTATAATGGGTCTGAAATAGGGAAATTTGAGCCTGGTCTTGTGTGCCTTGAATGAGAACACTGGGTCCATTTCTTTGCTTGTTTGTGGCAGTATTCTCAGGAATAGATGTAATGAAATAAGATTGGTAAATGTCTGGAACAGAGTAAAAATTATGTTACAGGGTACCACCACTCTATTTTATGGAGTTCTGCTAATGGGAAATAAAGCTGCTTGATAAAATGTCGGCAGCTGTTGTGGATGAGGAAAAATGCATAGAAGGAATGACTGCTGCAAAAAGTGCAGTTAAGAAAAAGGTATATTGTGGGTAGAGAGAAAAAGAGACAGAGAAAATGCAATGATTTTGATGCAAATAAAGGTGAAGAGGGTTACCAGCAGAATAAATAAAAATGAAAATAAGTGTGATGAAATGATTTGGGATGAAACAGCAAGGGAATGCTAGAATAAATAATAAATATTTATATGGGAATGATAGTGGTATGCTGAACCCCTGGCAAGAGAGTTTCAGTGCAGAATTTTGTTCTCCAGCAAGTCATTGAGAAACATCAGAAACCTAATGGCATATTTGTTGGTTTAACACAATTGATTTGTAATGACTGTTAGATTGCATGATGCAACAAGGATTATGAATTTGACAATGTATTGAAGACCAAGGTAGTTATTTATGACAGAAAACTTCATGCTTAATGCATTTACAGAAACCTACCTGGCAGCAGTTTGTTAGCCAGACCCAAATAAAAGTGCAGTTTATTACCTACAAAGCCTTTTACAGCACAGCACCAGAATACATTAGGCAAAACTGAATCTGCATATCCAATCCAAACAATTTGAGATGTCCTGTTGAAAGTCTTCATCACACTAGAAGTACATGGGGTATGAACAAAATGGCAGATCTACTGTTGTAGCTCAGCAACTTCTTTGTCAGTTCATTTAATTCTCTCACTCCTGGAATTTAATAAAGTACTAAAACAATCTTATTCCACATTTCCTAATTAATTGTGGGCATTCATCTAGGGTGGAGGTTGTTTTCTTTTGTACACCGCACAGAAGCTTCAGAACAAGACAGGTTATAAATATAATAAATACAAATAAAGCTGCAATGTTTGCCATTTATTAAAAATAGTAAAAAAAACTAGTCCAAGTAAATTACTGTCAGAATATTTATTGAAGGTACATACCTTATCATATTCCAATTCAATTATTTTATTGTGTAGTTTCCTGTAAAATTCGTCTTGCTGATTATTGGGAGCATAAATTGTGATTAAAAGTACCTTTGAGTTATTATCTATTATTTCAACCATCAATATTCTTTCTTCTTCATCTGTATAAATTTGCTTGGCTTTAATTGTATTTTGAATATATAAAACAACTCCTCTTTTATTTTGTTGTGCCAATGATGTGAATATATCCCCAATTCTGGGACAGTTCAACAAGTGTGCATGCTGTTTTTTAATATGCACTTCTTGTAGGGAAATTATATCCATATTTAATTTTTCTAATTTATGAAATATCTTTTTCCTTTTAATAGCCAATTTAGTCCATTTATATTTATAGAGGTTAATTACTTTTCCTCTTCCATTGTTTATACTTTATATGTAGGATTTATTGCTCTTGTTGTTCTTTGTTCTCTTGGTTCTTTAATTACCATTTTGCCACCTACTGCTCCCTCCTCCTGTCCCCTTTCCTTTCCTTGTTCCTTCTCCATTTCCCTTGTCATTTCTGCTCGTATTTTAAGTTCCTCTTGTCTTGCTCTCTCATCTTCTGCTCCTCTGAAGTATTCATTATAAAATAGTTCTGCTCTCTCGATTGAGTCTATTCTGTGTCTTTGTTCTCGCCAGATGAATGTCAAGCCTTCAGGAATCAACCATCTATAATTCACTTCTTTCTTGATTAAAATCTTTGTCAGGAATTGATATTCTCTTCTTAAGTCTCTCACTTTCCTTGGTATTTGTTTCAAGGCTATAATGTCCTTTCCCTTGTACTTCAATAAATCATCTCTTGCTTTCTGTAGTATCTCTGTTCTCATTGTTTGCTTGGTGAATCTCGTGTGTACTTCTCTAGGTAATTTATTTCTCATCGCATATCTGGTATATAGTTGATATATTTCATCCATTCCATCCATCATTTTTTCTTTAGTTATCTCCAAAGGTCCTGCCAAAATTTCTGTCATAATTTCTGTGAGGTTTTCTCCTTTTTCTTCCTCAATATTTTGAAATCTTAGATAGAAATCAGCCTTATCCATCTCCCAAAATATTGAATCTTTCCCTTTTTCATTTTCAACCATTGTCAGTCTGTTATCTATTTCTCCTACTTTCTTATCTGTTTTATCACCTCTTTCTTCCATCTTCTGTATTTTTTCTCCATATATCGTTAACACCTGTTGTATATTTCCTTCCATCTTTTCCATCCTTTCCTCCAACTTTTCAATTCTGTCATCTGTATGCTTCCCTTGATCTTGTATTACTTGAAACATTGACTTTATTTCTTGCATTGAAACTTCTGTCTCTTTTTCTTTCTCTTGCCAAAGCATAGTTGCAATAGATTGTTGACCAGCTGGGCTCAAGGATGAGGAGGGAGGAATTGATGATCCAGTAGCAGTTATCTTTCTCATATCAAATCAAATTGTAATCCATTTGCAAAGGCCCAAGAAAAATGAAAATAAATCTTCAGGTTCTTCTCTACCTTAACCCAACTTTATCCCCAAAAAATGGAGATTAAAGATCCCAAAACAGGAAGGGAAACTATAAATCCAGAAAGGAGATAGAGTAAAAGTGTATAAAATTCAAAAAGTCTGATGTCAAAAAAGAAATTTCCAAAAAAGAAAAAGAAAAGAAAATACAAATCCATCCATTTCTAAATAGGAGAGGAAAAGGAAACAACAGAGAAAAGGAAAAAAGAAAAAGAAAACCCACAGATGCTAAATTATATCCACTTGTTAGTCAAGTGGAGGAAAAAGAAAAAACTGGAAAAGGAAAAAGGAAGAGAAAAAAAACCCCAACATTCCAAAATTAATCCAAATTGAGGGACTGGAACAAAAAAAAGAGGCCCAGCATACGCACCAGCAGGAAAAAAAAGTGGAATAATACCAGCTGTAATTTATAAATCCATGTCACAAAATAAACCAAAGTCTCAGTGTAACATCCAGCAAGCCCAGAAAGCCAGAATCCAAAGCATATATATTATCCAAGGTCACAGTGTTCTTTCTTTTCCTTTATCTTATTCAACTTTCCGGTTGTGTACAAGCTGTATGGGTGCACCACCTGTTTTCAGTGCTCATTCACTATCTTTCTCCACTTCTAAACAACTTGAAGTCAAAATAGCTTAATCTTTAAAGTCTGTTGTTCTTAAATTTAATTTTTGTGACCTCTAGATGGCAATGTTGCTTAGCTTTCCTTACACTTATATCCTGGTTACACTGTATCCCTGTAGCTTAAAAAGTGAAAGTAAATAGGAATAAAAAGAAACAAAGTACTCTGGAGGTTTTAAACTTAAAAACAAAGTTCAATTTCTTCTTAAATTATTATTTAATTACCTGAGCCGAGATGCCCTTCGAACGGTCACTCATGCGCTCGTCACCTCTAGGATCGATTACTGCAATGCTCTCTACATGGGGCTGCCCTTGCGGACTACCTGGAGGCTACAGCTGGTGCAGAATGCGGCCACGCGGGCTGTGATGGGAGTATCCCGATACTCCCATGTTGCACCCCTCCTGCGTGACCTGCATTGGCTGCCAGTGGCCTTCCGGGTTAGCTTCAAGGTGCTAGTAACCACCTATAAGGCCCTAAATGGCTTGGGTCCAGGGTACTTGCGGGAACACCTCCTGCCAGTATCTTCATATGCCGATCGTCCTGTTCGGTCCCACAGGAGGGGCCTCCTGGCGATACCGTCAGTCAGACATTGTCGGCTGGCGGTTCCCATGGCTAGGGCCTTCTGGGAGCCCCGCCCTCTGGAACCATCTCCCCGTGGATCTCCGTTTGGCCCCTGACCTCTGCTCCTTCCGCCGGGACCTAAAGACTTGGTTATTTCAACAGCCCAGCCTGGAATGACCTGGGTGGGATTTTTTACTGTTTTAATTATTTTAATTAATGTTTTAATGTTTTATTGTTATTTATTCTGACTTGTTATATTTAATGCTTGTTTTATGTAAATTTGGTCCTGTTTTATTGTTAGCTGCCCTGAGTCCTTAGGAGAAGGCGCATACAAGTCTAATAAATAATAATAATAATAATAATAATAATAATAATAATAATAATTATTATTATTATTATTATTATTATTATTATTTTAAAGTCCAGTCCAGTCCAGTTAGTCAAGGCAAAGAAGCAAACAAGGTATTCTTTTTTCCACCCAAAAATAAAAAGTCCAGATAAAGTTTGACAGCTCCCCATATGTCTTGCCGCTGCCCTTTACTTTTCTGTCTTCTTTCTTTCTTTAGTAATTCTTTCACTTTAGGGTACTCTTCTATCTTTTTTTAGAAAAAAGGAATTTCTCACCCAAACCGACACACCTTCTTCTGATCTTCTTCCGTTCCAGGGCTGGCACAGCTTCTTAGCAGCTTGGGATTAATGGCTGCTTCCCACTGCTGCCAGACTGCAGGGGCTTTTCTGGATTGACCAGGGACTTTGCAATGTCTCTGGGATCGACAGGATGTGCTCCTTCCATTTACCGTCTCTCTGGGACAGTTTGGGTCCAGTGGGACCATCCAGCTGTGGGGGTATCGGTGGCTTTCACTGGAGCTCTGAGAAAGCTGTCTTTCCGCTGCTGCTCCCCCCCGTGCAATCACTTTCCTTGAGACAGCTCACCATAAAGGAGCTGTTTAGGGATGCGGTGGTCTGGCATCCTTACAACATGGCCTGCCCAGTGTGCCTGGGCTTTGATCAGCAGGGTGTGAACTGATGGCGGGCCTGCTCTGGAGAGGACTTCTGTGTCTGGCACCTTGTCCTACCACCAGATCCTCAGAAGTCTGCAGAGACAGGTCGTGTGGAAGTGATTCAATTGCCTCGTGTGCCCCCTGTATACAGTGACAGTCCAAGTCTCACTGACATACATTAGGGTAGTTGGCACTACTGCTCAGTAGACTTTGAGCTTTGTAGCAAGGCTTATTCCACGGCAGTTCCACATGTTGGTCAGTAGTCTGCCAAATACAGAGCTTGCCTTGGCGATTCTGCAGTTCACCTCAATGTGAATTGTCACTGCGCAGGAGAGGGTGCTGCCAAGGTATCTAAATTGGTCCACTGCTTGCAGCTTTTGTCCCTTCACTGTGATGCTGGGCTCTTGGTGTTGG
Source organism: Naja naja (assembly GCA_009733165.1). Taxonomy (NCBI): domain Eukaryota; kingdom Metazoa; phylum Chordata; class Lepidosauria; order Squamata; family Elapidae; genus Naja; species Naja naja. The sequence goes on along the minus strand of SOZL01000007.1, from coordinate 2,734,211 downwards.
GCTTTCTGAGCTGGCTGATGGATCACTTCGGTCTTCTTTGTGTTGATGAGGAGGCTGAAGTTGTTGCATGCTGCTGTGAATCTGTCCACACTGGCTTGCATTTCCTGCTCTGATCCAGTATTCAGGGCACAGTCGTTAGCAAAAAGGAGGTCTCGTATCACAGTCTCCTTTATCTTGGTGACAGCCTGGAGTCTTTGCAAGTTGAATAGTTTCCCACTGGTCCTGTGTCTCAGGCTAACTCCCAAGGAACTGTTCTGGAAGGCATCTGACAGCATGGCTGAAAACATTATGCTGAACAGGGTTGGTGCCAACATGCAACCTTGCTTGATGTCATTTGTAACAGGAAAGGCCTCTGAAGCTTCTCCGTCATCCAAAACACGAGCCATCATGCTGTCGTGGAACTGACATACATTAGGATGAATCTGACAACCCATACTACTAAGTTCATACCCCAAGCTCTGGAAGTCTTTCTGCACAGAAAGTACATCCTTTTGGGACAGATCATTTGTACCAAGATGTATAATAGCATCAACATCACAGTCTTTACTGGCATTCTTGACTATCTTAAGAATACACCTCTTGTCTCTGCTGGTAGCAGCACCTGGCAGACACCTGACCTATTTCAAAACCTCCATATCCTTTCCTAAATTTACACCCCTTACAATTGAATCACCAACCAGAAGGTGGCTTCTTTTTTTGGATACCTTGCTCTTTTTGTGTGACTGATGTGTAATACCTGATTCACACTTTCCCCTTTCCAAAGTAAGCTCTTCTTCTCGGACCACGATCCCCTGCTTATTTGAGTTATCATTATCACAACTACCTTGACCTGTCACTTTAGTGTTCCTTTAGTGGTCAGTAAGGGCACTGTATTTGTTATGCTGGGACAAAGCAAAAGCTTTGTGTTTATGGCCCACAGCTCTCACCCTGCCAGATCCCACGGTTGTCCATACTGCCCTTTTTCTGCAGGATCTTTGTGGTAGAGGGGGCTGATAGGACGGCAGCTCAATAGACTGGTATTGCTGGATTGGGCACCTAATTTCTGCTTGGAGAGCACAGGTTAGAAACTCTAGATAGGTAATCTGACCATGTAGACTAGTAATTTGTTTACAAAGATGACAGTATCCAAATTTGAAAAGAGTACTGCGAAAGACAGCTGCAAAACAAGTATTACACTGAACTAAGCCAGTCATTTTGAAATAAAATAAAATCACAATCCCACACGCACTACCCCTGAATGTATTATTGCTATTTTTGGTTTATAGTTATTTTTTATTTTAATTACATTTATATGCCGCCCTTCTCCGGAGACTCAGGGCGGCTTACAATTACAATATGATTCAGCACGCAGGCCGCTATCTTTGTCTTGGGTACTCACTCTCCATCTTCCCCACAAACAGCCAGCAGCTCCTCTCACCAGCCTCTGGGAAGTTTAAATTTTGAATGAGGATGGTGAACTTAAAACTAGACAGCAATTACAAAACCAAGGGGTGGACTTAGCTTGGTGGCCGCATTTGCAGATACAATTGAGATATGAGAAAGATGTGAAAACATGGAGATTTTACAAAGTACCAACAGCACTTGATAAGATATTATTAGGGACAGATGAAAAACAGATAGATAGATAGATAGATAGATAGATAGATAGATAGATAGATAGATAGATATTACAAACTATTCTAAAAATACAAGTTCCAGGTATACTTGTAAAAGAAGAAACAGACATCCTGCAATCTCCGGAACTTAAAATTACATTTAATGTACTTACTAAGCTTTCATCAGCCTCTGCTGACATTACAGAGATCTTTGCCTTTATATATCATTAATCAATTTAGCCCTTGCACGCGTAATAGGCCCTCTCAACTGCCTCCCATCCATAATTAGCTCTGTTGTTTTTGCTTCCATCATGTTGGTCAAAGGAGGCTTATCTCTTGTTGTTGCTTTCTCCTGTGCCCGACGCAGCCTGGAATGCTTATCTCTAGGAGGTGATGTTAACATGCCAGCTATTGCAATTTGTTGCTTTGCTTGTGACCTTGTAGTTGGCCTGGCTCATTCTTCATTATTCCTGTCTGCTATAACTTGAGGCAGCTCTGCTGAGCTCCTCTGTATTTGGACAGACCTGGCTGTGCCTTCATAGGATGAGTCCACATGCCCAGGAATGGGTGTGTGTGTGTGTGCCATTGGTCCCTGCTCCCCAATGGGAAGTGGTCTCTGCTCCTCCTGCAGGGTCTTTCTTGGTGTCTCAGTGCTTGGTAGGCCGGTGGTAGTTCGATATGCCTATTGATAGAATTGCTGTTGGAAAGCCAGGCTTCTTTTAAAAGGCATCCTCCTTTAGTTAGTTTCTTGAAAGCTGAATGTGTGATTATGCTCCTGCATATGTGCCCAGATCTGAGAGCACTGTTCTTTGCTCTGGACAGCCAGTTCATGTTCGTGTACCCTGGTCTGTAGCCGCTTGGCCGTTTCCTCTACGTAATTGCTTGCACAATCACTACAGTTGATGCAGTAAACCACCGAAAATGTCTCCTCCTTGGGTAGTGCTTCCTTTGGGTGCATCACTCTCATTCTTAGAGTTTGGTCACCACCTTGACTCCATGCCCCAGGAGAATGCGTGCAGCGGTTTCAGATACTCCCCGTATATATGGGAGCACCCTCCACTTAGCTGTTCCACTGGCACCTTCAATGCATTGCCGGGCCCTGGGTGTAGTACACCTTCTGTGATGACCTGGAGTGTAACAAAAACATAACAAAATCCAAAATGTAAATAAATGTCCTTTAATGCCTCCAACTTGGCCCCACTGTTCAATAATTCTCAGTTGGAGATAAAACGTACTCAAAAATAGTCTTCAAAAGAAAGCATTACAGTCTGAACTTAATGAGCAGATAGAGATGAAATAAAAAACCAAACAAACTACAGTGACGAAATTTCCACAACGGACTAGGATGAGTAATTACCAAATTCAAGGAGATAATAAGGCACAGTCTGCTGTAAGGATGCCAACCAAGATAACTTCAGCCCAAAATAAAACACGCTTTACTTCTGGCAACGCTGTATTGTAATCATCTCTCTTATATACTAGTCTCCCCAGCTGCAACCAATGAGGAGGATCATGGCCGCTTCCTCTCTCATAAGCCAAGTTGTTTCCTTCTCCATTCCTCCCTGCATGTCCTAGGATGCAGAGGGGATGGGCCTGGTTCTTTCTCTGACTGCCCAGCCGGCCTCTGCCCTTCCACAGCCTCCTCCACAACCTCTGGAGCCACACCTCCACTCCCTGTTGGCTGTTCCTTCTCTCCCTCAGAGTCCGACTCTACCAAGGGAATGACAACACCTTATCAAAGATCCTCTTTTTATTCCAAAATATCCCTATAAATTTAGAGAAAAACTTCTTTAAAAATTTGAATCAATTAATGTCGAAATTCATATGGCAGGGAAAGAGGCCAAGAATCAAACTGAAATTAATGCAAGATACCAAAGAGAAAGGAGGATTTGGCCTTCCTGATTGGGAGTGATATTACCACGCTGCAACACTTATCTGGCTAAAAGAATGGATTACATTAAGGAACAAAAGGCTGCTAACGTTGGAAGACCATGATATTCAAGCGGGATGGCATGCCTTTCTTTGGTACGGAAAAGGCACAGCACATAAATACTTTCAGAGACACTGTATAAGACAGGCACTATTAATGGTATGGAATAAAATTAAACACCAAAACTATATGGAAACCCCTATTTGGCTCTCTACATTAGAAGCATTAATACACCCAAATTTGATAAATATGGATAAAATTGTTGTATATAAAGATATATTAAATGAGAAAGGAGAATTGAAAACCAGATCAGAACTGATAGCACAAGGGGTAAAACTGGAGTGGTGGTCCTACTTACAGATACAGACAAGATATACACAGGATGTGAAAACATGGGACATTAATAAAGAACTAACAACATTAGACAAACTGTTGATAGGGACTGATGACAAATCGATTAAGGTGCTATATAGATATCTATTAGAATATAAACTGGAGGAAAAGCATGTCAAAGAGACAATGGTGGCATGGGCCAAAAATTTCGGATATAATATTGAATTGGCTAAATGGCAGAATCTTTGGGAGAATAATAGGAAATTAACAATGGCCACAGCGTACAAGGAAAATCTTTACAAAATGTTTTACAGGTGGCATCTTCCCCCAGCAAGGCTTGCCAAAATGTTCAAAAACTTATCGCCAAAATGCTGGAAGTGTAAGGATTTGCCAGGTACATTCTACCACATGTGATGGACATGTAACCATGCAAGGAAATATTGGCGACTGATACAGACATGGGTGGAGCAAATGGTGGGAGAACATATTAAATTTAAGCCAGAACCATTTCTCTTAGGAATGACAGAAAGCTACAGCAAAGGTGTAACATATCTAATAATACATGTATTGACAGCAGCGAGAATGGTCTATGCACAATAATAAGGAAAATAATGGCTTGTGCAGAATCTGACAGACTAACTTTAGAACTGAAAAATAAGGGGGAATCAGAATATTATGATACCTGGAATAAGTTTTATCAATGGCTGCAAAAAAGAAGGGAAGGTCGGAACAAAACTAGCTAGGAGGAATAGATCTAGAATGAAAATACTGTATCAATAATATGAATGTTTAATGGTTTAGTAATATTTTTGTATGTATGGTAGAGTAATGCCAAAACGGTTGCATTGTGTTTGATACTTATAGTTGAAAACAATAAAAATATATTTAAAAAAGGAATTGAAATGATGCTGGACTTTTATTTGGATACTCAAGCTGGATGTGGACATTAAACTAACTCTCCTACTTTGTAGCCTATCTGGGTTTCCCTCCCAGGAGTGCTGAATATTGTGAGAATTGCTATGGACAAGAAGACAGATGGAGGGATACTGCAGGGTGTCAGGTTCTGCTAACTGCATCCGAAGAATAAGCCACAACCACACAGGATTTGTTGCTAGTGTTTTATCTTCACTGCAGAAATGTGGCACGTACTGACCAGCATATAGCAAAAAGTATAAAGTCAGGGCTATCTGCCTGGTGCTCCCCACCACCTTTTATGCGCGCTCGTTAACCCTGCCTGTCACCGTGTGAAGATGTTGCCAAGACAAGGAAGGCAGATGCAAGAATCCAGACAATCAAGCAAGGGAAGTGACCGGTTGCTGAATATATTAGGGAATTTCGCAGCCTGGTTGCTTGTGTAAGAGGATGACCGGAGCATATGTTGGTCTACCAATTTCGAGATGGACTAAATAAGGAATTGTATTGCAACTGTCTACCTGGAGGGGTGCCCCATTTCCTCAGAGATTGGTACCAGTTAACTACTGAGGTGGAATTGGATTTGATGGATTACAAACAGTACACTGGTCAAGATAACCGACCTCTTGTAAAGATATGAAAAATTCTGGTGACTTAAATAAGAGGCAAGCACTTGGAATAATACAATAAAATAAAAAATGTATAAAAGCATCGTTAAGATAAGAAGTTGAATATAAAAACTGAATATGTAACTATGGTCATATTTGTATGTAAATGTGGAAACCTGTAATCATGCTGCTCACTAAAAAGAGATGTTTTCAAAAAGTGGAAAACTGAAATATAACTTGTTTAAAAAAAAAAGATAACCGACCTCCTGCTGTTGAGTGATGCCCAGCTGGCCAAGGAAACAAGGGTAATGTCCCAGGGACTAGAAGGGAGAGACCATCTCTGAGAATGGGAGCATGTTTCCAGTATGGAAAGGAGGAACACTGAGCCATGGATTGCCCTGCACCACACCCAATGTCAGCACGTTGCCCTCCAAGCAAGTCCAAGCCAAAGAATCCAGAACTGAAACCCAAAGAAAAAACCAAAGTGGCTCAACAGGTCGTGGAGGTCTCCTCCCCCTCCAGAGAAGGGGAGAGAACTCCAACCCCTGAGAAACCTGGATTGGTTTTCTATGAGAGTGACAGTGAAGGGGAAGATGACCCAATGGTAAGTGGTCCTATTTCCCTGATGACTACTAAAGTAGAACTGTTTGTACCTTCCTCGGGAGTAAGAGAGACTATCACCACCCTATTGGACTCAGAGTACACTAGATGTATTATCAGCTTGTCCATGGTTGAAAAAGTGGGACTGCAGCTCAGAAAGTTGAGACAACCCATGGGGTTTGTGCAGTTAGAAGGATCCCTTACATGGTGGGTGGCGGGTGGGTGGGGGTGAACCTGCCACTTATCTCACTGAGCTATAAAGTTTGGCAATCATACTGAAATAATTTGTTTTATAGTAGCCCCTGGAATGACTGAAAGTATGATTTTAGGATTAGCTTGGCTGAAGAAACGGAATCCCCTAATAGATTGCAATAACAACAAGTGGCAATTGAGGAACAAAGTGGTCAATCAACAAAAGCTGCAGGAGGCGCCGGCTGGTTGGTACATGCCTATGGATGAGAAATGGAAAGTGCTTCTGTGGATACACAAAAGCTGACAGGCAGTTAGAGTACAATGTGCCTGCAGAATACAGAGATTTAATAGAAGTTTTTAGTGAAAAGGAATCCGATGTACTCCCATTTCATCAGCCATTGGATTGTGCCATCAAGATAGTCCCGGGGGCTAAGTTTCCTAAGCTGAAGATGTATGCTATGGCAGGGTTCACCAACCTTTTGGACCTCAGGGACCACCAAACTCATAATTTTAAATCCCGAGGACCACTAATATGAATTTTGACTGACGGTGGTTTGCTGATGTTGGTGGGAAAGTCGGTCCCATATTCCAGAGCTGTAGTAGTCACAAGACTGGCCCTTTGGTCATCCCTGAGCTGCTCCGGGATGACCAAAGGGCCAGTCCTGGAACTACTGCAGCTCTGGAATATGGGACCGACTTTCCCACCAATGTCAGCAAGCCACCCCGGGGCAGATTTCCCTCCCCCACCATTGGTCTTACCTTCTACTGTGTTTCTTAGAAAATAAGGCAGGGCCTTATTTTCTTTTGACCCAAATAGCTAGGCCATCTTTTCGAGGGGTGTCCTACTTTTTTCTCCACACGCCTCACCTGACCCCCGGGGCTGCCATCAAAATACCTGGATCATACTACCATATGTGGTGGACATGCTAAAAAATATTGGACTAGAATATGCATGTGGTTGGAAAAAATGATAGAACAACACATAGATTTAAAACCAGAGATATTTTTATTGGGAATTTTGCCTGAAGGTTATAGTAGAGAGACAACATATTTGATTATTAATGTATTAACAGCAGCTAGAATTGTATTTGCACAAAATTGGAAAAACGAGAAAATTCTGACAGAGGAGGAAACAATTAAGAAAATAATGGAATATGCAGAAATGAGTAGATTGACAATGGCAATTAGAGAACAGGAAGAAAAAGATTATTATAAGATTTGGAATTTATTTTATGAATGGTTAGACAGAAGAGTAAGAAACAGAAACATGTGATAATAGTAATAATATTTTACAATTAATTGACTTAGATTGAGCAAGAGAATGAATATAATTTAGGTAAGAATTAAATATATTTTTGAAAGATAATAATTACAATATTAATGATAATATAATAATTGACCAATGCGAGATAAAATTTTGATTAGAATGGTTATATGTTGTGGCCCACCTCGTGAGCCTGTGCTGACAGAGGAAGAGGACCTGGATGATGAAGAAGAAGAGGAGGAACGGGCAATGCCTTCCTCACCAGGGCCTTCCTCCCCAGGATCTTCCTCCCTGGCAAGGTCTCAGGTTTCCTTGGAAAGCCAAGAGGAACTGCCTGAGAAACGTGTATCAGTACGGCCACGGCGAGAGAGAGAGGAGGGGTTCCTGGCTTGATCCCAGGCAACGCCGGAGGGAGAAACGCCAGCAGCAACGTAGGGGCGTGGGAGGGCCAGAGATTGAGCTGGACCACACCCCACCAGGTATAAAAGTGGGTGTGCCTACGCTGCAAACTCTGTATGTGACAAAGTGTAAAAATGAAGCCGAGGATTCCGTCTGTGTGCTTGATTTAGTTTTTGGACTCTGAACATAAATCAGCCTTCTGTGAGTACTGCATTCCTTGTTGGCTTTGAATTTGGCAGTGAGAGCCTGGGTGACTGCCAACACTCTTGTCGGGAGAGATAACTGGGATTTTGGAGACAGGCCAGCATGACTCTCTGTGTTAGCGCTCCTTACCTTCTGGGAAGGGAAGGTGAGACAGAACATTTTGTCACATACCCCAAAAGACTCTAACCATCTTTAAACCGAGATGGAGCCAGCAGCAGCAGCAGCAGCAGCAGCAGCAGCAGTTACACCAGTTACAAGCTGAGAATCAGGGCTTGCAACAACAGTTGCTGCAATTAGCAGCTCAACTTGCCTTGCTGAATGCTCCTGCAGCACCTCCTCCCTCCCCGTCGGAAATGCCCGTAGCTGTGCCAGATAAGTTTTCTGGGCAGCCAGAAATGTTTCCGGCTTTCATGGGACAGTGCCAGTTATTTATGGCTATGAGGCGGAGGATTTTCCTGATGACCGGACTGGTGGGGTTTGTGATAAGCCTCCTTTCTGGCTCTGCAGCCCGGTGGGCCACGCCCTTGTTGGTTCAAAACAGCCCACTATTAACAGACTGCCAAGGCTTTTGGCAACACATGTGCCTCATGTACAAGGACCCCATCCGCACCCAGACAGCAGCCAGGCGCATAAAGGACCTTCGCCAAGGGAAGCGCCCCCTGCAGGACTATATTGCCGAATTTCGGCTGCGCTGCATGGACTCCACCTGGAATGATGCGGTGCTGCTGGACGCCTTCCAGGATGGCCTGTCGGAGGAACTGCAGGATGAGCTGGTTCGGGTGGAGGCCCCTCCGACTCTCGATGCCCTCGTGGTGCAGTGTTTGCGCATCGACGCACGTCTCCAGCGGCGAAAAGACCCGCCGCCTGCCCAGGAGTCGCCCTCCACGTCTGTACCTCCACACCCTGTGCCGACAGTGCCCCGGGTCGCCCTGAGTTCCGTGACAACAGCTGCGGAGCCCATGGAGCTGGGTGCAGCTGGAACTTGCTTGATGGCCCAAGAGCGCACTCGGCGACAGCAGGGGGGTTTGTGTCTGTATTGTGGAGAGCCTGGACATTTCGCTGCTTCCTGTCCCCGAAAGCAACATGGGGCGCTCAAGCCCGTGCCTGCAGCTCGGCATGACCAAGCCGGGAAACGGGGCGGTCCCGACCTGGGGGACACCCTAGGCCAGGCAAGTACTAAACCTCCGCCTGACTGCGCTGCTGTGGACTCTGGGCCCCCTCGGCATCTGATATTGGACTCTCAGGTGTTCTTGCCCAACCAGTCGAGGGGGATCCAGGCGCATGCGCTGGTGGACTCAGGGGCCATGACGAACTTCATGGACCAGGCCTTTGTGCCGCGTTTTAAGGTGCCTTTGATCCGTGGACCCTCCTGAGGGTGGAGACAATTGATGGGCGGGAACTGATCGCAGGGCCCATTAAGTTTGCCACCCAGCCTTTGCGCCTAACCATTGGGGCACATGAAGAAGCAATCCGCTTCTATGTCACCGCGGACCTTCGTTTCCCATTGGTCCTGGTATGGCCTGGCTTCGACTCACGATCCTCAGGTGGCATGGTTGCAGAACGTGTTTTTCCAAGTCTGCAGGCCGACCACATCCGCCACGCCTGTGCCGCCAGGATGTCTCCGCCCTGGTCGCCTCCCTACCTCCTGAACTGCGGGACTTCGCAGATGTGTTCAGCGAGAAGGAGGCGGACCTGGCACGATCGCCCTATGATTGCCCGTGGACCTTCTGCCCACGCGCCGCTGCCCGTGGGACGCCTGTATTCCATGTCGAGCCGAGTTGGTTGCCCTACGGGACTTTCTGGACAAAACTTGGCCCGGGGTTCATCCGCCCTTCGCCGTCCCCTCTCGCAGCACCAGTTCTCTTCGCTAAGAAGAAGATGGGGACTTGCGCCAGGTTTCACGCCGCTCAATGCCATCACGGTGCGGAATCGCTACCCCTGCCTCTCATTCCAGAGCTGATGGAGCCTGAGGGAGGCCACCATCTTCACGGCTCGACCGAGGGGCCTACAACTTGGTGCGGATACGAGAGGGGACGAGTGGAAGATGGCGTTTGGCACCCGACACGCCATTTCGAGTACACGGTGATGCCGCTCGGTTGACCAACGCCTCCTGCGTCTTCCAGCATTTCATGAACGATGTGTTCAGGGACATGTTGGATAAGTTCGTGGTGGTCTACCTGGACGACATCTTGATCTACTCCCGTCCAGGGAAAGCCACCTTCAACAGGTCCGCCTGGTGCTGCAACGCCGAAGCACCAGCTTTATGCGCTGGAGAAATGCCTCTTTTCCAGACTTCCATTGAGTTCCTGGGGCACATCATCGCCTCCGAAGGCATCGCTATGGACCCTCGGAAGGTGGAGGCCTTGTGCAGTTGGGAACCCCTCGCTGCGTGAAAGACGCCCAGCTCGTGGGGTTCGCCAACTATTACGGACCTTTATCCCGGCTTTGCCACATTAACCTTCCCGCTAACCCAGCTTCGAAGAAGGTTCCGCTCCAGTGGGGTCCCCTGCAGCAACAGGCGCTTGAGGCCCTCAAGAAAGCCTTTGTCACCGAACCCGCCTATGCACCCGACCTGCACCGTCCTTTGTAGTGGAGACGGACGCGCCCAACGGGCCCTTGGGCGGTGCTGTTGCAGGCCCCGGTGGCTGGCGCACTTTTCCCCTGCTTACTATTCGCGAAACTCAATCCTTCCGGAAGCAACTACACCATCTGGGAGAAAGAGCTGCTGGCTATCAAGGCTGCCTTTGAGGCTTGGCAGCATCATCTTGAGGGGGCCCGGCACCAGATAGAGGTCCGCACGGACCATCGGAATCTGGAACATCTGACAACAGCCAGGAAGTTGAACCAGCGGCAGATCCGTGGTCGTTGTTTTTGCCCGGTTCAACTTTCGTGACCTACATTCCCAGCGGTCACAATCGGAGGGCGGATGCGCTATCCCGTAAACCCGAGTACCTGTGCCCCAAAGACCCGCCTCTTCTGCGGATGGTGCTGCCAGCAGAAGCCTTGGCTGCAGCCCAGGAGCCGTAGACTTCCGGCTCGGTGCGAGGTGCAGCCTGGACGCCTGGTCGCAGCAGAGGAAGGCGGAGGTCGGGCCCGATTCCCCATGGACTTTGGAGGAGGGCTTGCTCAAGCATCGGGATGGCTGTATTGCCCACAGGGCCGCTTCGGGCCCTTCTCTTGAAGCAGTGTCACGACAACCCGGCAGCTGGCCATTTTGGCTACTTCAAGACCCTCCACCTCGTGACTGACTTTTGGTGGCCCCGAAAGCGCACGATGTCTACGCTTACATGACATCCTGTGTGCCGTGCCGCAAGCCGGCGCCACGGGTGCGCCCCTGGTCTCCTCCACCCTCTACCCACTCCAGACAGACCATGGGGGCGATCTCTATGGACTTCTTGACGACTTGCCGCCGCCCTACGGCTTTTACGATCGCGCTGGTGGTGGTGGACATGCTGACCAAAATGGCCCACTTCATCCCGTGTCGCGGCCCTGCCAACAGCCTGCACGACTGCCCGCCTGTTCGCAAGCATATTTTTCCGCCTCCATGGCCTGCCGGACAGGGTGGTTTCACCGTGGTGCAATTCACGCCCATTTTGGAAGAGCCTGATGACCGTTAAGTGCAGGTGTGCTTGTCCTCATCGCACCATCCTGAGACTGATGGGGAACGGAGAAGGTCATTGGCATCCTGGGGCAGTACTTGCGCTGCTTTGTCAACCAACGGCAGACCGACTGGGCCGACTACCTCGCTTCCATGGAGTTCGCTCAACAACTCCCAGCACACCTCCACCCAGGTGACTCGCTTCTACCAATGTGGGCTACCATCCCTGTTCTTCCCTCTGACACCCTCGATTCCCCGCTCCTGAGGCTCAGGACTTCCTTTCCGAGCTGTACGCCGCTCAGCAGTTGGCGGCAACACCTGATACAGGCCAAGGAGGACTAAGTGGTACCGACCGCTCTTGACGGCGACACCCCTGCTGGCGTGGGAGACCGAGTGTGGTTGTCCACAAAGCCCTCCGCTGACCGTCCGAAAACCAACACCGGTTCGCCGCCCCACCCCATTGAGGCGGTCATCAACCCTGTGGCCTATCGCTGACCCTACCGCCTCCATGAAGATACACCCGTTTTCCACCGCTCCCTTCTGGTTCCTGAAGCCCTCGTGTTATCTCCGACGCCCCACCGATCCTGTTTCAACACCTGCACCTGCTGGGGCTGACGCGAGGACAGCGGGTGGTCAGCATTCAAGACTCATGGTGGTTGAAGGGGCGATTTCAGTATTTGGTCGAGCGGACGGGACGGGCCGAGGACTTGACCTGGGTGGACGCTCCACGCCCACTCACCCTCACGCTGCTGTTCCATGAGCGCTTCCCTCTCGGCCGCATCCTGCCCGCCAGACTCGGGAAGGGCCCCTGTGAGGGATAGTGTTGTGGCCCCGCCTCGTGAGCCTGTGCTGACAGAGGAAGAGGACCTGGATGATGAAGAAGAAGAGGAGGAATGCCTTCCTCACCAGGGCCTTCCTCCCCAGGATCTTCCTCCCTGGCAAGGTCTCCTCCCCAGGACCTTCCTCCCTGGCAAGGCCCCCTCCCCAGGACCTTCCTCCCTGGCAAGGCCTCCCTCCCAGGACCTTCCTCCCTGGCAATGCCTCAGGTTTCTCGAAAGCCAAGAGGAACTGCCTGAGAGACGGTATCAGTACGGCCACGGCGGAGGAGAGGAGGAGGGTTCCTGGCTTGATCCCAGGCAACGCCGGAGGGAGAAACGCCAGCAGCAACGAGGGGCGTGGGAGGGCCAGAGATTGAGCTGGACCACACCCCACCAGGTATAAAAGTGGGTGTCTACGCTGCAACTCTGTATGTGACAAAGTGTAAAATGAAGCGAGGATTCGCCTGTGTGCTTGATTTAGTTTTTGGACTCTGAAATAAATCAGCCTTCTGTGAGTACTGCATTCCTTGTTGGCTTTGAATTTGGCAGTGAGAGCCTGGGTGACTGCCAACACTCTTGTCGGGAGAGATAACTGGGATTTTGGAGACAGGCCAGCGTGACTCTCTGTGTTAGCTTCCTTACCTTCTGGGGAAGGGAAGGTGAGACAGAACAAAGCTATATATATAAACAAGTAAGAAATATATGATAATAGTACTATGTGCACAGGATATATGTACCCAACAGACACACTGTTGAACTGAAAGATGGTTTTATATGTTTGTTTTGTTGTAAAAATAAAAAACACTTTTTAAAATGTGTGTTTCCTGTACACAAATAATATCTGCATTTTGTTTTATCAACTTCGCCAGAATCCTTTGTCTTTTGTCTTTGAGTTTAAACCATCTATGTTGATGGATAAGAGTTTTCCATAGTTCTAATTATATCTGGTTCTTCGTCTCCTTGTTGCTCTTATTTCCCTTTATGCTATGTTCGTTGATTTAAGGTCTTCTTTCTTTGTTGCTGGTTAGTTTTCCTTAGTTCTTGTTTTTCTTCTT
>SOZL01000007.1:2700282-2719703 GCA_009733165.1 Naja naja | reverse complement strand
TGGCGGCACTCTTTCCCCTGCGCTTACTATTCACGGAAACTCAATCCTTCCGGAACTACACCATCTGGGAAAGAGCTGCTGGCTATCAAGGCTGCCTTTGAGGCTTGGCGGCATCATCTCGAGGGGGCCTGGCACCAGATAGAGGTCCGCACGACCATCGGAATCTGGAACATCTGACAAGCCAGGAAGTTGAACCAGCGGCAGATCCCGTGGTCGTTTTTGCCCGGTTCAACTTTCGTGTGACCTACATCCCCAGCGGTCACAATCGGAGGGCAGATGCCCTATCCGCAAGCCCGAAACCTGTGCCCCAAAGACTCGCCTTCCTGGATGGTGCTGCCAGCAGAAGCCTTGGCTGCAGTCCAGGAACCGTAGACTTCCGGCTCGTGTAGAGGTGCAGCGCCTGGACGCCTGGTCGCAGCAGAGGAAGGCGGAGGTCGGCCCCGATTCCCCATGGACTTTGGAGGAGGGCTTGCTCAAGCATCGGGATGGCTGTACGCGGCCCACGGGCCGCTTCGGCCCTTCTCTTGAAGCAGTGTCACGACAACCCGCAGCTGGCCATTTTGGCTACTTCAAGACCCTCCACCTCGCGGACTCGGACTTTTGGTGGCCCCGAAAGGCACGACGTTCACATGACATCCTGTGTGCCGTGCCGGCAAGCGAAGGCCGCACGGGTGCCTCCTGGTCTCCTCCACCCTCTACCCACTCCAGACAGACCATGGGGGCATCTCTATGGACTTCTTGACGCACTTGCCGCCGCCCCATGGCTTTACGACCGCTGGTGGTGGTGGACATGCTGACCAAAATGTCGTGCCCTGCCAACAGCCTGCCGCGACTGCCGTCTGTTCGTCAAGCATATTTTCCGCCTCCATGGCCTGCGGACAGGGTGGTTTCGACCGTGGTGTGCAATTCACGGCCCAATTTTGGAAGAGCCTGATGACCGTGTTACAAGTGCAAGTGTGCTTGTCCTCATCGCACCATCCTGAGACTGATGTGGGAACGGAGAAGGTCATTGGCATCCTGGGGCAGTACTTGCGCTGCTTTGTCAACCAACGGCAGACCGACTGGGCCGACTACCTCGCCTGGCGGAGTTCGCGTTCAACAACTCCCAGCACACCTCCACCCAGGTGACTCCGTTCTACGCCAATGTGGGCTACCATCCGCGGTTCTTCCCTCTAACACCTTCGGATTCCCCCGTTCCTGAGGCTCAGGACTTCCTTTCCGAGCTGTACGCCGTTCAGCAGTTGCCGCGCAACACCTGATACAGGCCAAGGAGGACTACAAGTGGTACGCCGACCGCTCTTGACGGGCGACACCCCTGCTGGCGGTGGGAGACCGAGTGTGGTTGTCCACAAAGCACCTCCCGGCTGACCGTCCAAAAGAAACTGGACCACGGTTCGTCGCCCCTACCCCATTGAGGCGGTCATCAACCCTGTGGCCTATCGACTGACCCTACCGCGCTCCATGAAGATACACCCGGTTTTCCACCGCTCTCCTTCTGGTTCCTGAAGCCTCGTGTTATCTCCGACCCCACCGATCCTGTTTCAACACCTGCACCCGCTGGGGCTGACGCGGAGGACAGCGGAGTGGTCAGCATTCAAGACTCATGGTGGTTGAAGGGGCGATTTCAGTATTTGGTCGAGCGGACGGGGGACGGGCCGGAGGACTTGACCTGGGTGGACACTTCCACGCTCCACGCCCCCTCACGGCTGTTCCATGAGCGCTTCCCCTCTCGGCCGCATCCTGCCCGTCAGACTCGGGGGAAGGGCCCTGCGGTGAGGGATAGTGTTGTGGCCCCGCCTCGTGAGCCTGTGCTGACAGAGGAAGAGGACCTGGATGATGAAGAAGAAGAGGAGGAACGGGCAATGCCTTCCTCACCAGGGCCTTCCTCCCCAGGATCTTCCTCCCTGGCAAGGTCTCCCTCCCCAGGATCTTCCTCCCTGGCAAGGCCCCCCTCCCCAGGACCTTCCTCCCTGGCAAGGCCTCCCTCCCCAGGACCTTCCTCCCTGGCAATGCCTCAGGTTTCCTCGGAAAGCCAAGAGGAACTGCCTGAGAGACGTATCAGTATGGCCACGGGCAGAGAGAGAGAGGAGGAGGGTTCCTGGCTTGATCCCAGGCAACGCCGGAGGGAGAAACGTCAGCAGCAACGTAGGGGCGTGGGAGGGCCAGAGATTGAGCTGGACCACACCCCACCAGGTATAAAAGTGGGTGTGCCTACGCTGCAAACTCTGTATGTGACAAAGTGTAAAAATGAAGCCGAGGATTCCGTCTGTGTGCTTGATTTAGTTTTTGGACTCTGAACATAAATCAGCCTTCTGTGAGTACTGCATTCCTTGTTGGCTTTGAATTTGGCAGTGAGAGCCTGGGTGACTGCCAACACTCTTGTCGGGAGAGATAACTGGGATTTTGGAGACAGGCCAGCGTGACTCTCTGTGTTAGCGTTCCTTACCTTCTGGGGAAGGGAAGGTGAGACAGAACAGTTATATATATAAACAAGTAAGAAATATATGATAATAGTACTATGTGCACAGGATATATGTACCCAACAGACACACTGTTGAACTGAAAGATGGTTTTATATGTTTGTTTTTGTTGTAAAAATAAAAAAAACTTTTTAAAATGTGTGTTTCCTGTACACAAATAATATCTGCATTTTGTTTTATCAACTTCGCCAGAATCCTTTGTCTTTTTGTCTTTGAGTTTAAACCATCTATGTTGATGGATAAGAGTTTTCCATAGTTCTAATTATATCTGGTTCTTCGTCTCCTTGTTGCTCTTATTTCCCTTTGCGTTATGTTCGTTGATTTAAGGTCTTCTCTTTCTTGTTGCTGGTTAGTTTTCCTTAGTTCTTGTTTTTCTTCTTTATTTTTTGATTGGTCTTGTTCTTCTTGAGAGTTTGAGTCTAGATCTTCTTTGCTACTTTGATCTTCCGAGCCCACTAGTTGTTCGTACAATTCTTGCGCCTTTCCCAGACTATCTATTTTAATCTTCTTTTCTTTCCAAGAGACCAACATTCCTTCTGGGATCAACCAATGAAATAGAATATCTTGCTTATTTAACTGTGTAGCCAGAAATATGTAATCCCTTCTCTGCTCCCTTACTCTTCTAGGGATTTGTTTGAGGATCTGGATCTCCTTTCCTTTGTATACTATAACTTCTTCTCTAGATATCTTATAAATTATGTCCCTAACTTTCCTTCTCGTGAATCGAATATGGACCTCTTTTGAAAGTTTGTTTCTCCTTGCATAACATCGTCCATTTCCTTTAGCATTTCCTCCTTGTGTCTATCTAGAGCTTTGGCTAAAATTTCTGCCATCACTAGCTCTAGATCTTCGTCTTTAGTTTCCAGTATATTTTGAAATCTAAGGTATGACGCAGCTTTGTCCATTTCGATATAGATCAGGGAATCCTCCATCTCTTTACTCATTGTTTTTATTTGTTGGTCTAGCATTTCTAACTTTTTCTCCATTTGTTCCATTCTTTTCTCTACTTCCTTTATTGTGTGTTCGTTACTTTCCCATGCTTGTTGAATTGACCCTACCTTTTCATCAAGTTTAGACATATCTGCTCTCATTTCTGTTTTTAACTTTCCCATTTCCTCCTTCAGTTCATTATTATCCGCTCTTGTTTCTGAGTGATTCTTTACCATCATTTCTTGAAGTTTGACCATTGATTCTTGTAGTGCAAGTAACGAGGTTTGAATGTTAACATTCGAAGTGGTGTTTTGTTTCTCCGCCATTAGTGTTTCTTCTATTGTTTTCTGTATCCTCGGTGAAGCTGTTGTTGTTGAGGGTGTTGGAATTGGTGTGGTCTTCTTTCCTGTCTTGCTCGTTGTGGTAGTTATATTAGACATTTCTTCTAATATCTCTCTCTGATTATTAAGAATGTTATAAACATTATCCCAAATTGGCATTAAACCATTTAAAATTATTTTTCTTAAGATTTAACTGTTAATGAGATAAATTAAGTAATAGTAATTCCTAATTGATTACACTAAACTCTGCTTGAATTAATTACATTTTAAGTCTAAATCTAGAGTACATATATTATAATATATCTGAGTTTAAATACCAATTAGTTTTATACTTAATAATTAATAATTTCCAGCAAGCATTCCGGTTATTGTATCCAATAGAAGGGAAAGAAGAAGAGAAAATAATCACCTGATGTTCAATTAACAGAATTCACAATTATATTCTATGTTTGCAAGGTAAATATTTAAATAAAAAATCAATATATCTAACCGTATAATTTTCTATATAAAACTCTTTTTAAATATGTAAATATATAAGCATCATTATAGGTATAACTTACAGTTTAAATTGTAAATATAAGTATTATGATAAACATCAGAAAATCTAAATTCTATGTTGATATATATACAGAATATAAAGAGAAGAATTTAATTAAACTATTAAATATAAGTATATAACTATAAGTACAAATTGCCTAAAAGTTTCAATCATTCAATATGTTACAATAAATGTACAGAATTCATTTTCTTTCTTTCTTTCTTTCTTTCTTTCTTTCTTTCTTTCTTTCTTTCTTTCTTTCTTTTTGGACTTGTATGCCGCCCCATCTCCAAAGACTCAGGGCGGCTCACAACTAAAACCAGACAATCAACAATAAATTACTTAAAAGAAAATTAAATAATCTCAAGCCCAATATATTATAACATTAAAATTAGAATTTAAAATTTAAATTTAAAAATTTAAAAATCACCCCCACCCCCCAGGAGGTCAGCATAGCCCGGCCTGTTCGAATAGCCAGGTCTTCAAGTCGTGACGGAAGGTGCGAAGGTCAGGGGCCAGACGGAGCCCCAGGGGTAGTTGGTTCCATAGGGCGGGAACCGCCACAGAATAGGCCCGTCCCCGAGGCACCGCCAGCCGACATTGACTCGCCGACGGCACCCAGAGAAGCCCCTGTCTGTGTGCTCGAACAGGGCAGTTGGTACTTGTTATTGGCAGGACCCATGCCATGTAGGACTTTGAATGTTAATACTAGAACCTTAAATCTCACCCGGAGAGCAACCGGCAACCAATGCAGGTCACACAGGAGGGGTGTAACATGGGAGAATCGGGAAACTCCCATCACCACCCACGCGGCCGCATTTTGCACCAGCTGTAATCTCCGGATGGTATACAAGGGCAGTCCTAAATAGAGAGCGTTGCAGTAGTCAAGTCGGGTGGTAACAAGAGCATGAGTGACTGTACGCAGGGCATCTTGGTCCAGAAAAGGGCGCAGCTGGCGAACCAGCCGGACCTGAGCAAAGGCCCCCCTGGCCACGGCCCCCACCTGTTCCCCCAACCGGAGCCGTGAGTCCAGGAGGACCCCCAGGTTCCACGCCCTATCCACAGGGGGCAACACCTCTCCCCCTATGACCAATGATGGGATCTCCTGACTGGATCAAGATGCCGGTATGTACAGCCACTCAGTCTTGGCGGGGGTGAGTCAAAGCATGTTTCCGTCCATCCAGTTCCGTACCGCATCCAGACAGTGGGACATCACGGAGAGGGCATCACTGACCTGGTTTGGGGTGGAGATGTACAACTGGGTATCATTAGCATACTGGTGATACCTCACCCCAAAACCACAGATGATCTCACCCAGCGGTTTCATGTAGATGTTAAACAAGAGGGGTGAGAGGACCGACCCCTGGGGGACCCCACAAGTGAGAGCCCTCAGAGCCGACCTCTGCCCCCCCACCAACACCGATTGCGAGCACCCCGCGAGGTAGGAGGAGAACCACTGCAGGACAGTGCCTCCCACTGCCAACCCCTCGAGGCGCCGCAATAGGATACCATGGTCGATGGTATCGAAAGCTGCTGAGAGGTCTAACAGGACTAGGACAGAGAGATCAAAACTGTCTCCTGCTGAACCCCCGAAGCCCCCAGGTAGTCCGCTTCATCCAGAAAAAGCGGAAACTGCTGAGCCACCACACTCTCAACAATTAGCTATATATAAAATGAATTAAATAATAGTAGCTCCAACTTAATTCCACTAAACTCTGCTTAAATTAATTATAATTTAAATCTAAATCTAAAGTATAAATGTTATATTATATCTGAGTTTAAGTACCAATTGATTGTATAATTAATAATTTCCAGGAAGCATTCCAGTTATTGTATCCAGTAGAAGGGAAAGAAAAAGAGAAAATAGTCACCCAATGTTCAATTAGCAGATTCACCAGTTCAAAAATTTTAAGGTTCAAAAGGAGTAAAAATGATCAATTTATCCAATTCTTTTTAGTACTTCAGTCTCTCAAAATTTTCCCCCAATTCTGTCTTCTATGTTGTACTATGTTGTACTATCGGATTACTGAGTAATGCTGTTCCCTATGGAAGTTCTCCACTTCCGTTACTTCAGCTGTTTCTCAAAGTCTGTCAATCCTCAGCAAAGAGCAATGTTCACAGCCAAGTAACTTGTGTAAAACTCTCACTTTACAGTTTTTCAGCAGTTAGAATTTCCAAAGGTTTTCAAAGTTTAAAACTTAGTATTCAGAAGGTATCCCGGATCACTATCTTGATCTATTCTGTTTGTTAAAGTGTCCTGCCTCCCCGGCTGTCTATTGTTCCCAGTCACTCTCCGCTCGTTCTCACCTCCGCTTTCTCACCGCCTTCTCGGGTTACAATAGATCTCTCTTCTCTGATACAGCACGAACCTCCTTTCCTTTTAATCTTCTATAATGCAAATTCCTTGCACTATCCTCTCCTTGTTCTTCACCACAGGCTGTCATTCGATCTTGCTTCCCCTTTTTGCTGACTGTTAGGACTTTGGAGCTACCATCCTGAGTATGCCAGCCTCTCGATTGCTGGGCTCAACGGGGTTTCTCTCCATCACACTGATGATCATGTATTGCCAGACTGCTCCTCGAGTATCCCCACTCCAACATGCTTCCCTTCAGGCTTCATGTATCCCTTTGTGATCGTTCGAGCACCAGAAAAGAGGGGTGAAGAACAGAGCTAGCTCTTCAGCCCCTCTGGGTGTCCCAACATCACCACCGGAAGTCTCTGTTATTGAGTGATATACTTTTTATGTTTTTTTTCTTTTTTTCGTTCTTATGTTTTATGTTTTTTTGTTTTTTATGTTTTATGTGTTTTTTAAATGTAATAAAATTCAATAAAGTTTATTTAAAAAAGAAAAGAAAAGAAAGAGGCTTGGAGAAAATAACCATAAGAGAAGGAGCAATAGCAAAAGAACCAAGAGAGTCAAGGACGACTAGAACAGCAAAACCTATCCATAAGTAAAAACATGGAAGAAGAAATAAAATTAATGTCAATTAACATAAATGTGCTGAACTCTGCAATAAAAAGGGAAAGAACTTTCAGTAAATTAGAAAAATTAAAGTTGGATATAACTTGTCTACAAGAAGTTCACATTAAAAAGCAACATAACAAGATATTGGAATTGTCGGTCTCTGCCAAGAACTGGATCTTTTAATCAATAAACCAGGCTACTCACACTTGTAGTAGTGTTGCAATTGTAGAGTTTATTGCTGTATTCCCAATTGTGGCTAAGAGCTTCAACAATGGATAACCATGAAAAGTCAGCGTTGAAAACAGTTAACTCCGAAAATTGTTTTATCCGCCCCTGCCCAATTACCTAGAATCCGCCCCACCCTAATCCACCCATTACCTAATTATCCATGCCACCACCCGTGCCTAATTACACCACGCCTAAGCTAATAATTACGTTCCTCCCTCCACCCTGCCTCCCATTAGTATCCCAAATAACAATTATCAATTCGCCTCAAACCCAGCACTGTGTTAAAGCCAAACAGTTCCACAGTTCAAAGATGCATCCATCTGTATTATCTGAGCTCCAAGGCTGCAGCCCTCCCACACTCCAAAGCTGACATCTGGGGCTGTGAAATGTCACCTGCAGCCCTCCCTCCCTTCACTGCTGGTCTGAACCCTAAATCTACATTTAAAAATAAATCTTAAGTCTGATTACTGTCCTGTAATTGTTCTGAAAAGCCAGAGAACACTGGGGAGAGAGCCACAAAGAGAAGCAGGGGTGGAGGGATCAGGTCTGCAGCCTTTATAATTTGTCTTGATGTGTCTTGATATAGAACAGTGTTTGTCAACCTTGGCAACTTTAAGAAGTATGAACTTCATCTTTCAGAATTCCAGGTGGGAGTTGAAGTCCACATATCTTAAAGTTGCCAAGTTTGAGAAACACTAATATAGAACAACCTTTCTCAGACTGATGTCTGTGAGATATTTTGGAATTGCAACTCCCAAATTCTCAGCAATTTAGGCAACACATTAGATCAGGGGTCCCCAACTCCCACTACTATGCCATAGCCTGTTTGAAACTGGGCTGCGTGAGGGACAACTGCATGCACAAAGCTTCACTCGCACGAGCAAGCACGTGTGGGAAGCTCCACTTGCTTGAGCAGAGGGGGTTTGTGCTCGTGTGCAAAGTGACCGGTGCTCACGTGAGTGGTGCTTTGAGTGCAAGCACCCTCCACTCAGGCGTGATGTCCCACCACTCACACCAATGGATCTGTGCATGGTGCAGGCGCCTGCCTCTTGCATCACCCTGCACCAGGCCAGGCCACCAAAGTGAAAAAATTGCAGACTGCTGCATTAGATATCTGTGGTATGACTACTACTAAGGTACTACTGTGCTGTGAAATTCTCTACTCTGAAACAGCACTGTCTGGGTAGGATGAGCATGCATTACTCTTGTCAGTAACACTGCATAATTCTTATCTGCCTAGAGTTTCTCAAATAGTATTGTGCCCCAGATAAAACTGCATAAAGTGAAAACAAAAATGCTTTGTTTTTAATCCAGGACAACATTGCATTCCAGAGGTTCTGTTGAACTTTTTTAGCTCAACTGTGATTCAGAAGAAATAAAGCCTAAAGTGTTTTGGTTGTCCAAGGCTTTGATTAAAATACAATGTCAAGGAATCCCAGAGTGATTTTACAAGGTGAGTGTGACAAGGCTGGTGTCTATCACCTCTTTCCCTTCAGCAGTTTGCAGTGCAGCATAGCACTAGCAATAAGACTTATATACCACTTCACAGTGCTTTACAGCCCTCTTAAGCGGTTTACAGAGTCAGCATATTGCCCCCAACAATCTGGGTCCTCGTTTTACCGACCTCAGAAGGATGGAAGGCTGAGTCAACCTTGAGCCGATGAGACTTGAATCATCCACCTGGATTTGGGCAGAAAGCACTCAGCACATGACCAGAAACATTGATTTCATGTTGTTTCTGGTCATGTGCAGAGTGCATTTGGACAGAGTCTGGAAGAAACTGCCTCACCTAGTCCCTCAGGAAAGCAAGGCTCTTAATCCATCAAGTTGAATCAAAATAACTTTTACTGAGAGAGAAGTGATTGCAGGGGAACAAGGCAAAATCTGAAAAAGGCCATACAATGCAAATAGCATTCTTTTGTTTCCCCAAGCCCACCCCCCCTAACCAGTCTACCAGCAGCCAATGTAATGCCGCAAGGTTGTTTTGAGAATCTCTGAGGTGTGAAGAGTTAACAGTTCACCCTCAGGGCATGACAGCCTTGAAGACAGGCTAAAACCGGCTGGGAGAGAGTTTGCTCTGACTCCGAAGACACTCCCCCTCCTTTCTGTCTCCGAAGATGCTCCCCTTCCCTAATTCCCAAGCAGTTACAGCAAAAGCAAGAAGCAAACTAGAATTGCCAACAAGCCTCTTCCCCCACCTTCCAACAAAATGGCAGGACACTATGGCAGATCTGACAGAATCACAGCAATGTCCTCTATCCCCCCACCACCACCAAAGCCAACACCAATGCTGTCAAAAGAATTATGCTGAGAAGAGGGTTTTTTTCAGTTCGGATGCAGTTCCATTGAGGACTACTTGTTGAGTGCTGTTGGTCAGCCAGTTACAAATCCATCTGGTGGTGATGTTGTCTAACCCATATTTTTCTATCTTATCGAGTAGTAGATTGTGGTCTACTTTGTCAAATACCTTGCTGAAATCCAAGTAAATTATACCCACAGCATTCCTCTGTTCCACTAATTTTGTCACCTTGTCAAAGAATGCAATAAGATTTGTCTGGCATGATCTGTTTTTGACAAACCCATGTTGGCTGTTACACATGGAAATTGATCTTATACACCTAAGAATATAAAGAACCAGACTTCCGGTTGGCTGTCAGCAAGAAGGGACGTGCGGGCAGACAACTCTGCGGAACACCGACCTTCATCCTCGTCTCGCAGGACTCTACGGAGTCAAAAGGGAGCTTGGAGAGCTGCCGAAGGAGAAGGGTCCCTATAGAGAAGCCACGGACGGCGATGCGTGGCGGAATTGGGGTTAACCAGACACGAGTGGACGACAGAGCAGGAGACCAGCAATGGCCACACACGAGCGCTGACAGCTGACAACACCAGTGGTGAACAAGCGGAACGAAGGTACGGCTAAACGAGCTAAAAGAAACAACCGATAAACGTTAAAAATTTATCTCGAAAAATAGAGGCGCAATAATAAGAGTTTAAAATACTCAGACAAAAGAGAATTGCTCCAATTAAGGAGGGTGGTAGAGCGGCGAGATACATGGAGAGCAGAAAGATCGGAAGAAAACTGTAAACCTAAATGACAGAAGGAAGAGAAGATCAAACAACAGTTTGCTGCCCAGCAAGATTTTTGTGGGATTTTGTGATCGGATTCTGGGAGAACTGAGTCTGAGTCTGTCCCCCTTTTCGAACTAAAGATTAGCAGTGGAGTTTGTTTAAAACGGACGCTGCGGACTTAAAGACAATCTCGATTTTGGGACACAGAGTACGGACAGGCGAACTTATCGATTTAATTGGTAAATGGAGAGGGAGATTGTTTTTTATCTTTTGAATTTGGATAAATATTGGAAACTGTGGTGAGACAAAAAAAAAAGAATAAAGAACCTACGCTAGTGAACAGACTAAGCCTGGTGGATGATACAGCAAATTTTGAACAGACTATGAGACATGGAAAGAGAAACACCTATCAAGGAAGGAGAGAAGGGGGGAAACGATCTGATAGAAACTACAAAGTAACTTTTTACAACAAAGTTAAAAGAACTGAATAGTGACTTATTTTTCTTTCTCCTTTTCCCTTTTCTTCTCTCCTGTTCTTAGCAACCCCTTCCTCTTTCCCTCTCCCCTTCTTTACTCTCCTCTTTAAAATTTAGGAATACAATCTAATTAACCAATCAATTAATGAATTAATTAATTTAACAAACTAATGAAAATAGAAGTGTATAGATTTACTGAATTACTGAAATTGCTTATTTAATAGAGATAGAATTTTGATTAGTATAGACAATATATTTTCCAACATTAATTAACGACAAGAGGGGAAATATCAAGGAGGGAGGAGAATTGGGGAGGGGGAGGAGTAAGTGGAAGTGGCGGATTAAGAATAATATTGGGGAAAAAATTGTGGAAATTTTTTTAAATATGACAAGCACTGCAAGTGGTTCTAAAACTGGCACTGCCAGGAAAATACCCACCCAAACAATGACCACAACAGCTATGACGAGCCATTCCACGCAGAGGGCAATAGACGAAATGCTTCCAAAAGAGTGCTCAAATTCCACAAAAGATTTACAAGGCTTATTGTTAAATATGCAAGAAATGATGGTTAAAAACCATGAAGACATGAAAAACGAGATAGGGACAGTAAGATCAGAACTAAAAGAAAAAATACAAAAAATAGATGAAAAGTTTGAAGCCTTTCAACAGGAGATGAGGAAAAACCAAGAAAAGATAGTAAAAATTGAGACAAAGAGGAAAAAAGAGTAGATGATCTAACTGACAAATTAGAAAAAGAGAACAAGGAATTAGAGATGGCAATAATATTTCTAGAGTCAGAAAAGGCAGCCCACTATTTAAGATTACAGAATGTCAAAGAGGAAAAAGGAGAAAACCTATGGGAGCTGATTGCCAATATATTGGCCAAATTGCTAGAGACGGATAAGGAAGAGGTGATGAAGGAGATAGACGAACTTTACAGAGTTCAAACAAATTATGCAAGGAGGTTTAACCTCCCGAGAGAAGTACATATTAAACTAGTTAAGAAATCCCTCAGAGATGAAATTTTACATAGAATAAGAGATGAACCACTTGAATACGCTAATAAGCAAATAACCGTCCTAAAACAAATCCCAAAGAGAGTCAGAGATTTAAGGAGACCATACCAATTTTTGACAACAAAATTGATAAAATATAACGTAAACTTTAGATGGTTGGTCCCAGAGGGTATCATGGTGACGTGGCATGACAAGAATTTCAAATTAGACACCCCTGAAAAAGCAGAGAACTTTTCTGACCAACAACTAACTAGGGAAGAGGAAACTGAGGGGGAAACTCAGGAAAGAGGGGGACTGGAAGGGAGGAAAATGGCAGTAGTAAACAGAAGGGACTATAATAGATAATAAAGAGAGAAGGAATGGAAAAGTTGAACCTCCAGAAGAAACCAAAGAGCCCAAGGAAACTAGAATCACAAGAAGCACTGGACAAAGAAATCAATAAAAACTCAAATTTCTGTGATTTGATATCATTGAATATTAATGGCCTGAATTCCCCAGTATAAAGGAAAAAACTCTTTAAAAATTTACAGGCACAAAAGGCGGACATTATAGCTCTACAGGAAGTACATATTGCACAAAAACAAAAACACTTGTTAGAAAATAAAAAATTAGGGAAAGCCTTCTCCGCTCTGGATGTACAAAAAAAAGAGTAGTAGTTCTCTATATAAAAGAATGGATTCCAAGTATCGAAATATACGAAGACAAGGAGGGTAGGATACTGATGGTGGAAATTGAACTGAGAAATAGAAAAATTCTATTAGCCGTAATTTATGCACCGAACGGCCTACAAGAATCGTTTTTTCTGAGATTGTACAATAAACTTAAAGAATTGCAATATGAAGAACTGTGTATTATAGGAGACTTTAATGCTGTGATTGATAAATTACTGGATTATAAAGGAAATAACACTAATTTAGAGAAGAAGAAAAAGTTACCAAAAATATTTTTTGATTTGACCAGAGTTCAATATCAGTGACGCTTGGAGAGAAAGAAATTTGGGGAAAAAACAGTATACATACTATTCCAATCGACATCAGTCATGGTCAAGACTTGACATGACGTGGATGACTAAAAAACTAAATTCAGAAATACAGGATATAACTATTGAGCCAAATGTACTGGCAGACCATAGTATGATTAGACTTAGATGGAAAGGACAACAACAGACACCGGGGATGGACACTCCAAAGGTCAATCTTAAAAGAGGAAGCATTTAATAAGATGCTAACAAAAGAATTGGAATATTTTTGGGGGGAGAATAAAGAGGAAGATACTTCCCCACAAAACAATTGGGATACAGCTAAAGCAGCAATAAGAGGAGTAGCAATTAAATACATGGCTAGGAGAAATAAGGAAAAAAACAACAAAGAAAAAGACTAGAACAGGAATACAAGGAATTGGAGGGAAAATTACAAATTACACCACAGGAAAAACAACTTAAATTACAAATGTACTTAATTAAACATAAAATAAATTTAATAGAGAAAGAAGAGCTAGCTCAGAAACTAAAAACGACTAAACAATATCAATTTGAAAATGCAAACAAACCAGGGCGCTGGTTAGCTTATAAACTGAAAAAACAAAAAGAAAAGAGGTGGGTCACCAAACTAAAGAATGATCAGGGAGAGATTTGTTTTCAAGAGGAAGACAAAAGACAGATTATACAAAAATACTACAAGGAATTATATACAGAAGAGAAACACCCAACAGAAGACCAAATTAAAAGATACTTAAAGAATGCAGAACTTACAGAAATCTCAGACGAAGATAAAGAACTTTTAAATCGTGAAATAACAATAGAAGAGGTTTATTGGGCAATTAATAAGCAGAAAACCGATAAGGCTCCAGGACCAGACGGCCTGCTAGCAGAAATTTACAAATCCCAACAAGATATATTAGGTAATAAAATGCTAAAAATATTTAATGATGTCTTAGACAAAGCTAAAACCCCCAGAACATGGCAGGAAGCAAGGATAACTATTATTCCCAAAGTGGGACGCGATCTTACGGACCCGGGAAATTACAGACCAATTTCTTTACTCAATGTTGATTATAAAATTTTTATGGCAATTGTTGCAGAAAGACTTAAAAAAATCCTTAATGAATTTATATCTACAGACCAAAATGGATTTCTCCCCCACAGACACCTTAAAAACAACATTAGAACAACTCTAGACGTGTTAGAATATTATGAGGATCGCAGTGCCGAGCAAGCTGCATTATTGTTCTTAGATGCCAAAAAGGCATTTGACAATGTAAAATGGGAATTTATCTTGCAACAAAGTAAATACATGAACCTAGGACCAAAATTTATAAATGTGATTCTGGCCATATATCAAAAACAGAAAGCTACAATCCTGATAAATGGGGGATTAACAGATAAATTCCAAATTCAAAAAGGAACCAGACAGGGATGCCCATTGTCGCCACTTCTCTTCATTATGACACTGGAAGCCTTAATTAGAACAATTAAAAAAGAAAAAGATATTAAAGGTCTAAAAATAAAAAACAAAGAATTTAAACTTCAAGCATTTGCAGATGACCTACTTTTCATTTTAGAAGAACCACAAACTTCGGGATTAAAACTATTAGAAAAATTAGAAGAATTTGGAGAAATGGCGGGGTTAAAGATCAATAAGAACAAAACAAAAATGATTACCAAAAACATGACAAACAAACAAAAAAATTTATTGGTGGCAACAATGGGCATCGAAATTGTAGACAAAATAAAATATTTAGGAATTATAATTTCAACCAAATATACCACATTAAAAAAAGACAACTACGATCCACTAATAAAACGAATATCTGAGGATATGGGAAAATGGGACAAACTAAATCTATCTTTTATGGGAAGAATAGCTACAATAAAGATGAACATCCTACCCAAAATCCTGTTCCTCTTTCAAAATGCCCCTATAAAGCTAGAAAGAACTTTTTTGATAATCTGAACAGATTGGTATCAGATTTTATTTGGCAAAAGAAAAAACCGAGGGTGAAACTAAAGTTGCTGCAGGACGCTATGGAAAGAGGAGGGTTTGGCCTTCCCGACTGGGAGCTGTACTATAGAGCTGCAATATTAACATGGATTAAAGATTGGATCAATCACAGAAACAAAAGAATACTAATATTAGAAGAGTACAATCTCCAGTTGGGATGGCACACCTTCCTCTGGCAGGACAATCTAAAGGGATATAGCTATGTACAAAACCACAAAGTGAGACAGACTCTCTTAAACACATGGTTCAAAATTAAAAGACAAATCTACATAGAAACACCCATTTGGTTATCATCACTAGAAGCGCTAATGCATCCACACCTATTACGACAAGATAAAATCATTACATATGAAGAATTACTAGATGACAAAGTGGAACTACAAACCAGACAGGAATTGAAAGACCAGGGAATCGAGCTGGAATGGTGGGCCTATTTGCAACTCCAATCTAAATACTTAAAAGATAAGAAAGAATGGGGTATCAGCAGGAATAGAACTGAATTGGATGAAATTTTATTAGGACCGGATGAAAAGATGACAAAAAAAATATACCAAGTTTTATTAGAAGTTAAATTAGAAGAAGAAAAAGTCAAAGAAACAATGATTGTATGGATGAAAAATTTTGGTTACAATATAAATTTAGATGATTGGCAAAAAATCTGGACCAGAAATAAAAAAATAACCCTAGTGATACCTTTCAAGGAAAATTTATACAAACTATTTTATAGATGGCATATACCTCCAACAAGATTGGCAAAAATAAATTCTAAACTTTCCCCCACCTGCTGGAAGTGTAATAAAGAGAGAGGAACCTACTATCATTTATGGTGGAGTTGCAAACAGGCCCAAGAATATTGGCAAAAAATATGTAAATGGATGCAGGAAATATGTGAAGTGGAAATACACTTCAAACCGAATTTTTGTTAGGAATTAATACCAGGACATATGCTAAAGAAACTATGTACTTAATGATCCACATTACCACTGCAGCAAGAATGGCATATGTGCAAAAATGGAAAAACAAAGATACTCCAAGTGAAGCGGAACTATTGAGGAAGATTACATCATGCGCAGAAATGGACAAATTAACAAAGGAACTAAAAAACAAAGAAGAAACAGACTATTACAAAATATGGAAAAAAATTTATGGTTGGCTAGAGAGGAGAAAGATCCAGTAATCTTTTGAACGATTGGACTTAACGAGTGAAGGACAATGAGGGAAGCAAGCTTAGCTGTACCATGTTCCAAATGTAATGTATGTTTGTTTGTGTCTATGTTTGTGTATTTATACAATAAAAACTATTATAAAAAAAGAATATAAAGAACCAGACTGGACTCCATGTTTGCTCTTAATCTGAACTTTTAGAGATCAGAACATTTATATAACTTGTTATGAACATGTTTACTCTGTTAAAGTTATGTAGAATTGCAAAATATTATGTCCTTGGCTTGGTTTGAGATGCATACTAAGGTTGCTTTGACATTATAAGAGATGTTAATGATCTCTTGTGTAATCTTTTAAGTAGAAAACAGGAAATCTGATGAGAATGAAGAAGTGGAAAAAGTTGGGGAATTTCCAGGGACGCATGGGGGGAGTTATGAAAAATATCAAGAATTTTCTTATGAGATTCTCTGTAATTTCTATGTGTGAAAAACAGGAAGTATTGTGTAATCTTCTAAATGTGATAATCCTATATGGCGGGGTGGCGGTTATTATCTGGGAGACCCTGATTCCAAGGGAGGTCACTGTTCCTGAGGTAGGCGGGTCTGAATCCCTTCTCCTGAGGTGGGGGCCTGGAGGTCAGATGGCCTTGCTGCTTGCATACCTCTCCCCAGCTGTGCAGCGGCCCTGCCTGGGCCTCGACATCCTCTCGGGGTGGGGTGGAATTCCCAGGGCTTATGGTCCTGGGTGATTTCAACTTGCCTTCCCTGGGGGGGGCGTCGAGCCTGGCCCAGGAGTTCATGGCCTCCATGGCGGCCATGGGCCTGACCCAGTTAGTTCAAGGCCCGACTCATGAGGGGGTAACACGCTTGACCTAGTTTTGTCTCGGAACAGTGGCGTAATGATCTAGGGAGGGTAATGTTATTGCCCTACCTGTACCATGGTCAGATCATTATCTCCTATGGCTGGTCTTCCAACAAACCACCCCACACCGCTGGGATGAGGAGCCACCTAGATGGTTCCGCCCCAGGCGTCTGATGGACCGGAGGTTCCAGATGGAACTGGGGTTTTTCCCACTTCCCTTAGCCACAACTCGTCGAGGACCTGGCGGCAGCCTGGCAGCGGGCTGCTAGGAGCCCTCGACAGAGTTGTCCCCATCGCCCCCTCATTCGGCGTGGATCCCGTCGGCTCCCTGGTATACTGAGGAGCTCCGGGAGATGAGCGCCGTCGGAGGGGCTTAGAGAGCAGATGGAGGTCCACCCATCCGACTCCGACCGAGCCCAGCTAAGAGCCCATTAGGACTTACCTGGCAGCTATGGGAGCGAGAAGGTCTTATCTCTCCGTCTCTCATAGCGTCCATGAATAACTGCCCAGCCGCCCTGTTTAGGGTCACCCATTCTCTCCTACATCCGGGGAGGCGGTGGACCCACTGCAGGGTAGTAGCTGAGAATTTGGTCAATATCTGTGGATAAGATCGCTCGGATTCGGGCGGGTTGGACTCTGGTTTGCAGTGGTCTGTGAAGGGGTGCAAGTAGTCTGGCTAATGTGACCTGGGCTGAGTTTGATCCTGTTTCTGAGGATGAAGTGGACAGGATTATCACGGCGACTGAGTTCCACCACATGTTTATTGGACCCGTGCCCTTCCTGGTTGGTTCGCCTCCAGGGAGGTCACCTGCTGGCTGGCTCGGGCAGTGGTCAATGCTTCATTAAGGGAGGTGTCTTTCCGCTGCCTTGAAAGAGGTGGTGGAGACCCCTCCTGAAGAAGCCTGCCCTGGACCCAGCCGTGTTAGACAACTTTCGTCCGGTCTCCAACCTTCGCTTTTGGCGAAGGTTGTTGAGAGTGTGGTGGCTCAGCAGTTTCCGCTTTTCCTGGATGAAGCGGACTACCTAGATCCTTACCGGCTTCCGACCCGGGTACAGCACGGAGGCGGCATTGGTCGCTGATGGATGATCTCTGGAGGGCTCGGGACAGGGGTTTTCCTCTGTCCTGGTCCTGTTAGACCTCTCAGCGGCTTCGATACCATCGACCATGGTATCCTGTTGCGCCTCGGGTTGGGAGTGGGGGCACTGTTTTGCAGTGGTTCTCCTCCTATCTCAGGGCTATGTCGGTGTTGGCGGGGGCAGAGGTCGACTCGAGGGCTCTCACTTGTGGGGTCCCCAGGGGTCAGTTCTCTGCCCTCTTGTTCAACATCTATATGAAGCCGTTGGGTGAGATCATCCGTGGTTTGGGGTGAGGTATCATCAGTATGCTGATGATACCCAGCTCTACATCTCCACCCCAAACCCGTCAGTGATGCCCTCTGTGATGTCCGTTGTCTGGATGCTGATGCGGACCTGGATGGATGGAAACATGCTTGACTCAACCGGCCAAGACTGAGTGGCTGTTCATACCGGCATCTCGGTCCAGTCAGGAGATTCCATCATTGGTCATGGGGGAGGTGTTGCCCCTATAGAAAGGGCTCAGAACCTGGGGTTCTCCTGGACTCAGGCTCAAGTTAGAGGAGCAGGTGGGAGCCGTGGCCAGGGGAGCCTTTGCCCAGGTCCGGCTGGTTAGCCTTCGCCCGTTCTGGACGAGATGCCCTGCACAGTCACTCATGCTCTTGTGACCTCCCGACTTCGACTACTGCAATGCTCTCTATTTAGGGCTGCCCTTGCATGTCATCCGGAGATTGCAGCTGGTGCAGAATGCAGCCAGGTGGTGATGGGGTTTCCGATACTCCACGTTACACCCCTCCTGCGTGACTTGCATTGGTTGCCAGTTGCCCTCGGGTGAGATTCAAGGTTTTAGTGTTAACATTCAAAGTCCTACATGGCATGGGTCCTGCCAATAACAAGTACCAAGCCCTGTTGAGCACACAGACAGGGGCTTCTCGGGTGCCGTCGGCAAGTCAATGCCGGCTGGCGGCGCCTGGGGGGAGGCCTATTCTGTGGCGGTTCCGCCCTATGGAATCAACTACCCCTGGGGCTCCGCCTGGCTGACCTTCGCACCTTCCGCCACGACCTGAAAACCTGGCTATTCAACAGGCTGGTGGGCTGATCTCCTGGGGGAGGTTAAATTTTAAATGGTATACTGGGGTTTTAACTTAAATTAGACTTGTGACTATTTAATATTGTTTTAAATTAATTTATTGTTATGTTTTGGTTTTAATTGTGAGCACGAGTCTTGGAGATGGGGTGACATACAATCTAAATAATAAATAAATAAATAAATAAATAA
>SOZL01000007.1:2649585-2699282 GCA_009733165.1 Naja naja | reverse complement strand
CGGACAGGTAGTCTGGGATGCATGTGCGTGTGACCAGCTGCTGTCTTCCAGGTTCTGTTGTGTGCATGCGCACCAGCCAGCTGGTCTTTGTGCGATGGAACCCAGAAGTGCCACTGGCCACTGTGTGCATGCACACTGGACAACTCTCTTCTGTGTTCCAGCACTCCAGTGTGCATGTGCTCCAGTTTTGGCACTCAGTGCCGAAAAGGTTAACCATCACTGGTCCAGAGCATGGGTGTCAAACATGTGGTGTAACGTTGCCATCATGTGATGTATCGCAACGTTATTCCCTTCGTGGAGCTGGGGTGGCCATGGCCTGTGCATGACGCATCTGGCCCATGGGCCGCCAGTTTGACACCCCTGGTCTAGAGACAAGTCTAGCCACTCTGAAACTCAAACAACAAAATGAAAAGCCCCAAAAGAAGACTGCAACCAAACTGAATACAGTAAGGAATAACTAACTAACACAGAAAATGAACCTTTAGAGATAGACCAATGGTGACATTTCACTCATAAAAAGAAAAAAAATCAAACCTAGTCCAGTCTAGTTAAGCCCTGTTGGGTCTAAACAATTTCATAATCTTCCCTTGGAAGAACGTGAGCAGACACGTAGAGAAGGGACATCATCAAGTGTACCAATTGTAGAAAAAAGGTAGACCAGACTTCTTTAAGAAAAAAGAGGCATGTGTTGGTGATAGGAGACTCAGTGCTCAGGGGAACTGAACCAGCAATTTGTGGACTGGACAATCTAACTAGGGAGGTTTGCTGTCTCCCAGGAGCAAAGATCAATAATATGACTGAGAGGCTTACTAAAATAAACCCGCTGATTATTATCCCTTTCTTCTCTTTCATGTGGGGACAAATGATACGACAAAAACAATATCAAGAAATGTGTTTGAATATTAGTAGCTCAGGTTGGTAGTTAGGCTGTTGGTTTGAGCTCTAAGCTTGGCAATTTGGTTGCAAACGTTTCGTCACCATTCGAGGAGACATCATCAGTGCATTTTGAATTGTGCTCATCTGTCAGAACACAGGTCTTTAAATACCTTTTTATGAGATGCAAATTAGTCTGAATGTTGTTTGTTTGGATATTTCTCAGTCATGGTCTGAGTTCGGACTGTTTGTTTGGTTGGCTGTTGTTGCTGGGTTTTTAAGTAAGAAATCATCCAGAAAAGGGCTAGCCTGGATCAGCAGTGGCGTGGCCCAGCAGGCCGCAGCACCAGAAAGAAGGCTAATCATAAACCCCACTTTATCCTGGTCAGTGGGAAAGTATTCAGCTCTCAGGCTGATAAAGAGCTGGCATTGTCCCACAAATGCTGGAAACATAGCTTGGTTGCCATCGAATTTATCAGGCATCGCGACCGGGCATTTCCTCCAGGGAGGTGGAGCAGTGTGAGCTTGGAGCTGAGCCACCTGTGCTGCTAGCAAAGGCACCTGTTGAGTGAGTGTTCTCTGCACAAAGCTGCTCCATAGTAGTAGATGGTTGTTGGGGCAGGAGACAAACTGTTCTGATGCAAGCTTAGCAGAACCAAGAAACAGACTCCTTGTCCCAAAAAAACCCCCTTTATTAAGTTACTGTGAATTCATGGCATTCACACACACAAAAGTCCAGGCAATAATCCTTCCAAAAGTTAAGTGCAAGAGCAGACCTTATCAGTCCTTGGATAATTGCCAGGCAGAGAGCTTCCAGTCGCAAAGCTGTAAATTAATTCCTGGCAAGGAGACTCCGAGGCACAAACCACAATAAGCAAATCTTCATAATAATAAGCAAACTAATTGTCTCCTGCAACCACCACTTCTTCTATTTATTCCCCAGGGAGGGGCCATTCAGTGTTCACGTGTGCCTTTTCTTCCGAGTTGGCCCCTGTTCCTTAATTGTTCTCCTCTCCTGACAGCTCTGCGCATATGTGCATCTGGAACAGGCTCCAGCTGTTCTTCTTCCCCACTTATCTCCGACTCCAAAGGCAGCTGGGAAACGTTGGATGGCCCTGGCCCTCTCTCTGATTCTGATGCAGAGAATCCATCAGAGCCTTCCCCAGACTCCAGGACTGGCCCAAGTTCCTCCCCAACCTCTCACTCCTACTGTGAGTCTGCGCAGCTCTGTTGGCAGCTGGCGGGCCACAACAGTGTAATGCAGATTAGGGTTAGAGTTGTTTATCTGGGTGCTTCTGAGTCATGGTCTGGTTTCAGCTTGTTTGATAGTCTGAGTGTCTGGCTGTTGTTACTGAGACGTGGTCCAATTTCTTGTGAGCCAATGTGCTATAATTTTCCAGTTTAACATTTTTATTAGGTTATAAGATAAAATACAAAATACAAAAGAAAATAGGAAGACACAATAGGGGGGAATGGTGGAGAAAAAGTGAGGAGAAATTGGGGAAAAGAAAAGAAACATTGACTTCTGACTCCCTCTGTTGCATTAAAAAAAAAGCATTAGCATCAAACCACATTTTGTTTTTCCATAATAATATAAACTAGGTTATAATTCTGTTGCTGTGTAGTGGGATGCCTGTTTGTTCACTTTAAATGCTACCTTCAGGACTTCTGGTGGTGAGGTCATGGTGAAAGGGGGAAAGGAGAACGGTCTCCTCTGTTCCTGGAACCCATTCTTTTGCTTTGGGGACCCTTTGGGGGCGCGAAGAGCCTGTAGAGCCAAGCGGAATAGAGGAGAAGCCTGGATGACAGTGAGGTGAAAGGCAATTGCCCACCGCCATGAAAGGGAACTCCTGAAACCTGAAGTGAAAGTGCCTGTCATACTAGTATGGCAGACCCGAGGCTGTGACTAAGCCACAGATGAGAAGTGAAGAGATTACTAACAGATTGTGTCATTAAAGCTGATCAGAAAATCCCAGAGATGCAATGGTGGTGATTTGCCAAAAGAAAGTGAGTCCTGAATTTTTTACTGAAAAGTGAAGCTTTGGCAGGTGGGAAATCCCTGAGGAACGCGCGGCGATTTGGCAGACCGAGCAGTGATTCAGCAAATTTGCATAGACTAAAAAGTTTGAGAAAAGAGAGGACACAGAACTTTGAGTGAATGATTCCAGGAGGTGGCGAGGAAAGATGAGCGGATATACAGAGGAGGGTACGGAAAGAAGAAAGAGGATTTGAAAGATTTAAAGAAGGAATCTGTTATGTATGCAGGTTTGAATGTCATTGGTTAAGTTTGAACTGTTCTTGTAAAATGTCAGAAATGATTGGTTTAAAAAGTGCGGGAAAACCCTGCACTCTGATTGGCTGGCAACTGCAACTGCTAGCTATAAGTAGCAGCCGCAGCCCAGCCAAATCGGGTCTGTTATGAGCTGTAGTCACTAATAAACTCTTCACTGAAGCACTCCGCATCTGACTCTTCATGCAAATCTAACACTGGCGACGAAGGTGGGATCCTTCCCGAAGAGAAGACAACGTGGAGAACAAGCTGAGAGAGATGGCTGCGCCGAACACCCCCCCAGCCCCGTTCGATCTGACAGCAGAAGACTGGGACTCGTATGCAGATCGTTTCCAAATGTATTTGGAGGGAAACGATCTCGCCGACATTTCCGAGAAGTGGAAGAGGGCAGTCTTTCTCACACACTGCGGTCCGGCCGTTTTCAAGATGGTGAAGGCATTGGCGGGAGCTGCAGACGTCAAGGTAATGGACTGGCCCGACTTAGAAAAGTTATTAAGAGCCCATTACGCGCCACAAGTATCGTGCCTCATTAAGAGACACGAATTCTACCGTCGGGATCAAGGGGAAAGCGAAAACGTTAATGACTTCGTGGCAAGTTTAAGGGACATTGGGGGTGCATGTGAGTTTATCAACTTAGAAGAGGCCACGCGCGATCGATTTGTTCTAGGCCTAAAAGACAAGGTTTTGCAGAGCAAATTATTAATGAAACCTAAGATCACACTTAAGGAGGCCATAGAAGAAGCTTCTTCAGCGGAAGCTACCAAGTCCTCAGCAGCAGCCATGAAGAAAATTAACAAGGCCACAAGCCATCCTGATGTGGAAAAATCCACAACAACCCATTGCGAGCAAATAAATTCTGATTCAGACATCTGCCTACGTTGTGAGAAAAGAGGTCACCTAGCAAGAGTCTGCAAATCATCTAGAACTCCACCTAGTAGGAAGAAATTTCCTGAGAAAGAATTCAAGCATAACAACTTCAGTGAGAAAATGGGGTGCAACACAGAAGCAAATGGGAAGAATGAAACTCATCAAACAGTCACCATTGGTCACTCTTCGCCCTTAAGAAGCAGAAAAGTTCATGTGAAGGTACTTATTGAAGGAATGCCTTGTCAAATGGAAGTGGACTCAGGCTCCTATTTATCTATGGTGTCATGGGACACTATTCAAAGGCTACTTCCCAACATTCAGAAGAAACATTTCCAGAAGCAAGCACTGACTCTTAAAGACTACCAAGGGAACAAGATTCCAGTAGTTGGAACAAGAGAATTCAACGTGAAGTTCAAAGGCCACACCAAACATTTGCCCCTGACCATCGTGGACAAGGATTGCCCAAGCTTGCTGGGACTTGAGTGGTTCAATCCACTAGGCATCGAGGTGACTGGCATCAATCATGTGAGCAACATTGAATGGGAGGAGGCCTTGAAGTCTTGAGTTTCCAGAGGTCTTCAGCGACGGATTGGGCAAGTATATGGGGACCTCTATCACTTTCAACCTAGATCCCAAGGTGCCCCCAATTTGTTTAAGGCCCAGAAGGGTCCCATTTGCCTTAAAGGAAAAAATTGATGCACAATTAGATAAACTAATAGCTCAAGGAGTTTTAGAGCCCACTGACCACTCCAGATGGGAGACACCCATAGTCACACCAGTCAAGACTGAGGGGTCAGTAAGAATCTGTGGAGACTATAAGGGGACATTGAACCATGCGCTTCAGCAGAGCGCATATCCAGTTCCAGTGGTGCATCATTTATTACATTCACTTGGCAGGGCACAGTCTTTGCCAAATTGGACTTGGCCCAGGCATATCAACAACTAACAGTTGATGATGCCACTGCAGAGGCCCAAACCATTGTGACTCATAGAGGTGCCTTCAAATGTAAAAGGTTACAGTTTGGAGTAAGCGTGGCACCAGGCATCTTCCAAAGCCTTATGGAAAGGATGCTCCAAGGACTGCCAGGGGTAGTGCCTTACTTTGATGATGTGTTAATCTCTGCTGAAAATGACACTCAATTACAAGAGAGACTCAGAGAAGTCCTTACCAGATTCAAGAAAGCGGGTTAAAAGTCAAGGAAGAAAAATGCACTCTTAGAACTGACAAGGTTGAGTTCTTGGGCTATATGATTGACAAGCATGGCATCCACCCTACAGATGCCAAGGTTCAAGCAATCAAAGAAGCCCCTAGACCTAAATGCAAAACAGATTTGCAAGCCTTCCTTGGACTCATTAACTTTTATCACATGTTCCTACCTCAGAAGGCAACCATTGCAGAACCATTGCACAGATTACTGGATAAAAAGTCTGTTTCGGTCTGGGGCAGGAAGGAACAATCAGCATTTAACAGTATTAAAAGACTAATCACATCTGATGCTGTACTGATACAGTTCTCTGAGAATTTGCCTGTTGTACTTACTTGTGATGCATCCCCTTTTGGAGTGGGGGGGGGTTGAGCCACAGGCTTCCCAGCGGGAGGGAAGCCCCTATTGCATTTTACTCTCGCACTTTGACCAAAGCAGAGAGGAATTACAGCCAATTGGACAAGGAAGCATTGGCAATTGTTGCAGCTATCAAGAAATTTCATGAGTATTTATATGGGAGAACATTTACCATTGTCACAGATCACAAACCTTTGTTAGGCATTGTGGCAGGAGACAAGCCTACACCTACTATCCTGTCACCAAGAATGCTGAGGTGGACTGAATTTCTTGCTGCTTATTCATACAAACTTATCCACAAGCCTGGCAAGGACATTGGACATGCTGATGCCTTGAGTTGTTGCCCACTTCCTTGTCACAAGAAGGACTTTGAACCTGAGGCACACACCTTTTTCCTAGAAACTGTTGCCAAGCTTCCAGTACACGCTGCTGAAATTGCCAGAGAGACTGCCAAAGACACTTTATTGGCTCCTATTATAGGCTGGATTAAGAAAGGTTGGCCTCTTCAAGATCTACCTCACCTTGCCCAACCTTTTAAGTCCAGGCAAACTGAATTATCTGTATTAAGAGGATGTATTTGTGGGGTAACAGGGTGGTTATTCCTGCAAAACTGCAAAGAGAGGTTTTGGAAATGTTACATGAGGGTCATCCTGGTATTGTAAGGATGAAGGGATTGGCCAGGAGTTATGTATGGTGGCCAGGTATTGACAAAATGGTTGAAAACTGGGTTGCATCTTGTCCCAACTGTCAGGTAGTCAGGCCTGCCCCACCTCTCGCCCCAAACAGGAATGGGAATGTCCTAGGGGCCCATGGTCTAGGATTCACATTGATTTCGCTGGCCCTACCAGAGGGCACACCTTCCTTATTATAGTAGATGCATATTCCAAATGGCTAGAGGTCATCCCTATGGCATCCACCACAACTGATGCTGTCATCAAGCAGCTTAAAAAGCTTTTTGTAACCCACGGGTTACCTGATGTTCTTGTCTCTGACAATGGCCCTCAATTTACATCCAACCCTTTTGAATCCTATTTAGCACAACTGGGTATCAGACATGCCCTGACTGCCCCTGGGCACCCTTCGGCTAACGGCTGGGCTGAACGCATGGTACGTTTTACCAAGGAAAAGCTTCAGCAGTTGGGTCCTGGGGACATCACTGAGAAAGTTGAAAAACTTCTTAGTGTTCAGCACATCACTCCTAACCCATCAACTAACTTATCCCCAGCAGAGTTGTTGATGGGTAGGAAACTTAGGTCTCCCCTTGACCGCCTTCATCCCACTTATGCACCCAACGCACCACTTGATTCCACTAGCAAAGTTCGCACGTTCAGTGTGGGTGATTCTGTTTATGCTAAGAACCTTATGGGTGAACCTTCATGGATTCCTGCTGAAATAACTCAAATCAACTGGCCCTCGTTCTTACAGGGTACAAACAGAGGATGGTGTCCTCTGGAGCAGGCACATTGATCAGTTAAGATCCAGATTACCTCAGGAACATCGCAATTGTTCCTCTCTAGTTCCCATACCTAATGCCTTTTCTAGGGGGAAGGGGAGGAGCATGAGGATAATCAGCAAGCAAGAATCAACCCCATGTGTAACGAGCCATTACGACAGGAACCATCCCAAAACCTGTCACAATGCCAAGATCCATCCTTACAAGTGGAAGATTGCACATCACTACCTGACTTGGGTGCTGACATTGGGCTGGAGATGGGTTGGGAGGAGAGACCAGATTCTAACAATCAAACAGGATCTTCTTTCACAGGAAGTCCAACTAGGGAAATGTCAACATACACATTTCCTCTCTCACTGGGTGAGAACGTTAAAACCTCTGAACCACGAAGGTCTCAACGTACACGTAAGAGCCCCATCTATTTAAAAGAATACATTAGATAGGTTGGGGTTTGAGTATGGAGTGAACCTAGTGGGGAGGGGTGTTATGTATGCAGGTTTGAATGTCATTGGTTAAGTTTGAACTGTTCTTGTAAAATGTCAAATGGTATTGGTTTAAAAAGTGTGGGAAAACCCTGCACTCTGATTGGCTGGCAACTGCGGCTGCTGGCTATAAGTAGCAGCCTCAGCCCAGCAAAATCGGGTCTGTTATGAGCTGTAGTCACTAATAAACTCTTCACTGAAGCACTCCGCGTCTGACTCTTCATGCTAATCTAACAGAATCGGGAAAGCGGAGGCAGTGAAATGAGAAGGAAGGAAGCGGCAAGAACGGCGAGTTGGAGAGAGTAGAAGAACTGGACAGACATTTGATTGAAGGAGATGGTGAGACCCGTGAGGTGTGGAGAGGAGATCGACAAGACGGACACTAAACTGAAGGAGATTGAAAGGAGAAAGAGAAAGTGTAAAGTTTAAGACGGAGAAGAGAAACAGAAAGTAGCAGAAGGAAAGAGAAAGTAGAGCTGAGACATGAGGAAGGAGGAGAAAGGAACGCTAGACACAACAGAATAGAATTGGACTGAAGGATAGTTTCTGATGGTACTGACAGTGAGTGATTAAATTCTTTTTTTAAAAAAATAAAGGTTTTTTATTTCAATCTACACATACACAACAATACATTAATTAATTTATTTTGAACACACTGTCTAACATTCAAATATCTCAAATCAGTATGTTTAGACCTTGTTTTCACAGCTAAATTAGTAGCCA
The DNA here is from genome assembly GCA_009733165.1 of Naja naja. NCBI lineage: Eukaryota > Metazoa > Chordata > Lepidosauria > Squamata > Elapidae > Naja > Naja naja. The sequence goes on along the minus strand of SOZL01000007.1, from coordinate 2,691,032 downwards.
TACTAATTGCAGATTGATTGTCTTCATAACGTCATCATTACGTACAGTAATTCCAATATCCTTCAACAATTGTTTATAATATATCAATTCTGTACACATTAATGATAAACATGAGAATTCCGCTTCCATAGTGGATAAACTAATATGTTGTTGCCTAATAGACTTCCATCCTATTAAAGCATTACCCAACATTACCACTATACCTGATGTTGACTTACGAGTCATTATATTAGTAACAAAACTTGCATCAGCATATGCAGTTAACACTAATTCATTACTTGGTTCTAAATATAATGAATAATGAATTGTGTGTTTTAAAAACCTAAGTATTCGCTTAGCTGCTTGCCAGTGCCTTTCATTTGGTTCAGCATTATACCTAGCCAATTGGTTTGCACTGTAAGATATATCTGGTCTAGACCAATTACCTAGTTATGATAGACTACCGATTAAGGATTGATATATTTCCTTATCAAACATTTAATATCACTATGTGTAAATTCCTTACTCATTGGTGTCTTAGCAGATTTACAATGCTCCATGTTATAGCGTTTTAATAATTGGCTAATCTTGGCTTGCAAAATTTTAAAACCTTTATTCGTTTTTACTATATCAAGACCCAAATAATGCTGAATTTCCCCTAAATTTCTAATCCTGAATTTTTTCTGTAATCTATAAACAATATCATTTGCTTCTTGTTCAGTTTTAGTTATAATTGCTATGTCATCCATAAATAACAGTAATAGAGAAATTAAATCATCTTTTTCTCTTCGGAACAAACAAGGATCAGCTATACCAGCTTCAAAACCTATTGAAACTAATTCCTTTACAATACATTTATTCCATTCATAACCGGATTGCTTTAGACCATAAAGACTTTTCTTTAATTTCCAATAATCAGTTTTTCCATCATCCTTTAAACCTAATGGCTTTTTCATATAGATGGTATGTTGTAAAGGTGCATGTAGATATGCAGTTTCAACATCTACATGGTTTATTTTACGTTTATTCTTAGCTGCCCAAACTAATGCTGCTCTCAATGTATTTGTTCTCAGACTAGGTGCAAACACTTCATCATAGTCCTTATCTGACTGAGCAAATCCTTGAGCAACTAATCTTGCTTTATGGGTAATAGTCCCATCCACACCAGTCTTTATCTTATCCACCCATTTGCAACCTATTGCATGTTCACCTAGTTTACATCCTCATACACCTCTAAATCCTTTAACGATTTTAACTCCCTATTCATAGCTTCCTGCCAAACTACCTGATCCTTTGTAGGATACAGTTTTAGTTCACTGAAGTTAGAAGGTTCTGTATTAACCTGACATACAATACTTGCTTGAAATCTGTCAAGTGGACGTCTGTCCCTAGTTGACCTCCTAGGCAACTCAGTACATGTTGTTGGCATGTTCTCTTCCTTTATCTCCCCTATCAGATCCTCATCTTCTACAGTCATAGAGGGTTCTTCTATTAATGATTCCTCCATTGAGGATTCCTCCACTATCTTATCATCAATATTATTATCATCAGGATTATCGGTAAACAATGGAGTCTCAACAACAACACTATCCTGTACCTTATTATATTCCTGTTCAAGCTTTCTCCAGCCAACATGCTCCAGAAATTTAGCACTTGCACTACAATATACATTAGTAGTACCTGGCTCCCAAAATCTAAATGGTCTATGATTAGCTTCATAACCTACAAAATATTGTCTCGCTCTATGTTGTCCCTTTTGCCTTACTTGTGTGGGAATATGAACCCATGCTGGGGTTCCAAATGTATGTAAATAACTGAGATCTGGCTTTTTTTCCATTCCAATGAGTAAAGGGTAATTCACCAGTCGCTGAATTCACTACGTTATTCGATACATGGTTAGCACACATTATTGCTTCACCCCAAAGTTTCTGTGATAAATCAGAATCCGAAATCATAGTCCTAGCCATAGCCTGTAATGTTTGTCCTTTATGTTCAATGCCAGCTTTCTGTAACATGGCTTCAAATTTTCTATTGGTAAATTCAGTACCATTATCTGTAACTAAGCTAATAACTTTCTGTTTCTTTTTCCTTTCAGCAAATTTTAGCCAGTTTACAAAATGCTGGTATGTTTCTATCTTCGTTTTCATTCATGAGTCCTTCGGGAGATAGGGCGGCATAGAAGTCTCATAATAAATAAATTAATTAAATAAATAAATAACAGAAACCATATCTGGAAAAATGATCAATTATACTTAATATGTAACAGGCTCCACCTAAACTAGGTTTATTAGGTCCAATAATATCAGCAAAAACAACCTCTAATGGTTCACTGGTTTTGAAGCCATTTACCCTATTTGCAGGAGTTACCTTGCTTTTTTCTTGATTGCAAACATTGCAATTTAAATACTTTGTACAAGGTTTTAATTTTATACCATTAGATAACTCAACAGTTTTCTTTAGCATTTTGAAATTTATATGTCCCATATGTCTATGGAGCAGATGAATACATTCATCATGAGGCTTTTGATTCTCATAAACTGAGTTAGCATTAATTAATGGACTATCATAAACAAACCATTATCTAATCTTGCAGTAATGCTTTTACCCTGTTTTTCAATTAAACATTTATCTCCCTGAAAGGTTACAACAAATCCTGCTTTTACCATTGCCCTTACAGATAGCAAGTTAAATATCATTCTAGGTACATATAACATCGGTAAACGTTCATTAATACATGAACAATATGCAGTACCTTCTCCAGACGCTCTCAATTTCCATCCATTAGCTAATGATACATGCTGTTTACTCTTTGTCATGTTGTCAAATCTCTCTTTACTTTTAGTTATACACTGCGATGCTCCCCTGTCAACTACCCATATATCATGGTTTACAGTTGTAGTTGTACTTGATATGGCTAAACTAACATCTTTATAAGCTCTCTGTATATTAATAGCATTCTGTTTCTTACCCTTTTTACCATATCTGGCTATATGACCTTTAGCCCCACAAGAAAAACATTTCCTAACAATATAGGCAGTTGAAGACAGTTTTTCTTCCTGTGGTTGTCTTTCTCTCAGTTGATTTCTATCTTGCCTTCTTCTTGACTCTTCTAACAGTCTTCCAGTTATGCCAGTCAATGTAAGTTCATCTCTGTTTAAAACTTCCAGTGAAGACACATAAGCTGATTATCTGGATCCCTTGCAGTCTGGTTTCAGGCCCGGGTACAGCACCGAGACGGCCTTGATCGCACTAGTGGATGATCTCTGGCGGGCCCAGGATGGGGGGTCTCCCTCCATCCTGGTGCTTCTTGACCTCTCAGCGGCTTTCGATACCATCGATCATGGTATCCTTCTGGGTCGGCTCAGGGGGCTGGGAGTGGAGGGCACTGTTTTACGGTGGTTCTCCTCCTATCCCTCTGACCGGACTCAGTCGGTGTTGGTGGGGGGGCAGAGATCGAGCCCTAGGCCGTGCCATGTGGGGTCCTCAGGGTTCTGTTCTCTCCCCTCCTATTTAATATCTACATGAAACGCTGGGTGAGATCATCCGTCGACGGGGTGGGTATCACCAGTACACTGATGATACCCAGTTGTACATCTCTGTCCCTGGTCAATCTAGTGAGGCCGTGGAGGTGATGTCCCGGCTTGGTGGCTGTGAGGGTCTGGATGGGGACTAATCGCTCAGACTCAACCCTGACAAGACCGAGTGACTGTGGGTCCTGCCCCTCAGTCTCAGTTGATTATCCAACTTTGGTACTGGGAGAGAAATTACCTCCCTTAGACCGAGTTCGCAACTTCGGGGTCCTTCTGGATCCACAGCTACAATTTGACTACCATCTTACGGCTGTGACCAGGGGGGCTTGCACAGGTTTGCCTGTTGCGCCAGTTGCGACCTTTCCTGGACCGAGGAGCTCTACACACGGTCGCTCACACCCTTATCACCTCCCAATTGGACTACTGCAACGCGCTCTACATGGGGCTGTCCTTGAAGAACACTCGGAGACTTCAGCTGGTGCAAAATGCAGCTGCGCGAGTGATTATGGGCGCACCATATAACATCTATCCTCTGCGAGCTGCATTGGCTGCCGGTGGTCTTCCGGGTGCAATTCAAGGTGCTAGGGACAACTTTTAAAGCCCTTCATGGCTTAGGAGCGGGATACCTTCGAGACCGCCTACTGCTACTGTATGCCTCCCAGCGCCCGGTTAGATCCCACAGGGAAGGCTTGCTCCGGATACCGTTGGCCAGACAATGTCGGCTGGCGGGGCCACGGGCGAGAGCCTTCTCTGTGGCAGCACCGTCCCTTTGGAATACGCTCCCTGCAGAGATCAGAACCATCCCCAATCTACTTGCTTTCCACAAAGCTGTTAAGACCTGGCTTTGTCGGAGGGCATGGAATTGAGACTTTGTTCTTCCCTTTTGTATGTCTGGATCGTATGAATGAGTTTTGATTTTATATTGTATAGGCTACTTTTTTATCTTGTTGTATGCCGCCTCAAGTTCCCCGATGGGGAAAGAGAGGTGGGATATAAATTTAATAAATAAATAAATAAATAAATAAATAAATAAATAATCATCATAAGTTTTATCCAAAGAAGAATGATGTAAACTTGATGCAACTCCGATTTCTTGGAGTTTCTTGCTCCTTTTCTTGTAGCTCTTGTAAAGTCCTTCTCATAAACTCCAAATGAGCTAACATATCACCATCTTTTATAAGATGGGCTCTAAACAGTTTACGTGTAAGGTGTATGTGTGCACCCACACTATCTCGAACATAGATCCTCTTCAAAATGTCCCAACATCTAGCAGCAGATTCTTCACCACGAATATGGACTAGCTGCTGATCACTCAGTGTCAGTCCAATTATACTAAGAGCCTTTTCATTATCCCGGTTAAAGTCAGCTATTTTCTTTTTATCTTCATCATTCAATGGGGCCCAAGTTGTTACATCTGGTGGACTATTAACTACAGTCCATAATCCATTTTTACGCAGAAGTAGGCTGCACTTCATAGACCAGGAAACGTAGTTTGTTCCATCCAACCAGGTTATCTGAGATATACTGGTTGACTGTTCTTGTTCCATTGGTAGTTTAACAATACACTGCAATCAGCTGTCTGAATATGAAACTGTATATGCACACTGATTCTCAATATCTTTCTGGGCCCATAACCAATGTTATGATATGTACAGAATAAACCTTGAGTAACAAGGGTATGCACATGGAAACATTTATGAGAGTAGTTATGAATAATTATTCAGCCACACACAGATACACTAAATTGAGTTAAAGTTTACTCTAAGAAATAGCACAGTCCAATAAAAGGTCCAGGTCATATATGTTTAACAGTCCAAATAATATCCAATTACAAAGTCTTCTTACCAGTTGCCTTTGTCATTTACAGTAAACAAAGATATCAAAGTATAAGCACAGTATAAATACAACAGAGAACCTTAGATAGCAACAGAATGTCAGAGAGAGCAAGCTATGATCTCTAGCTCCCTCTTATGGTAATTTGCAATATAATCAACCAATCAAAATATAGTATAAATCAATACAGTGATTTTGTCTTAAAGCTACAAACATACATAGTTGGTTTATATATTGCCAACCCAACTAATCTGTGTACTGATTTCTAACAGAACGCTAGAGACAACAGAATAGAATTGGACTGAAGGATAGTTTCTGATGGTACTGACGGTGAGTGATTAAATTCTTTTTTAAAAAAATAAAGGTTTTTTATTTCAATCTACACATACACAACAATACATTAACTGTGTGGCATCAATATATCATACATTTTAGTATAAGCAAGCTTAATAATCTCTTAATATCCACATTCTTATTAAGTCAAAATCTTTCCTTGCTTATTTTCAACATTTTAATACTCTCCTAATGCCAACCACCATATCAGTTAGACATACCTAATAATTTCATTATTCAATTTCCTCCTCATTTTTTTTTAAATAAAAAAAAATCTCATTTGGCAAGCAGTATGGTTCCAGGTTTCAATACAATACAAACATGACCATATTTACCTATTCATTTTGTTTGTTCAATTTCATATCACATTAACCTTATTAGTATTAAGTATTAAACTTATCCAATTCCAATTCATATTATAACTTATGTCATTCATTAGAGTATTCTCATATCTTATTTTACAATGTTATTTGAAATTCTCATCTCATTTCTATATTCATTTCCCAAATTACCTTTATCTGTCACATTTGCAGTTTTATCAATCCTTAGTTTAATTCAAAGTTGTCCCCTCTGATTATTATTCATGTTATGGGGGTGTTTCTCTATTTCGATGGCTTCCCTAATTATTCTCTTGTTGAAGTGTTCAGTATTGGAGATAAGTTTGGATCCCTCAAAATCAATTTCATGTCCTGTGGCTTTAAGGTGCTGGAAAAGGGAGGAAGTTTTTTCTTCTTTTCTGACTGCGTTCTTGTGTTCTGCGATGCGTGCATTTATTCTCCTGTTGGTTTGTCCAATGTATGTGGCTGGGCAAATTTTGCATGGTACTTTATAAACTCCTTGGTTTTCTAGCTGGATCTTGTCTTTGGGGTTTCTTAAGATGTTGGCTATTTTTGGTCAGTGCCAAAGGCTGTCCTGATATTGTGTTTGTGGAGAATTTTTGATTTTATCTGTGGTGCCTTTGATGTAAGGGAGGAGGGCGATGCCATTGTCCTGTTCTGTGTCTTGGTTTTTGGGGGAGTCTCCCTTCGGATTAGGTTGGTGATTGTGCTTCTTTGGAATCCATTGGACATTAATACGTTAGTGAGGGTGTGTAATTCTGTTCTCAAGTGGTCTTTGTCAGCTAGGCGTTTGGTTCTGGAGATGAGGGTCTTGGCTACAGAGTTGATCTGTGCAGGGTGGTGATGGGATTGTGCATTTAAGTAGTGGTTAGTGTGTGTCTTTTTCTGGTAGATGGTGTGTCCTAGGAGCCATTGGGTTTTTGTAAATTAGGACGTCCAGGAACGGAAGTTGGTTGTTGGTTTCTGTTTCCATGGTAAATTGTATTTTGGGGTGTAGGCTGTTGAGATGCGTGAGGAAGTTGTCCAGTTTTTCTTTCCCATGTGGCCAAATTATGGAAGTGTTATCTACATATCTAAGCCAGAGTTTGGGTTTGTATTCGGATTTGTCTAGAGCATTGGTTTCAAAAAAAGAGCTTTGGTGGCTCAGGCTGTTAAATGCCTGCTCTTAAGATCCAGCTGCCTACAACTGCTGTAGGCTCGAATCCCACCAGGCTCAAGGTTGACTCAGCCTTCCATCCTCTCGGGGTAGGTAAATTGAGGACCCAAGATTGTTGGGGGCAATTAGCTGACCTTGTAAAAAATGCCGCTTAGTAATAAGCAGGCATATACAATGGAATGAAGGCTATATTGCTGAGCGCATTGGGTTGTGCTCCAAAAATTGTAAGCCGCCCTGAGTCTTCGGAGAAGGGCGGCATATAAATGTAATAAAAAAAAAAATGTTCCATGTATAGGTTAGCGATGATGGGTGAGAGGGGTGATCCCATAGGTAGATAGAGGGGATCACCCCTCTCACCCGTCATCGCTAACCTATACATGGAACATTTTGAAACCAATGCTCTAGACAAGCCGTATATTCGTAGATTTTCATGGGTAAAGGTATGTAGGTCTTGGTGTATTCGGGTCTTGTCCCGTGTAAGATTGCTTTGCTGGCAGAAGCACAAAGCCGAAGACACCAGCCTGAAGATGGCGAGTGGGATCTCATCGAAACGTCGCCAAGGTATTCTCAATCTTACATGGGACAAGACCCGAATACACCAAGACCTACATATATATATGTATGTATGTATGTATGTATGTATGTATGTATGTATACACATACATACATACATACTTTTTTTGGTCAGATTCCGCATTACATTTTCTCTATCACCTTATCAATCATCTATACATTACAAAAATATTAGTCTAATCAATTAATTATAGCAACTGATATTAATCCTTCCATAATAGTTCTCATTTCATCATCTTCCACCCTTTTCTTATACATCGTTAATCATCAACATATGATATTTTTATTATAAATTCCCAATTCCATATTCATTCCATTAAATTCCATGTCTAGTATAGCAATAATTCTTTAATAACAGGAAAGAGAAAGAAAAAAAGAAACTAAAAGGAAAAAATCATATCAGTTACATACTTATCTATTTTTTACACTTAATCATTTATATCACACCTTATTACCTTGCAGAATCTCTTTCCTATCTTCTTTTTTAAATTTCACCCATTGTCTCTCACTCTTTCAACAATATAGTTCCTTTTCATCCTCATTTGCTTCCTGTTTCTCTTTATTTTCTGGTCCTTTCTTTTAATTCCCCTTTTCCCCATTCTTATTCCTCTCCATTTCTCATTCCAATTATTAACTTTTTCTCCCTCCCTTTTTCAATTTTTCTTTTGAACTTCCCTTATCAGCTTTTTCCCTCTCCTTTTTTTCCATTTTCCAAACCATTTCCCCTTTTATTATCACATCAGACCACACATTTTTAATTTTAATTACTTCCCGCCCCTGCTTAAGTAATTGTTGATCCCTTTGTTCTTCAAAGCTGGCTTCTTCTTTGTTAAACTCCTCCCCTCTGGTTTGCATTCTTCTTCTACATGCTGGGTTGCCATTTCTAATTTCTGTAATACGTAATTACACATTTCAAATCTAGTTTTCATCATTTTCCTTATGTCTTGCAAGTCCGCTCTCATTTCAACAAATAATTCCTCCATTGTATCTTCTCCTTTTTTTCCTCTTCCCTAATTGATGTATTCAGTCCCAAAGTCCAGTATATTATTTCAGCCAGTATCTTTTAAGTTTATTTTCAACAAACAATGTCCTTAAATTTTTGTTCCAAATTTTCAAGTGGCCCTTTCCCAACTGTTTCCCACACTCACTGGGTGGTTCTATGCCAATATTTTCAAATATCTTCCCCTTTGTAATATTCTAATGTCACTTTCCAGGGTTTTTGTTTTGTATAATGGAGTTTCTTTTACTTTCTTTTAAGTTCCAAAGTCCAATTTCTTAGAAAGACCAAACACTTAAAAAAAAAAAATCACTGAAATTTTTCCTGTACCTTCAGATGGCACTCGGGGTACCTCAAAATTCATGCATTTTGTCTGGTTCGCACTCCACTTGCTACTTCTCTCCAGCACAAACTTAGTTTCCCGGGCTGTTCTTCGTCTTTGTGGTGGCCATTTTAAGACCACCACTACTGCTTGCCTTTGGAAGGGTTTTTCCTGTCAGGAAGGGGAGTTGTGGCTCCCCTCAACCCTCCAGGCAATTCCCCCTTTCTTCACCACCCCTACAGGGTGGTTCTGGTCCTGATTGGGACCCTCCAGCAAGTTAGCTCGAAGCAAAACCATGCACGATCGCAGATTCTGCTCCAACTCCGATGATGAGCAAACCGGAAATGAGTGATTAAATTCAAAACTTTGGATTGTTGGTTAAATTTAAATTAAGAAACCTAAGGAGTTTGGGGGGGGGACTTGATTTATTGATATTGTTTGACTATGTCCATAAGATAAGACTTATATATTTATAGTTACATACCATATATATCTTGTGCTCTACTACAACTTATTATAATCTACAGTGATATATCTATACTGAAATATTTATACTACTTCTATACATATGCATAATTAAGTTCTAACTTATAATCAATAACCATATTTACTTTTTTTTCCTTCTGTAAGAGAAATATCAATTAATTAGTTTGTTATATTGATAAGAGTGCTATTATTATTTCACTTATTGAAATATTAATGAATTGTTACTTAAGATAAATCTAAGATATCTATTAGTTAATAGAATTGATTAAGAACATTTAATATATGGATTAAAAGGAATTATTGTGATATGGTATATAAATAGGATAAATAAGATAGGAATAGTGAGAAAGAGCTTGGCTGAGAAGTAGATAGGTATGTTTTGTGATTGGTAGGGATACAGTGAATTGGAAAGGTTTAAATATTTAAAATAAGGAAAACCCAATAAATAGGGGTAGGTTCTAAAGTAGAAACAAGTAGAAACAAATAGGAAGGGAAAAGGGAAAAAAAAGATCAACCAAAGTAAAACTTTAAAATAGAACATAAAGTGGATACTAGTGTGGGCAGAAGTAAATAGAAGTTTCAAAAACATGACAAGTACCATAACATCAACCTTGAGAACAACAAAGAAGACAACATCCAGCCCAGTATTGACAGCCCCATCCCCTGCTGGCCAGAAGACAATTGGGGAAATGTTGGGGGCCGAAAAGCAAAGTACAACTTTGCAAACAATACAAACATGGTTGCTGCCAATCCAAGAAACCATGATGAAGATGCAGGAGAACATATCAAGGAACCATGTGGAAATGGAGGGGAACATCAACAAGTTAGAAGACAAAGTAGACACAATGCAACAAACTATTGAAAAGAATGAACAAAAATTACAAGTAGTGGAAATTAGATTAGAGCAAAATGAGAAGAAACTGGAGTTAGTAGATAGAAAGATGACGACAATGAATAAGGAATTAGAGGAACAAATTATGCATCTCAAAATGGACCGTGCTGCTTTTTACTTGAGGTTCCAGAACATCATGGAAAACAAAGAGGAAGATCTGAGCACTATCATGGCAGAACTAATTGCACCAGTTTTACAGAGAGAAAGTCGAGAGATCCTGTTAGAAATTGACGAAGCCTATAGAATTCAAACCAACTATGCGAGACATAATAGACTTCCATGAGAAGTCCATGTTAGGTTTGCTAGGAAGAAGGTACGGGATATAATATATAAGATAATGAGGGATGAACCATTAATATATAAAGATAAAGAGATACAAACTTTAAAACAGATCCCAAAGAAAGTACGCGAGTACAGAAGAGATTATAAATTTCTGGCAATGCATTTGATTAAAAGAAATGTAGCTTTTCGATGGCTTATCCCAGAAGGGATGTTAGTAACATGGCAGGAGAAGAGGTTGAAAATAGACAATTTGGATAAAGCACAGGACCTGTACGACCAAATAGTAGGAATGGAAGAAGAAAGTAGTAGCAGGGATGAGCTGGAGACAGGGAACCAAGAAGACCAACAACAGGAACTAGGAGAAATGGAACAAGAAGAAGGAAGTAAAGAGGAAAATGAGCAAGGAGAGAAGGAAGGAATGAGACTAAGATCACGCCCACAAAGAGACATGAGAATTAATAGAAGGCAGATATCAACTTGTAAGTAGGATAATGGAAGAGGAAACCAGGCTAATATTAAACATTAATGGACTGAACTCACCTATTAAAAGAAAACAAATACTAACGAGATTGGCTAAACAAAAAGTAGAAATAATATGTCTGCAAGAAGTGCACATTAAAGAACAGTTTTGGAAATGCTTAGAATACCCAAAACTAGGAAGGTTATTTATAGCTCTGGCGGATCAGAAACAAAGGGATAGCTGTATACATCAAAGAAGGAATAAAGGCAGTAGAAAAATATGTAGACCCCAATGGAAGAGTGTTGATACTTGAAGTAGAGATATGTCAGAAGCAAATGCTATTAGTTGTAATTTATGCCCCGAATGAAAATCAAAGTCAATTTTATAGTAATTTACATGATAAAATTTTAGAAATTGGACAAGGAAATATATGTATAGTGGGGGATTTTAATGCAGTGGTAGATGTAAGAAAGGATTATATTAGTAGTATAAAAAATAAAAAGAAAAGGAAAATCCTGCCAATATCCTTCTTTGAGATGATACAGGAATTGAACCTGGTGGACCAATGGAGAAGACTAAATTTGGGGAAAAAAGAATATACCTTCTACTCCAATCCACATAAGTCATGGTCATGATTAGATATGGCGTGGATGAACCTAGAACTGGGAAATGAATTAGAGTCAGTAGAGATTATGACAAACGTATGGGCAGACCACAATCCATTAAAAATAATTTGGAAGGGAAGGAAAAAATTGAGGAGAAGATGGACAATAAACCCCCAGATCACAAAAGAGAAAGAATTTGTGTCAAACATTAAAACAGAAATTGAGTTATTTTTTAAGGAGAATACTGTTCAACAAACATCAATACAGACATTGTGGGACACAGCAAAAGCATATTTGAGGGGAATAACAATAGCCTGCATGGCTAAAAGAAATAAAGAAAGGTGGGGAAAACAAAACAGGCTACAGGAGGAGTTTAAAGAGTTAGAAAGCAGACTACAAAAAACACCACAAGATGAGAAAATGAGAAGGGAGATGATTTTAGTTAAGCATAAGTTAAATATTATGAACCAGGAAGAGAGAGTAAAGGAGGTCAAAAGAGCGAAACAGAATTTCTTCGAGCATGCTAATAAGTTTGGGAGGTGGTTAGCCCATAAGTTAAAAATAGAAAGAGAGAAAAGGCTGATTCAGGAGTTGGGAGATGAAAATAGAAAACTACAATATTGAATGGCAGAGAAGAAAGAAATAGTGCAAAAATATTTTGAACAATTATATAAGGAGGATAAGATGAACAAAGATAATATAGAACAATATTTGAAACAGAAAGGTCTACCAAAAATAAGTGAAGAACAGAGGGACATACAGGTGAAACTCGAAAAATTAGAATATCGTGCAAAAGTTCATTTATTTCCATAATGCAACTTAAAAGGTGAAACTAATATATGAGGTAGACTCATTACATGCAAAACAAGATAGGTCAAGCCGTGATTTGTCATAATTGTGATGATTATGGCTTACAGCTCATGAAAACCCCAAATCCACAATCTCAGAAAATTAGAATATTGTGAAAAGGTGCAATATTCTAGGCTCAAAGTGTCCCACTCTAATCAGCTAATTAAGCTGCGGTTTTGATCCGCACATGGAAGGCCGCCCACTGAAGGCCAATACCAAGAAGACTCCACTCAGGTTCTTTCTCAGGGTGAGCGACCCAGACCGAAGTCCGGGGGGCTCTTTTATTGGGTGAGTATAGGTGGAGTTTATAGAGCATGCTATGAGTACATTTTTCCATCTACATCAAATGCAGGTACAAAATTTGAGCGAGCAACAAGTGAAAAGGTTAGTTTGTGGTTATGTGGTTGGAACAGGATATACAGAAATATGCATACGTCTCAGCTACATTTTTCCATCTACGTCAAATGCAGGTACAAAATTTGAGCGAGCAACAAGTGAAAAGGTTAGTTTGTGGTTATGTGGTTGGAACAGGATATACAGAAATACGCATACGTCTCAGCTACATTTTTCGCTGCTAACTTCCTTTGTAAGTGGTTCAGCTTTTACAAAAGCCTGCACATACAAGGTTTTAATGGCTAAAACAAAAGCAATTAATGATTTTATAGCAACATTAAGCCATAACACCTGCAAAGGGTTCCTGAGCCTTAAAATGGTCTCTCAGTCTGGTTCAGTAGGAATCACAATCATGGGAAAGACTGCTGACCTGACAGTTGTGCAGAAAACCATCATTGACACCCTCCATAAGGAAGGAAAGCCTCAAAAGGTAATTGCAAAAGAAGTTGGATGTTCCCAAAGTGCTGTATCAAAGCACATTAATAGAAAGTTATGTGGAAGGGAAAAATGTGGAAGAAAAAGGTGCACAAGCAGCAGGGATGACCGCAGCCTGGAGAGGATTGTCAGGAAAAGGCCATTCAAAAGTGTTGGGGACTTTCACAAGGAGTAGACTGAGGCTGGAGTCAGTGCATCAAGAGCCACCACACACAGATGGATCCTGGACATGGGCTTCAAATGTCGTCCGAAGCATCTTACCTGGGCTAAAGAAAAACAGACCTGGTCTGTTGCTCAGTGGTCCAAAGTCCTCTTTTCTGATGAGAGTAACTTTTGCATCTCATTTGGAAACCAAGGACCCAGCGTATGGAGGAAGAATGGAGAGGCACACACTGCAAGATGCTTGAAGTCCAGTGTGAAGTTTCCACAGTCTGTGTTGATTTGGGGAGTCATGTCATCTGCTGGTGTTGGTCCAGTGTCCTTCATTAAGGCCAGAGTCAACACAGCCATCTACCAGGAGATTTTGGAGCACTTCATACTTCCTTCCGCAGACAAGCTTTATGGGGATGCTGACCTCATTTTCCAGCAGGACTTGGCACCTGCCCACACTGCCAAAAGCACCAAAATCTGGTTCAATGGCCGTGGGATTACTGTGCTTGATTGGCCAGCAAACTTGCCTGACCTGAACCCCATACAGAATCTATGGGGCATTGCCAAGAGAAAGATGAGAGACATGAGACCAAACAATGCAGAAGAGCTGAAGGCTGCTATTGAAGCATCCTGGTCTTCCATAACACCTCAGCAGTGCCACAGGTTGATAGCTTCCATGCCACGTCTCATTGAGGCAGTAATTGCTGCAAAAGGGTCCCAAACCAAGTACTGAGTACATATGCATGCTTATACTTTTCAGAGGTCCGATATTGTTCTATGTACAATCCTTGTTTTATTGATTGCATGTAATATTCTAATTTTCTGAGATTGTGGATTTGGGGTTTTCATGAGCTGTAAGCCATAATCATCACAATTATGACAAATCACGGCTTGAACTATCTTGTTTTGCATGTAAATGAGTCTATCTCATATATTAGTTTCACCTTTTAAGTTGCATTACTGAAATAAATGAACTTTTGCACGATATTCTAATTTTTCGAGTTTCACCTGTATTAAATAGAGAAATAACACCCATAGAATTAGATATGGCGGTTAAAAAACAGAAAAATAATAAGACTCCGGGGCCAGAAATTTATAAATGTTTGTATGAATGTTTTGTACCAGTGATGTTAGATCTGTATAATGGTGTATTGGAGCACGCCAAGCTACCCGAATCATGGACAGAAGCATTTATTTCATTAATCCCCAAAGAAGACACTGACCACAACCAAATTAAAAACTATAGGCCAATTTCATTACTGAATGCAGACTATAAGATGTTCACAACAATAATGTCTGAAAGGTTGAAAGTAGTACTAAATGATCTTATACACTCAAATCAGAATGGTTTTCTACCTTCCAGACAGATAAGAAATAATACAAGAATAGTGCTTAATGTATTAGAATACTATGAGGCCCACCTGGAAAAGCAGGCAGCATTGAGTTTCTTGAATGCTCAGAAATCATTCGACAATCTCAATTGGCAGTTCCTAATTCAACAGGTAGAGGAGATGGGGTTTGGAATCAAATTTAGAAAAATGATAAGTACTGTATACTCAAACCAAAAAACTAAGGTGATTATAAATGGAGAGACTACGGAAAGTTTTAAAATAAGGAAGGGTGTACGGCAGGGATGCCCAATGTCGCCTCTACTTTTCATTTTGACTCTGGAAGTGCTATTAACCCAGATCAGACAAAACACAGAAATAGGTGGATTGAGGATTAAAGGAGAAGAATATAAGGTACAGGCGTTTGCAGACAACCTGGTGTTTTTTATTGAAGAACCAATGGAGACAGGGATAAATTTATTACAAGAATTGGAGAAATATGGGGCAGTAGCAGGATTAAAATTAATAAGGAAAAAACCAAAATATTAGCCAAAAATTTGACAGAAAGACAGGAAAAAGATTTAGAAGAAAAAATGGGATTGCAGATGGTAAAAAAAACTAAATATTTGGGAATTTGGCTATCAGGGAGATGTTCCTCTATAAAGGAGGACAATTATAAGAAACTACTTCAACAGATAAAGAAGGACCTGACAAATTGGGGGAAACTACAACTATCTTTATTAGGGCAGATAGCAGCGATAAAAATGAATATTCTACCAAAATTATTATACTATTTTCAGACAATTCCTATAAAATTGGAAAAGAGATTTTTTAAGGAGCTAAACAAGATAGCTATGAAATTTATATGGTTGGGTAAAAAAGCACGAATAAGCCTAAAAATGCTACAAGATAGTAGAAGTAGAGGCGGACTTGGACTCCCAAAATGGGAACTGTATTACCAAGCAGCAGTACTATTATGGGTGAAGGAGTGGATAAATTTGAAAAATAAAAGAATTTTGGTAATTGAGGGCCATGACCTCCAAGCAGGGTGGCATGCCTGCCTATGGGACAAAAAAAACAAGACACATTCATACTTTCATAGACATTTGATAAGGGAATCATTACTGCAAACTTGGGAAAAGGTTAAAAAAACATTATATGAAGATACCAAAATGGGTCTCACCAATGGAAGCGATATTACACCCAAATGTGAGGGATACAAGGAAAATAGTCAGATATGAAGAATTATTAGATAATCAGAGGAATTTAAAAACAGTTGATAAATTAAAAGAACAAGATATAATTATAGATTGGTGGTCATACTTACAAATTCAGACAAAATTTAGGAAAGACTTAGAAGAACAAGGGATAGAAAAGGAGTTACAGCAACTGGACCAAATTTTGACAGGCAAGGCAATAAAATTTATAACAAGAATGTATAACTATTTGTTGGAAGTGGAATTAGAAGAGGAAATAGTAAAGGGATCAATGATTGCCTGGGCAAAAAATGTAGGGCATAATATAAATTCAGAGGATTGGGGAAAAATGTGGACGGATAACTGTAAATTGACATTGTCAACAGCATTTAAAGAAAATCAATATAAAATGTTTTGTAGATGGCACCTAGCCCCAGCAAGACTGGCCAAAATTTATCCAAACACCAAAGCAGAATGTTGGAAGTGGGAAGTGGGATAGTTAGTTAGGAATTGGGAGCTGTCCCCTTAAGGGAATGCATCATGGTAAATGTAGTTAAGGTATCCTGGGAAATGTAGTCCATGTCATGTGGCCACATCTGTAATCCTGATTGGTCACTGAATTGACCCTTGGTGGGTTGGGGGAGGTTTCTCCACTCTTGCTTGGAATCAAGCAACATGCTGCTGCCTCAACCCCTTGCTCCTTCATTTTGGGGATGAAAGATTACCATCCTTTTATACCAGAAAGTCAGCTATGCAAAGAGTTGGACATTGAGATGAATCTCGACGTAACTGTAAGTTATATTGAGGATGCCTGATGAACCAATAAAAAGACTTTGTATGGATGCTTTGTGGAGTTATGTATCTGCCTTTACACATTCAGCCAGTAATTATAGAGGACAGAATAGGAAGTGTAAATATAAAGAAGGAACATTCTTCCATATGTGGTGGCAGTGTCCAGAGGTTAAAAAATATTGGATGAGGGTACAAAGATGGTTATTAGAAATTACTGATCACAAATTAGAACTTGAACTGGAAATATATTCTTATTAGGAATAATTAAGGGAAAATTGAGCAAGGTCATCCAATACATCATTATACATATCATAACTGCGGCGAGAATAGCCTTCACACAGGGATGGAAGAAGGAAAAGATACCATCTGAAGAAGACTTGACACAAAAAATAATGGATCGTGCGGAACTGGATAAATTCACAATGGAATTAAGAGGGAAAGATGATTCGGACTATTACGCGGTTTGGGATAGGTGGCACAAATGGGCGGAGGATAGAAATAAGATTTGAAGTTTATGTATAAAAGGAGATGTATGTATTAACAATGACACGAACACTGCTAATGTGAATAGAGATTTGTGTTTTTTAAAAAATAAAATATTTTCAAAAAAAATGCTACCTTCGGGATCGTGGTTGATGCAGTTCATTCTCAGTGATTGGTAGACTGGGTCGATGTGAATTTGTCTGTTTATTGACTTATTGGTGGAAAGCCAGGCTTGACAGCAATAATTGGGAAGATCCTGGAAAAGATGAGCAATGGATCTGTGAACACCTATTAGCAAGCAAAGCTATTACTAAAAACCAGCATGGATTTGTCAAAAACAGATCATGCCAAACAAACCTTATTGCATTCTTTGTCAAAGTGACTAAGTTAGTAGACCAGCAAAATGCAGTGGACATTGTATACTTGGTCTTCAGTAAGGCATTTGACAAAGTAGTCCACAACCTATTTCTTGGTAAGATAGAAAAATCTGGGATAGACAGCATCATCACCAGATGGATTTATAACTGACAACAAGCCACACACAATGTGTAGTCCTCGATGGAACTACATCTACATGGAGGGAAATATGCAGTTGGGTACCTCAAGATTCTGTCTTAGGCCTAGTGTTCTTCAACTTCTTAATAAATGATTTGGATGAGTGGATAGAAGGGGAACTCATGAAATTTGCAGATGACACCAAGCTGGCGGGAATAGCCAACACTTTAGAAGATAGGCTCAAGATCCAGACAGATATTAACAGACTTGAACACTGAGCCCTATCCAACAAAATTCAATTCAGTGGCAAGAAAAGTAAGGTTTTACATTTAGGCAAGAAAAACCAAATGCACAGGTATAGAATAGATGGTACCTGGCTCAACAGCAGTAACTGTGAGAGGGATCTAGGAGTCCTAGTGGATGAGCCAGCAGTGTGCTGCAGCTGCCAAAAAAGCCAATGCAAATCTAGACTGCATCAACAGAGGAATAATATCAAGATCACATGAAGTATTAGTACTGGTGGCAGTGCACAGACAATCTTTTCTAATGAACCAAACCATAACGAGTGTGCACATTTATTACACAGAAGGCTGGATCATGCAAGCTTTAAGGTATTGCAGAAAATGCCTGACCTGGCTGTAGGTTTGAATGTAAAAATTTGTGATAATTATTTGGATTGTGTTATTTGCAGAGACAAAACAAAAAATATACCCTGTCAGCAAAGGAAGTGACAGGAAATCTGAAAGGATTTTTCAGTTCATGCTAATTTAATTGGCCCTCTATCTCCATCAATGGGAGGGGCCAAATTTGCTTTGGTAATTGTTGATGGTTTCTCAAGAGAAGGATTTTGTTATTTACTAAAAAGCAAAACAGAAGTGTTTCAACAATTTAAGCAGTGGGTAATGTTTGTAGAGAGGAGGTATAATCAAAGTGTATGTCAACTACAAACAGACAAAGGTACAGAGTTCATGTCTAATGTTTTTCAGCGGTGGCTGGGGAAGAAAGGCATAACCCATAGAACCCCTGAATGATGGAGTTGGTGAACGCAGGAATGGTGTGCTACAAACTATGAAAGATTGTCAGAGTGTTTGTAGCTTGACTACTATTGTGAGACAGCCCAGGAGCAAAACACAGCGCACACAGAAGCTTTGTCTTTTAACAGTGGTTTATATACAAGACTGCTATATACATACATATACATGGTAAACAAATACCTGGCAAGCAATCAGTCTTTTTTACTCTGCACGGAGAACCACAATGGAGACAGAACACAAGGAGAGAGGGGTATGTCCTCTGATGGCCTCATATATATAGACATCTTCTTAAAGTGGTAAAACCCTCTGGGACCCATCCTTAGTCTTAAAGTGGCAATAACCATGCTGATTCATCCTCATTGCATCAGCCTTACAACAGCTCGTCAGCTATTAAATCTCAATACCTTAACAAAGATGCATTACTAACAGATGCAGGAATGAGCAAGCTGAGTGAGGCAATTTTAACTGCCAATTATTTGGTCAATAGACAATGGAGCTCAGCAATTAATGAAACTCCATATTACATGTTATATAAAAGACAACAATCTTTGGCACATTTAAGAATCTTTGGCAGCAGTGCATAGGTGCATATTCCCAAAACAATTAGGAGGAAAGGACAGCCAGAGGCAAGGAAATTGAAATTTATAGGTTATCAGGACCAAAGGCATATAGTTTTACAGATGGACACAAAAATGTTACTATTTCACATTCTGCAAATTTTTTAAACTGAGAATTGGGAAAAGGTCATGCTAATACTGAAGTTTTTATGCCTGTTAGTCAGAGGTCTCCAATAAATGAACATTCACACAGGCAAGTTAAACAGGAATCTGAGACTAGCTCAGAGTCTGAGTACACCTCAGAGGAATGTTTGGAGAGAGAGATTCCAGTGAAACAGGAAGATTTTACTCCAAGGAGGTTGGAAAGAGCAAACAAAGGTGTCCCTCAAGAAAGATTCACAGTTGACGAGGTAACCTCTAGGATCGATTACTGCAACACTCTCTACATGGGGCTGCCCTTGCGGACTACCCGGAGGCTACAGCTGGTGCAGAATGCGGCCGCACGGGCTGCGATGGGAGTATCCCAATACTCCCATGTTACACCCCTCCTGCACGACCTGCATTGGCTGCCAGTGGCCTTCCAGGTTAGCTTCAAGGTGCTAGTAACCATCTATAAGGCCCTAAATGGCTTGGGTCCAGGTTACTTGCGGGAACGCCTCCTGCCAGTATCATCATATGCCAATCGTCCTGTTCGCTCCCACAGGAGGGGCCTCCTGGCGATTCCGTCAGTCAGACATTGTTGGCTGGCGGTTCCCAGGGCTAGGGCCTTCTCTGTGGGAGCCCCCGCCTCTGGAACCATCTCCCGTGGATCTCCATTTGGCCCTGACCTCCGCTCCTTCCGCCGGGACCTAAAGACTTGGTTATTTCAACAGCCCGGCCTGGAATGACCCGGGTGGGTTTTTTACTGTTTTAATTATTTTAATTAATTGTTTTAATGTTTTATTGTTATTTATTCGGACTTGTTATATTTAATGCTTGTTTTATGTAAATTTGGTCTTGTTTTATTGTTAGCCGCCCTGAATCCTTAGGGAGAAGGGTGGCATACAAGTCGAATAAATTATTATTATTATTATTAAAAGTATGTAACATTTGTTATGAGCCTCAAAATTATCAGGCAGTATTAAATTTACCTCTGGCAGAACAAAAGAAATAGAATAGGTCATCTAGTCCAACCCCCTGCTCAAGCAGGGGACCCTATACCAATGATGGTAAACCTTTTTGTTGTCGTGTGCCGAAAGCTCACACGTGCCGGCACCCACAATGCAATGCGTCCCCCCTGCGCATGTGCATGTAACACCCCCCCCTTACCTGCACTGCGAATGTGCGCACCTCTCAGCTGATTTTTGGCCTGTTTGAGGCCTTTTTTGGCCTCCCAGGGGCTCAAGGGAAGCCTCTGCAGCCTTTGGAGGCCGAAAAACGGGCCCGTTTTGTCACTTCCGGTTTCGGCACTTCCGGTATTTCTGGAAGGTCTGTTTTTCGGCCTCCCCGAGACTGCAGAGGCTTCCCTTGAGCCTCTGGGAGGCCGAAAAAGGCCTCAAACAGGCCAAAAACTAATCTAAACTAATCTAATTGTTTTTTAATGTATTTATTGTTCTTTGTTTTTAGTTGTAAGCCGCCCCGAGTCTTCGGAGATGGGGCGGCATATAAGTTCAAATAATAAATAAATAAATAAATAAAAACCAGCTGGGAGGCGCGTGCATGCACAGTGCAGATAACTTTGGCTGGGGCTCGTGTGCCCGCACAAATGGCTCTGCATGCCACCTGTGGCACGCATGCCATAGGCTCGCCATCATGGCCCTATACCATTTCTGACAAGTGGCTATCCAGTCTCTTATTGAAAGCCTCCATTGATGAACCACCTACAACTTCTGATGGCAAGTTGTTCCATTGATTGATTGTTCTCACTGTCAGAAAATTTCTCCTTAATTCCAGATTGTTTCTCTCCTTGATTAGTTTCCATCCATTGTTTCTTGTCCTGGCCTCTGGTGCTTTGGAAAATAGGTTGTCCCCTTCTCTGTGACAGCCCCACAAATATTGGAACATTGGCCTTACTAAGACTTTATAGAGTGGTAGAGGGGTACTAGTACTTCATGTGATTGTCAGGATTCCGGAAGTTACTCCAATTAACTCATGAGCCTCGAGCCACACTCCCAAAACTTGAAAAGGATTTATTAGAAGTTAACATGCCGGCATTAGCCTGGGCGTAGCCGACACTGAGATACGTAATTCACCCCCCCCTTTCTGGGTGTATCATCCAACGAAACACGTCCATAGCCAAGAGTCATCAATCATGCTCTCCAGTTAGATTTTTGCACAGCAGAAGCTTCAGTCATCTAATCAGTCTCTGAAGAAAATATGAATGGAATGTACTTTCGATTCCACACTACTGCCTGCTCTCTGCAACTCCCCCCCTCCTTCTGTTGACAACCATAACACGTACATACAAAATGTTTTATGAGTTGACATTTGGCTCCCCTCACTTCTTGAAGGTGACCTGTACAACACACACAAAAAACAAATTGATTGCAGATTTTTGTGAGCTTATGCTCACAAAACGCCCCCAGGCTTGGTTGGATTTTCTGCATGGAAACTTGCTACAAGGCAATTGGCTTGGATGTTCCTACTCTTTACCCATGACGCCTTTGATAAAGGGTAGCTCTTCCACTTGATTAAATATTGGAGTTGTCTCCTGTGCCACCTCCAATTGAGGATTTCTTGCACCTCATAATGAGTTTGGCCTCCTATGACCACGGGATCTGGGGGCTCATGAGGTAGGGGCCTCAGCGTTGACCAACCACGGGTTTTAATAGGCTACTATGGAATACTGGGTGTATTTTCCCTAACAATAGGGGCAACTTCAATTGCACCGTGACTGGGTTGATGATCTTTACTATGGGGAATGGTCCCATGAACTTTGGCCCCAATTTCTTGCTAGGGAGTCTTAACCTCAGATATTTGGTGGAGAGATAGACCTTCTCCCCCAACTGGAATGGTCATTGTGGGACTCGGTGTTTGCCTGCCTGTCTCTTATAGGTCTGTGCCGCTTTTGCCAGTGCTTTTTTGACATTCTCCCAAGTTGCTTTCAGCGTTAACATCCAATCGGTCAGGCTGACTGAGGACAGGGGTCCCTTGGATACTCAGGCATTGGGACGAAGTCCATGCTGTTCACCACCTTGAAGGGGGTTAGTCCCGTGCTACTGTGAACAGCATTATTGTACACAACCTCTGCAAAAGGCTGGAAGTCCGCCCAATTGGACTGCTGATAATATACGTAGCACCTCAGATACTGCTATACCATGGTGTTCAATCTCTCTGCCCCCACATTGGTGCTTGGATGAAAGGCCTAGCTAAGACCCTGGGACGACCCAATAGACCGCAGGAACTCCCTCCAAAATTTGGCCGTGAATTGGACCCCTCTGTCTGAGATAATTCTCCGTGGTACTCCATGCAGGTGGTAGATGTGCTTCAGGAACAGCTTGGCTAACTGACGGGCTCAAGGTAGTCCGCTGCAAGGTATGAAATGCACCTGTTTGGAAAATAAGTCTATTACAGTCCAGATCACCGTGTTTCCCCCACTTTTTGGCAACTCCACTATGAAGTCCATTGCAATCTCCTCCCATGGCCTCGTCGGCTCCACTACCGTTTGTAGCAGTCCAAGGGGTTTTCCTGGTCATTTTTTCATCGCGGCGCAGATGGTGCAACTTTTCACATAACTGTCCACATCTTTCTTTATGCCAGGCCACCAGAACTGCCTCCGAGCCAAGTGTAAAGTCTTTAAGAACCTGAAGTGGCCTGCCGGTTTGGCATTGTGGCTCCTCTGAAGAACTAGGGTGTGTAGGGATTCTGGGACATAGAGTTTTGTCCCCTTCCACACCAGGTTATCTCTTTTTGTCAAGGTGTGTTGATTGTCCCAGAACCAGGGGTCTGCTAGCAGTTTGGTTTTGAGTTTTGTAGTTAGGTCATCTGCGGGTTGGTCTTGACGATCACGGCATTGTCATCTGGTGGTTACTTGGGCAGCTATTTGGGCAGGGGGGATGATGGTGTTTACAACCTCCTCCCTTTCGCATTTGTACTGGGGCATGCGGGAGAGGGCGTCAGCCAGAAAGTTCCTCCCCCGGGGATGTGTTTTAGCATGAAATCAAATTGGTTGAAGTATTGAGCCCATCGGACTTGTTTGGGTGATAGTTTTTGTGGGGTCCTAAGCGCTTCCAGGTTTTTATGCTCAGTCCAGACTTCGAATGGTCTCTACTCCCCTTCCAGCAGGTGGAGCCAGGTTTGCAGTGCCCATCTCACTGTGAAAGCCTCTTTTTCCCATGCAGCCCATCATCTCTCTGTGTCTGTGAGTTTGCGGGAGGTGTAGGCGCAGGGCTGTAGGCTTCCTTGGTTGTTTCTTTGGAGTAACACTGCTCCCACTGCCACATTACTGGCATCTGCTTGAATGACAAAGGGTTGTTTGGGGTCAGGATGCTTCAGTACTGGTTCTTTTGCAAACAATTCTTTCAGTGTTTCAAATGCTTTTTGGCAGGTGGCTGAAATAACAACTCTTAGACAAAATGGAATACCAGTGAAAGAATACGTAGTAGCTTTTTGCAGACTATCAGGAAAATTGAGAGCCTGGCCAGAGAGACTTTTGATCCATCAATTCAGGACTGGCCTAGACCACCCCTTACGCCAAGCATGTTTGTATCATGGTATACCTCCTAAGCTGAGTGATTGGTATCGAACTACCTTGGAACTGAAGTCCGGCCTCAAGGAGCTTAAGGGGCAAGGCGAGGGGGTCAGTGGGGCAAGAAACAGTATGCCAGGAACTAGCCGACCAGTGACAGCAAAACTGGGCTCCTCTCAGGGGGCCCCAACTGTAGGAGCTACAGGGAGAATGGGACAACAACAACCAAAAATTGGTCTGCAGTGCTTTAGATGCCATCAGTGGGGTCATTGGGCTCAGTGTATGGCTTCTTTGCCTGCCCAACCAGGTACAAGGGAAAGTATTGGGCGTGATAGGTTAGGAGAAATGGCTAGAAAGACCCCCAAGGGGTCCAGGGGCATACAACAACAAAGTCCACAGATTCCATCAACAACCCAGGTGGAGGCGGGGATGTCTAGTGGAACTCCAGTATCTGCAGTGGACAGCGATGTAGGCAGTATTGAAGGCCCAATGGTAAGTGATCCTGTTCATCCTTTTATCATCCGTATTACCCTCCAGCATCCTAGAACTGCACAGGGTCACACCGTGGGAGCACTTATAGATTCAGGGTGTACCCGATGCATAATTGGTCAACGTCTGGTGGATAAGATGGGGATAAAAGTGACCCCATTAAAACAACCCATAAAGTTCGAACAAGTGGATGGGACGACCTTAGGAGGAATTCCCGCAACACACGTTACAGAACTAGTCCGATTGGAGATGGCCGACCACTGGGAGTTAATTCGATTTATAGTGGCATCCAAGATGACGGAACAGCTCATTTTGGGATTGTCCAACAGGAAAGCGTTGATTGTGGCTATCCAATCAAGCATCAGGATCTAGAGGAGGTTTTCAGTGAAAAAGAGTGTGAAGTCCTCCCGCCCCATAGACCTACAGAATGCGCTATAGAATTTAAACCAGGGGCTCATCTACCAAAGCCGCGAATGTACTCGATGACCCCAGCAGAGATGAAAGAAATGCGTAGTTACACCGATAAAAACCTAGCAAGAGGGTTTATAAAACCAGGTCGAGCACAAACAGCGGCTCCCATACTCTTCAGGGAAAAGAAGGATGGAAGCCTTTGTTTATGCGTTGATTTTTGTGGCTTAAATGCTGTATGCGTGCATAACTTGTACCCACTATCTTTAATCAAGGACCTGTTGGCTACTTTGACTACTGGTAGCATTTTTATGAAATTGGACCTAAGGGAAGCTTATTATCGTGTGAGAATTAAGTCTGGGGATGAGTGGAAGACCACCTTCAATTGCCCTTTAGGAAGTTATCAATTCCGGGTCATGCCATTTGTGCTCCAGGGGGCCCCGGCAGTATTTATGCATGATTATGAATAAATCAAGTACTGCATGAACATCTATACAGGGGGGTATTGGTATATCTGAACGATATTCTAATTTATTCTAATCATATTACGGAGCATGTGCAGTTGGTTAGAACAGTGTTTCAAAAACTTTTAAAAGCTAAGTTGTACATGAAACTGTCGAAATGTGAGTTTCACAAAACCAGTTTGGATTATCTAGGCTATCACATTTCGGGGAAAGGGATTGAGATGGATCCAGGGAAAGTTAAAGCAGTATTAGAATGTCAACCACCTCGTACGAGAAAGCAGTTGCAAAGTTTCCTTGGGTTCACGAATTTCTACAGACAATTTATTCCATCATTCATGTCTGTAGCACTACCTCTAACTGATTTGTTGCAGACAAAACAGCTCCCCTCCAAACCGAAGCCAAGTCATCCGATAAATTGGATGCAGGATTGTCAAACGGCTTGTAATAACTTGAAAATATTATTTGCCAAAGAACCAGTACTTCGACACCCTAATTTAATGACCCCATTCATTGTGCAAGTGGATGCTAGTGACGTGGCAGTAGGGGGGTGTTACTACAAAAAGATGAAGAGGGTAGACTGAAGCCATGTGCCTACACGTCTTGTAAACTATCCAAGGCCAAACGGAATTGGGCTATCTGGGAGAAAGAGGCGTTTGCCATTCGTTGGGCATTAATGGTATGGCGTCATCTGCTGGAGGGTTCTCCCAAAGCCTTTGAAGTGTGGACTGACCACAAAAACCTGGAGGCCTTGCAATCCCTGAGGAGACTATCTCCAAAGCAGCAGAGATGGGCTCAGTACTTTAGTCAATTCTGTTTTGTGTTGAAATACGTGCCTGCGGGGAAGAATTTTTTGGCAGATGCTCTCTCACGCTTACCTCAGTATGATTGCAGGAGGGAGGAGATAATTCAGGCCATCATACCTCCAACTTGTAGAAGTGCTAGGCAAGTTCCGACTAACCAGATCAACTGGGACAACCTCCTGAAGCGTGAATTGAAGGATGATGAATGGCTAAAACAGAACTCTAAAATTCTTGATGAATGGGATGGAGTCTGGTGGAGGGACAATAAATTGTATGTACCATTGCAGGTGAGGTCACTAGTTTTGAAACGGTGCCATGACGTCAAAATGACAGGGCACTTTGGATTCCTTAAAACCCTCCACTTAGTAAAAAGACAATTCTGGTGGCCAAGGATGAAATTTGACATAGAGAAATATATAAAAGGGTGTGCTGTGTGTGCTGCTGCTAAACCAAAACCTGGAAAGCTGTTAGGCTTGTTGCAAATGGTTGCTGAACCAGAGAGGCCATGACAGAAAATAGCCATGGACTTCATAGTAGACTTACCCAATAGCACAGGATACACAGTAATCTGGACGGTAATTGATTTGTTCTCGAAGCAAGCCCATTTCATCCCGTGTGCAGGACTACCGTCTGCAAAATGTTTAACCCGTCTCTTTATTACCCACATCTACCAATTGCATGGAGTTCCGAAATGCATCATATCAGACAGAGGTGTTCAATTTACAGAGAGATTTTGGAGGACGTTTCTGCAATTAATTGGATCCGCACAGGGACTTAGTACAGCGTATCACCCCAGCACCAATGGGGTGGCAGAACGGACCAATGCTGCCGTAGAGAGATATCTGAGAAGCTACGTTTCCTATCAGCAAACAGACTGGGCCAGTCTTCTTCCGTTTGCAGAGGTGGCCTATAACAATGCTGTCCACCAGAACACTGGGTACACACTCTTTCGGGTGGTACATGGAATAGACTTCCAACAGATACCAGAGTGGCCACAACCACCACAGGTGCAAGGTTCATTGAGTGAATGGGTGAAGGCAATACAAAGCACCTGGAAGTCTGTGAGGTGTGCCTTGAAACATGCCGGGATGGTGCACAAGACATATGCTGACAAACATAGACAAGAAGGGAAACCTTTTCAAGTAGGGGACCTGGTGTATTTATCAACGAAATACATAAACCTCTCCAGACCAAGTAAAAAATTGGGTCCTAAATATATTGGGCCTTTTAAAATTACCAGAGTTATCAATCCAGTAACCGTTGAATTGAAACTACCCCCTTTGTTGGGAAAGATCCATCCAGTGTTTCATAGTAGTTTGTTGAAACCTATAGAGCAAAAACATCTATGAAACCGGTTACAACCACCTGGTCCGATGGATAATGAACAATATGAAGTCAAAGAGATATTGGATTTGTGAGTAAGACAGGGGAAAATACAATACTTGGTTCAATGGAAGGGATACCCCCTTAGTGAAGCTTCATGGGTAAACAAACCTGACATGAAAGCCACTGTTCTACTGAGAAAGTTCCATACCCGATATCCGAACATAGAGGGGGCGGGTTGCGACTAATGTGTTAATTATATTTTGTAGGTGGAGGCCTGGTGAAGGGGGTCTGCATGATGAGCCCCCACCCCTCGGGAGCACTGTTGTTCAGCAGCGCCAGATGCCTCCTTTCATCTAGCGCTGGCCACTGTCCTGCTGATCATGGTGGCATCTTCCAAGGGGCTGGCTGCGTGATAGAAGGCTGCAAGCAGCAGTCAAAAGCTCCAGAGGCTGTTGGTGATGATGTGGTGCATTGAGACGCCCTGGACGGATGCTACAACGGTGGCTGCTAATGGCCTTGTTGGGACTTTAAGAGTGGGGGGGCAAACAAGATGATTGTCTCTGGGGCTGCAATAACAACGCCTCTAGGGCTGTAATTGCTGTTAATTGCTCAGGGCTCATCATGGGAGAGGGAGGGGCTGCTGATATAAAGAAGCTTAGTACTAGCAACAGTCTGAGTGGAGTTGAGGTAATGCTGGCCAAGATTGCATCAGCAACCTCCTTGGGTAATTACAGGGAGCTTCCAGAAGACAGGTGGTGGGAGGATATGGTGTTAATGAGGTAATAATAACATGGGTGTGTATAAAGGGGGAGAGGAATTGTTACTCTGTAAGGCTGTTTTTGTGAGGGCATTGGTTGTACTTGCCCCATTTCAAACCTGTTGCCTGACCGTAGCCACCATTAACAATAAACCTTCATCACTACATCTGGTGTGGAGTGTTACTTGTAAGTAACTACGGTTCTGGTTCTAAGGGCTTTGAGAGGTAGAAGTTTGCGAACCCCAAGAAGCTTTGTAGCTGTCTGTGGGTATGAGGGGGCTGCCAGCCCAGAATGGCTTGTACTTTGGCTGGATCCATCTCTATGCCCTCATTGGAGACTCAGTAGCCCAGGTAATCCAACTGTGCGCAGTGAAATTCGCATTTTGACAACTTGACATACAGGTTTGCTGCTAGAAGTTTTTCCAGTACCTGGTGGACTAGGAGTATTTGGTCATCCATCATCTCAGTGTAGATGAGAATGTTGCCCAAGTAGACAAGAACCCCCTTATAAAGATGTTCATGTAGCACCTCGTTTATTAACTGCAAGAACACTGCCAGGGGCCCCTGTAGTACGAAAGGCATGACCTTGAATTGGAAGCTCCCTAGGGAGCAGTTGAATGCTGTTTTCCATTCATCTCCCTCCCTGATGTGGACTCGATAGTATGCTTCTCTGAGATCTAATTTGGTAAAGACCTTCCCTTTGGCCAGGTGGGATAGCATGTCCTTCATGAGCGGGAGGGGGGTATAGATTGTGTACGCACAGTCCATTAATCGCTCTAAAGTCCACGCATAATCTCATAGTTCCATCTTTTTTTTCTTTGAACAGGACTGGGGCTGCAACCCGTGGTTTGGCTGGCTCGATGAACCCTCTTGCTAAGTTTTTGTTTATATATTTGTGCATTTCTTGCATTTCATGGGGCGTCATGGTGTACATTTTGGGTTTTGGTAGTTTTGCCCCAGGAATTATTTCTATGGCGTAGTCTGTCTCACAGTGGAGAGGTAGGGTGTCACACTCAGTCTACTTGTTCAAACTGGATCAGGTGGGTCAGCTTTTTTGCTCTGATCCCCAGTTTCAGGACCATGGTTAGGTTGATCAGGCACCTAGTGCAGCTTGAATCTATTAGGGCTTGGAAAGTCCCCTGAATTCCTGTTTTTGGGGCTGTGAGCTGTATTGGGAAGACAAAAGGGGGAACCGGTCCACTCAACATTGGGTCATTTTCACCCTTGTTCTCGCTGTCATAAGAATCCAGCAACTGATCACCGTTGCCTGGGGTTGCCCCCACTTCGGCTGGGTGTGGAGGGACCTCTGCTGCCTGAAGGGCCATCTGGGATGCCTTGGTAGTACGTCTGGGGCCTCGTTCTGGTTGTGCTCTGGGGGTTGGTTCCAGACTTGATTTCGGGTCTGGGGTTGTGCACGCCATTGCCATATGCCCTACTCCCCCACATCGGTAACATGGGGCTGATCATGGTGCTGTGGTGTCCCATCAGCTGGGTGGTCTCTGATCTGGCTGCCCTGTCTCTTTGGCTCCCAACGGCTTTCTCATATCATTAGCATGTAATGCCCCATCAACTTTTATGGCCACTCAGAACCACTCAGACAGTCGGTTCGGGATGTCCCGATAGGCAGTTACTTTGCTAATTTGCTTGTCCAGGCTGGTTCTAAAAAAATGAACCAGCATCCGCTCAGGCAAAAGGAGTATCTTCCCACTGATTCTCCTGAATTTTTTTTTTAAATTCACATTTATATGCCGCCCTTCTCCAGAGACTCAGGGCAGCTTACAATCTTTGCAGCACAATCCAATGTGCTCAGCAATAGCCTTCATTCTATCGTATATGCCTGCTTATTACTAGGGCTTTCTTTTGGCCCACCCCAAGCGGCATTTTTACAAAGTCAGCTTATTGCCCCCAACAATCTTGAGTCCTCAATTTACCTACCCCGAGAGGATGGAAGGCTGAGTCAACCTTGAGCCTGGTGGGATTCGAGCCTGCACTAATTGCAGGCAGCTGGAGCTAAGTGCTAGGTGTTTAACAGCCTGCACCACCAAGGCCCATATTCACGGATTTGTTCCTTGATGGGTTACCCTCCCTGCATTTCTGAGCTGATCTTCCACGTATGGGTCCTCCTGTGCCTCCTGTGCCTCCACAAATCTGACCTCTAGCAGTTGTAGGTAGTCATCTACATCATGTAGTTGGGGGGCCCTTCTCTTGTGGAGGGTTACTAGCCATCCTCTTGCTTCTCCCTCTAGCCCCTCAGAAATGGCATTCACCATGGCTCTAGGGGAGGGGTAGAGGTGTCCATAGCATTCCAGGTAGATCTCAGCTGAGTCAAGGAATAAAGCTAGTTGGTCTGGGTCTCCAATGAACCGGGGCAGTTCATTCAGCTCTGCTCTTTCCTCTCCCTGTAGCTCTCTGTAAGCCTGCACTTGAGGTAGCTGACCTTCCTCCCCAGCTCTAGTTCGCACAGGAGGAAGGGACTGCCTGCTGCGTGGGGGAGGCACTGGCTGACGCTGTGGGCTCTTTTTTTCTTCTGGTGTGTAGAGAGGGAGGGCTGTGGTCTCGCCTGCTTTTCTCCACTTCAAAAGGCCTCTGTTTTGGGTGGCAGGACAGGCCGTCATCTCGAATGGTGCCTGTTCAGATCCCTCTCTCAGCTACTCTCAGACCACCGGCCTGGAGGTTCCCCCCCCTCTTCTCTGCTTGTGGTTGGGGGTAGTGTCCTTGTGGGGAATAGGGGTTTTGCCCTCCCTGAAGGGCCTCCCCTCCCTTCCCCAGAAATGAAAGCTCTGGGGAGGAAAGATCTATGGGGAGGAGTTGGGAGGCCTACAGGCCTGGAGATTCTGGAGGGGAGGCATTCACGGTCATAGCCCGGGCCGGGTGGGCGGGCTCTATCCCAGTTGGGGGGTGGGTCGAGTCTTGGCGAAGACCCCCCCCCACGAAGGGATGATGCGATGGCCCTAGGCCCGTGGCTGTGGCGGTATGTGAGTGCTGTACCTTGCCTGGACTGCTATGGACGTTGTCACCCCATGTGGACTATGGGGTCTATCATTGTCCATTGTCCTTCTCTTCTATTAATGTCATCTTGGCCCTGCTATCATCATTGAGGGCATTTGGCTCATTGCACCATTTACCTGGACTTGGACTTTGCCTCCTCTTTGGGACTGGCCTCCTCCCTTGCAGTGAGAGGGCAGAGGATTAATTCTCCTGCAGTGAGAGTGCAGTGGACTATGCAGGACTTTGCCCCAAGTCACTGTGGTGGCAGAACAGTGACTGGTCCATTTCCACCTGGATCATCGACAGTGGTGAGAGAGCTGCCGATTGTGGACTTTCTCCTGACTTTAACATCACCTGTCCCTTCATTATATTTCCATCTCCCTTTGTTCCATCTCCCAACTACCTCTTGTATTGTTTTGCCTGAGATATATTTACTATGCCTGCCTATTCCCCATTGGAGTTATGGGCCCTCCAGGCGGTCCCCTGTCTGGGATGTGGCCCTCGCTATCAAGAGCTTACCTTAATGACGGATCCTGGGATCCGAGAGGTGGCATGCCAGGATGAAGGGGCTAAATTCTAAATTTGACAGGAAGGAAACTTTTAAAATTTTTAATTGATCGTCTTAAGGGGTTAGGGAAGGGGATAAATGGGTCTTTGTCCAACCCGGTTCATGGTGGAGGGGGGCGGGGGCAGGGGCTCCGGGACCTGAGGTGGGGACCGATCCCAGGGTGGTTGGTGTTGGCAGGAAACGGAGAGGCATAGGGCCATATCATGTGTTGGGAGCACGCACCCGCCATCTTTGTGCGGTTGCTTGCTCCGACCCTATGGCCTCCTCCCAGGGGGGCATGGGAACTGGGACCCCTGGGCTTAGACTGGTGTATTTTAATGCCAGGTCCGTGGCTAATAAGTCCACCCTCCTCCGTGAGGTAATTGAGGAGGAGGCTGCGGACCTGGCCTGCATCACGAGACCTGGTTGGGCCCAGAGGCGGTGTCCCTCTGGTAGATTTGTGCCCTCCAGGTTTTGGGTTTTGCACCCCGGGCCCAGGGTAGGGTGGTGGGGTGGCCGTGGTTATTCGGAGACCCTGTTTCCAAGGGAGGTCACTGTTCCAGAGATGGCGGGGGTGAGACACTCCTCTTGAGGTGGGGGCCCAATGGTCAGGTGGGCTTGCTGCTGCATACCTTTCACCCAGCTATGTGACAGCGGCCCTACCTGGGCTTCTCGGCGTTCTCGGGGTGGCGGTGGAGTTCGGGGCTTATAGTCCTGGGGACTTCAATCTGCCCTCCCTGGGGTGCGTCCGTTTGGCCCAGGAATTCATGGCTTCTATGGAGGCCATGGGCCTGACAATTAATCCAGGGCCCGACCCATGAGGGGGAACACTCTTGACCTAATTTTGTCTCTGAACAGTGGCGTAGTGACAGAGGGCAGGCCACTTTGGCTGTGCCCGTTCCATGGTCTGATCACTATCTCCTACGGCTGGTCTTCCAACAGGCGCCCCCACTGCTGGGATGAGGAGCAGCTTAGATGGTTCCGCCCCAGGCGCCATGGACCGGGCGGTTCTCGGCGGAGCTGGGGTTTCTTCCCTCTTCCCTTGCCCACAGCTCTGTCGAGGACCTGGCGGCTGCTTGGCAGCAGGCGGAGGAGCTCTCGACAGGGTTGTCCCCATGCGACCCCTCACATGTCGTGGATCCCGGATGGCTCCTTGGTACCGGAGGAGCTCCGGGAGATGGCGCCGTCGGAGGGGCTTAGAGAGCAGGTGGAGGTCCACCGTTCCCGTCGATCGAGCCCAGCTAAGAGCCTATATTGGGACTTACCTGGTAGCTATGAGGCGGAGAAGATCTTATCTCTCGCCCTCATAGCATCCACAGATAACCGCAGCCGCCCTGTTTGGGTAACCCGTTCTCTCCCTTTGTGTAGGGAGAGGCGGACCGTTCTTGAGGCAGGGCTGAGGAGTTTGGTCAATATCTGTCGGATAAGATGCTCGAATTCAGGATGGGTTGTCCTCTGATTTGCAGTGGTCTGAGGAGCGAGATACAGGTAGTCTGGCCAGTATGATCTGGGATGAGTTCGATTCTGTTTCGAGGATGAAGTGGGCGGGATTATCGCGGCGTCTGAGTTCCACCACATGTTTGTTGGACCCGTGTCCTTCCTGGCTGGCTTATGCGCCAGGAGGTCACCTGCGGTTGGCTCGGGCAGTTGTCAGCGCTTCATTAAGGAGGGTGTTTTCCCGCGCGCCTTGAAGGAGGCGGTGGTGAGACCCTTCTGAAGAAGCCTGCCCTGGACCCTACCGTGTTAGACAACTTTCGTCCAGTCTCCAACCTTCGTTTTTAGCGAAGGTTGTTGAGAATGTGGTGGCTCAGCAGTTTCCACTTTTCCTGGATGAAGCGGACTACCTGGATCCGTATCAATCGGGCTTCGGCCTGGTTTCAGCGGAGGCGGCATTGGTGCACTGATGGATGATCTCTGGAGGGCTCGGGACAGGGGTTTTCCTCTGTCCTGGTCCTATTGACCTCTCAGCGGCTTTCGATACCATCGACCATGGTATCCTTCTGCGGCGCCTCGAGGGGTTGGGTATAGGGGGCACTGTGCTTGGTGGTTCACCTCCTACCTCTCGAGCGAGTCAGTATTGGCGGGGGGACAGAGGTCTACCTCGGGTGCTCTCTTGTGGGGTCCCTCAGGGTGGGTCCTCTCCCCTGCTATTTAACATCTACATGAAGCAGCTGGGTGAGATCATCCGTGGTTTTGGGGTGAGTTTCCATCAATGCGCTGATGATACTCAGCTGTACATTTCCACCCGAACCAGATGGTGATGCCCTCTCCTGATGACCCAGTGTCTGGATGCGTGCGGATCTGGATGAGCGAAACATGCTTGTCTCAACCCGGCCAAGACTGAGTGGCTGTGCATACCGGCATCTCGGCCCAGTTTGGAGTGTCCATCTTTGGCCATAGGGGAGTGGTATTACCCCTGTGGATAGGGCGCGGAATCTGGGGGTCCTCCTGGGCGTTCGGCTCGGTTGGAGGAGCAGGTGGGGGCGTCGCCAGGGGCCTTTGCCCAGCTCCGTCTGGTTGCCAGCTGCGCCCTTTTCTGGACCGAGATGCCCTCGCCCTTGTTACCTCCAGACTCGACTACTGCAGCGCTCTCTATTTAGGACTGCCCTTGCATACCATCCGGAGATTGCAGCTGGTGCAGAATCGGCGGCGCGGTGGTGATGGGAGTTTCCGGTTCTCCCATGTTACCCCCCTCCTGCGCTGCCTTCATTGGTTGCGGTTGCACTCGGGTGAGATTCAAGGTCTTAGTGTTAACATACAAAGTCCTTCATGACATGGGTCCCCAATATTTAAGGGCGGCTCCTGCCGACATCAAATGCCAACCGCCCTGTGCGACACATAGGCAAGGACTCCTTGGGGTCCCATCAGCTGGCCAATGCCGGCTGGCGGTCCCCGACGGCGAGCCTATTCTATAGCGGCCCCTGACCTCTGGAACCAACTTCCCTGGAGCTCCGTCTGGCCCCTGACCTCCGCACCTTCGCCATGACTTGAAGACCTGGTTGTTTAACCAATCCGGGTTGTGATTTTCTGGGATGGGATGGTTTTATGGGATAGTTTTATAGGATAATTTTATGGGTTTTTGTAGTTGTAATGGGGCTTATTTAGTTTAATCTGCTTTTAAATTATTTATTATTGTTGTTGTTTTATTTGTAAGCCGCCCTGAGTCTTGAGGAGATGGGTGACATATAAATCCCATTAATAAATAAATAAATAAATAAATACTCTATGGATCTCCCCAGGGATTCCATCAGGTACCTGGTTTTTCTTGAGGAGGTTTCTTCTCTTTGGGTTGAAGAGCTGTCCCCTTCTTGTAGTTATGCTATCAGTTTCTGTTTGCTTCTGGCTGGAGGCCAAGCTTTCTCCTGATAGCCTCTGCCATGGCTGCCTGAGTTTCTCTCCACGCTCCCCAGATGTCAGGGAGCAATGGAAGAGCCGGGATGCAGAAGCCCCAGTGATTAATTAAGAGTCGGCTATCTGTCAGGATTCCGGCAGTTACTCCAATTAACTCATGAGCCTCGAGCCACACTCCCAAAACTTAAAAGATTAGAAGTTAACATGCCGGCATTAGCCTGAAGTAGCCGACTGAGATGTAATTCACTGTCACCCTTGATCTTGCTTTTCCCCCCACCCCTCTGGGTGTATCATCTAATGAAACACGTCCATAGCCAAGAGTCATCAATCATGCTCTCCAGTTAGATTTTGCGGCAGAGCTTCAGTCATCTAATCAGTCTCTGAAGAAAATATGAATGGAATGTACTTTTGATTCCACACTACTGCCTGCTCTCTGAAACTCCCCCCCTCCTTCTGTTGACAACCATAAAACATGCATACAAAATGTTTTATGAGTTGACAGTGATCTTGATTCAATCCCTCTGTTAATACAATTTATGATTGCATTAGCTTTTTTGGCTGCAGCAGCACATTGCTGCCTCATATTTAACTGATTGTCCACTAGCACTCAATCAGAATAGAGCTGGAAGGGACCTTTGAGGTCTTCTAGTCCAGCCCCCTGCTCAAGCAGGAGACCCTAAACATTTCAAACAAGTGACTATCCAGTCTTTTCTTAAAAACCTCCAGTGATAAACCACTTACAACTTCTGATGGTAAGCTGTTTCACTAGTTAATTGTTCCCACTGTCAGAAAATTTCTCCTTAATTCCAGATTGTTTCTCTCCTTGATTAGTTTCCATCCATTGTTTCTTGTCCTGGCCTCTGGTGCTTTGGAAAATAAGTTGAACCCCTCGTCTCTGTGGCAACCTCTCAAATACTGGAATACAGATATCATGTCCCCGCTAGTCCTTTTTTCTAGACTAGCCAATCCCAAATCTTGCAACCGTTTGTCCCCAAGCCTTTAATCATGTTAGTTGCTCTTCTTTGTACTTTTTTGTAATGTGGTGAGAAAAACTGGATACAGTATTCCAGGTGTGGCCTTACTAAGGCTTTATAAAGCAGTACTAATACTTCACGTGATTTTGATTCTATGACTTTGTTTATGCAACCCAGGATTGTATTAGCCTTTTTGGCTGCTGCTACACAGTGCTGGCTCATATTTAAGCATTGTCCACTAGTACTTCAAGGTCCCCCTCACAGTTACTGTTTTTGAGCCAGGTTTTGCCTAATCTGTACTTGTACCTTTGGTTTTTCCAGCCTAAGTGTAAAACCTTGCTTTTCTCTATGTCAAATTTCATTTTGTTGGATAGGGCCCATTGTTCAAGTTTGTCAAGATCTTTTTGGATCCTGAGCTTGTCTTCTGGGGTGTTGATTATTCCTGCCAGCTTAGTGTCATTTGCAAATTTGATGAGTTCCCCTTCTATTCCCTCATCTAAGTCATTTATGAAGATATTGAAGACTACTGGGCCTAACACAGCTTACTTCCCTCCATGTAGATGTAGTACCATTAAGGACTACTTGTTGAGTACAGTTTGTCAGCCACTTACAAATCCATCTGGTGGTGATGTTGTCTATCCCATATTTTTCTAGTTTACCTAGAAGTAGTTTGTGGTCTACTTTGTCAAATGCCTTACTGAAATCTAAGTATGCTATGTCCACAGCATTTTGCTTGTCTACTAATTTAGTCACTTTGTCAAAGAATGAAATAAGATTGGTTTGGCATGATCTGTTTTAGACAAACCCTTGTTGGCTTCTAGTTATAACTTCATTTGTTTCTAGATGTTTGCAGACCTGTTTTTTTATCTTTTCCAGTACCTTCCCAGGTATTGATGTCAGTCTGTAGTTTCCTGGGTCTGTTTTTACCTTTTTTGAAGATGGGAACCACATCAGCTCTTTTCCAATCCTCTGGTAGTTTCCCAGGGCTCCAGGATTTTTTTTAAAGATATGGTACAATGGTTCTGACATCTGGCAGCTCCTTCAGAACTCTGGGATGTAATCCGTCAGGTTCCAGTGACTTATACTCATCAAGATCAAACAGCTCTTCTCTTACCATTTTCTTGCTTATTTTAATTTTTATTTCTAGTTTGTCTTTTACAGTTAGGTTTTTGGTAGGTTGGGCTATAGTTTCTTTTTGCGTGAACACTGATGCAAAGAATGAGTTAAGCAGTTCTGCTTTCTCTTTGCTATCTGTTACTTCCTTTCTTTTCTCTTATGTCGACCTACTGTTTCCTTGACTTTTTTCTTGTTATTTATATGTTGAAAGAAACATCATTATTATTATTATCATTATTATTATTAGTGTTAACTCTTTTATTCATTAAATATGAAACTCAGTCAACTGAACTTTTAAAAATGTATCACAAATACCAGTGACTGGCACTGACGGTTGATACAGGTTGCTGCCAGTATCCTAGGTATCGACCAAGTATCTTCTTAAAATATACAGTGTTCTGAGTAGCGCAGTTTTTTGCAGTTCCGCTGGTGTTATTGCAGGAAACTGCAATTTCTTGATGTGTTTTGTAAAATTCTTGGACATGGTACCAAGTGCCCTGATGACAATGGGTATCACTGTTACATGTTTCATCCATAACCGTGTAGTTTTGATGGCCAGGTCTTATTTGCATTTTTGATTTTATTTTTGATACTCAGCAAATAATCAACAATACTGATACTAAATGGTGTAAAGTCTCCTGCTTGGGCGGTGTGTGTGTGTATGGACTAGATGACCTACAAGGTCCCTTCCAATTCTGTTAAACTGTAAGCACTAACAGCATCTTCAAACAAACAAAATATCTCTTGGTGGCTTTCTGACGCCAGAAGCTTGGAGGAACTCTGATAGTTCCCTGCTGTGTCAGAAAGTGAGACTGACTGCCATTAAGCCAGTCCTTGACTTACAACAGTTCATTTAGTGACCAGAGTTATCAACAGCATTGAAAAAGTGACTTGTGACCCTTTTTCTCGCACGGACCCTCCTCCCCAAAGCCAGCTTTGCTCGTTTCTGCAGAGGCAGCTCCTCCCCCAAAAAATAGGACCCAAGGGGGCAAAAGGCAGGTCTGGGGTCCCTAACCCTAAAGTGACATGGTGGGGGTTAGATATGCAAATTGAGGTTGTTACACAGGGGAAATCTGGAGCCCCCATTGCTTCTCCAGTTTGGGGGGAGGGAATCCTCTGTACTTAAGACAAATAGTTACCATAATGCAAATCACTTGCTGCCTCTCTGCCAATATCCTAGGCTGTGGTTCTCTGGGAGGGGAAGTGCCAAAAGCTTCCAACGTAAAGACCACAACTGCTGGAATTATCCCCTGCAACTGTATCCCTTGCAAGCACCCTTGTGGTGAACATCCAGCTGCTGCCAAGGTCCCACCCAGCACCCAGAGATCCCTGCTGCCAGACACCACAGCCAGGCCCTCAGCTATCCCTTCCTTCCTTCCTCCCTCCCTCCCTCTCTCCCTCCCCTCCTTTCCAAAGGACTAGGAGCAAGGCAAGAATCAAGTACACTCAGCTTATCAAATACACAGAGGTACCCATTAGAAACAAACCTTTTCCTTAGGGAATTAGGAGGGAATTTGTCGTCTTTAAGTTAAGTTCTCCTGTTTGTTTATTCAGGAAAGAGGTTGTTAAGTGCAAAGGGGTGGGGAGGCAAATCAAAGCCAGAGCAATGTAAACACCCCAGGCAAAAATAAAAAAGGTGCTAAAAACAATGTTACTCTCTGACTTCAAACAGCCTCCCTCATTGCATGTAGCTCAAAGTCTTCTATAGCAATTTACATATCTAACCCCCACCACGTGACTTTAGGGTTAGGGTTAGGGACCCCAGACCTGCCTTTTCCCCCCTGGGTCCCATTTTGGCGGGGGGACTGCCTCTGCAGAAATGAGCAAAGTTGGCTCTGGGGAGGAGGGTTGGCCTATAGAATGGAGAGGGGGTGTTTACGGCCCATCTCTGGGCTGGGGCCAGCCCTCATTCTCCCTCCCAAAACTGATTCCCCACAGAACCTCCACATGAACCAGTACTAGGGCAGGTCAGGGAGAGCCATGGGAGTTGTAGTCCAATGAGAACCATGGGAGTTGTAGTCCGAGGCCCCGGAGGTCTGCAGCGTAGGGTGGGCTGCTGTCACAAAGCCAAATTAGTGAGGGGGGAACGTCTGTAGATGAAAAACTCTGAAAAGTGATTCTCCCCCCCCAGGAAAGCCCAGTCTGACCCCCAGGCCTGGGGAGAGACCCCAACCCTTTTTCCTTCTTTCCCTGCCCCCCAGGACCTTCCTCTTCTGGACTTCCTCCCTCAGCCTTCAGCCCTCTTCCAACCTTGAAACCCCCCACTCTTTTCCATCCACCTTGGCTGCCTCTCGGCTGCCATGGCAACCAGGGATAACGGGATCTTGGATGCATAGGGAGGATTATTTTTGGCAGCGCACAACTCCCCATCCTTTCCCTCCCCATCCTTTCCCACACCCAATCCTTCCCGGAGCCCTCCCCTCCACAAATGAAGGGGCTCGATCTCCTCCCGGGACCACCGTTGGACCCCTCCTTGCCCTCCCACCCCCTCCTCTGATTTCCTTCTAATCACTCATCTCTGCCCCTTGAGTGACTTTTATGGGTGTTTCTTCCTGGAGTCGTTGAAAGTTTTAATCAAGCCCCATCAGCGTATTCCATCTAAGGACGGGTTGGGGTGGGGGTGGGGTTTAAGAGATGGCAAGAGTGCCTCTGAGCATGGACAGTGTGATTTTTCTCACGTGCCAGGCTTCAGTGCTCCAGCCGAGCAGCGTCCGTCTTGCCTCACCTCGCCTCACCTCAAATGACGGGCGTTGTGAGGAGGGCACTTGGGAGGGGTGTAGGGTAAGCTTGGCAGAAAAGACAAAGCCAGATCACAACTGGCTGGGCAGGATTCCTACTGGATCGAGGGCAGCAATCATTCATGGTGCAGGAAAGGATCTGTGTGAAAAAAAGGGTTGCAAGTCGCTTTTTTCAATGCTGTTGATAACTCTGGTCACTAAATGAACTGTTGTAAGTCGAGGACTGGGTTAATGGCGATCAGTCTCACTTTCTGACACAGCGGGGAATGATCAGAGTTCCTCAAAGCTTCTGGCGTCGGAAAGCCACCCAGAGCGATTTTGTTCCTTTGAAGATGCTGTTAGTGCTTACAGATTAACAGAGTTGGAAGGGACCTTGTAGGTCATCTAGTCCGCCACAACCCCACCCAAGCAGGAGACCCTACACCATTTCTGACAAATGGCAGTCCAATCTCTTCTTGAAAGCCTCCAGGGATGAAGCTCCCACAACCTCCTCTCCATCAACAATGAGATCCATCATTAACAGATTAACAGAGTTGGAAGGGACTTTGTAGGTCAGTGTTGGCAAACCTTTTCAGCACCGAGTGCCAAAATGGGAGCACATGCGTGCTGGAAACTGAAAGAACAGATGATCTTCTGGTTTCCGGTGCGCCTCGTCTTCTGGTTTCAGTGCGCATGCATGCACGAAGACCAGCTGGTCAGTTCGCATGCACTGGCTCTGGCTGGCCTTTTGGGGGTCCTCGTCTCCCTGCCCGCCCCCCTGGTCCCCATCAGGATGGCAGGACATCCCCACAGATCTCCCGGTTCCACAGCCCTGGACAGGAAGAGAAAGTTGGGTGGGGAATGCCGTCTCCCTCCACTGGAAAGCCGGAGCCCCTTCCTGGCCTCAGAGGGAAGGGGTGTCGGTGTTCCTGGGGATTGGGTTGGGGAGCCAGCAGATGGGAGAGCTTCACCCCAACTCTGGCCAGGATGAAACTCCCCTCTCCAGCCCGCCACCAAGAACAAGCCAGTGGAACCCCTTCTTACTTCTGCCAAGGGAGCGCAATTGCTTTCCGGCCAACACGCCTTTTACCATTCCTCCCATGTGGAGTCAGCTCCTGCACAGCCCCGCCTCCCCAGAAGAACAGCAGTGGCAGCCACAACAGGGCGAGAGACAGGAGCGAGAACCACCACTGCCCTCTCGCCCCCAGCAGTGGCAGGAGCAGCAGGCAGGGCAGCGTTTGCTGGCTGGGCAGTCAACTGCCCCATGTCCGAGCTGGCCGGTGTGCCGGAACCCAGAACAGCAAGGGGAGCAGAGCTGCTGGCCAGAACGGGTGGGCAGAGGCTTT
>SOZL01000007.1:2606884-2634158 GCA_009733165.1 Naja naja | reverse complement strand
CCCAATGGTTGTGCGCAAAGGCTGGGTGGCAAACTTAATGGGCCCTGCGATCAGTTCCCGCCCATCAATTGTCTCCACCCTCAACGGAGGGTCCACCGGATCCAAAGGCACCTTAAAACGCGGCACAAAGGCCTGGTCCATGAAGTTCGTCATGGCCCCTGAGTCCACCAGCATGCGCCTGGATCCCCTCGACTGGTTGGGCAAGAACACCTGAGAGTCCAATATCAGATGCCGAGGGGGCCCAGAGTCCACAGCCGCGCAGTCAGGCGGAGGTTTAGTACTTGCCTGGCCTAGGGTGTCCCCCAGGTCGGGACCGCCCCGTTTCCCGGCTTGGTCATGCCG
Organism: Naja naja; assembly: GCA_009733165.1. Classification (NCBI taxonomy): domain Eukaryota; kingdom Metazoa; phylum Chordata; class Lepidosauria; order Squamata; family Elapidae; genus Naja; species Naja naja. The sequence continues at coordinate 2,633,816 of SOZL01000007.1, read as the reverse complement.
AGCTGCAGGCACGGGCTTGAGCGCCCCATGTTGCTTTCGGGGACAGGAAGCAGCGAAATGTCCAGGCTCTCCACAATACAGACACAAACCCCCCTGCTGTCGCCAAGTGCGCTCTTGGGCCATCAAGCAAGTTCCAGCTGCACCCAGCTCCATGGGCTCCGCAGCTGTTGTCACGGAACTCAGGGCGACCCGGGGCACTGCCGGCACAGGGTGTGGAGGTACAGACGGGAGGGCGACTCCTGGACGGGCGACGGGTCTTCGCCGCTGGAGACGCGGCGCCGATGCGAAACACTGCACCACCAGGGGGCATCGAGAGTCGGAGGGGCCTCCACCAACCAGCTCATCCTGCAGTTCCTCCACAGGCCATCCTGGAAGGCGCCCAGCAGCACCGATCATTCCAGGTGGAGTCCATGCAGAGCAGAGAAATTCGGCAATATAGTCCTGCAGGGGGCGCCCTTGGCGAAGGTCCTTATGCCTGGCTGCCGTCTGGGTGCGGATGGGGTCCTGTACATGAGGCACATGTGTTGCCAAAAGCCTTGGCAGTCTGTTAATAGTGGGCTGTTTTGAACCAACAAGGGCGGGCCCACCGGGCTGCAGAGCCAGAAAGGAGGCTTATCACAAACCCCACCCAGTCCGGTCATCAGGAAAATCCTCCGCCTCATAGCCATAAATAACTGGCACTGTCCCATGAAAGCCGGAAACATTTCTGGCTGCCCAGAAAACTTATCTGGCACAGCTACCGGGCATTTCCGACGGGGAGGGGGAGGAGGTGCTGCAGGAGCATTCAGCAAGGCAAGTTGAGCTGCTAATTGCAGCAACTGTTGTTGCAAGCCCTGATTCTCAGCTTGTAACTGGTGTAACTGCTGCTGCTGCTGCTGCTGCTGCTGCTGCTGCTGCTGCTGGTCCATCTCGGTTTAAAGATGGTTAGAGTCTTTTGGGGTATGTGACAAAAATGTTCTGTCTCACCTTCCCTTCCCCAGAAGGTAAGGAACGCTAACACAGAGAGTCATGCTGGCCTGTCTCCAAAATCCCAGTTATCTCTCCCGACAAGAGTGTTGGCAGTCACCCAGGCTCTCACTGCCAAATTCAAAGCCAACAAGGAATGCAGTACTCACAGAAGGCTGATTTATGTTCAGAGTCCAAAAACTAAATCAAGCACACAGACGGAATCCTCGGCTTCATTTTACACTTTGTCACATACAGAGTTTGCAGCGAGGCACACCCACTTTTATACCTGGTGGGGTGTGGTCCAGCTCAATCTCTGGCCTCCCACTTCACGCTGTTGCTGCTGACGTTTCTCCCTCCGACGTTGCCTGGGATCAAGCCAGAACCCTCCTCCTCTCTCCGCGGGCAGATTGATACATCGCGCTTTCTCAGGCAGTTCCTCTTGGCTTTCCAAGGAAACCTGAGACCTTGCCAGGGAGGAGGATCCTGGGAGGAAGGCCCTGGTGAGGAAGGCATTGCCTGCTTCCTCCTTCTTCTTCATCATCCAGGTCCTCTTCCTCTGTCAGCACAGGCTCACGAGGTGGGCCACAACATATAACCATTCTAATCAAAATTTTATCTCGCATTGGTCAATTATTATATTATCACAATATTGTAATTATTATCTTCAAAATATATTTAATTCTTACCTAAATTATATTCATTCTCTTGCTCAATCTAAGTCAATTAATTGTAATATTATTACTATTATCACATGTTTCTGTTTTACTCTTCTGTCTAACCATTCATAAAATAAATCCAAATCTTATAATAATCTTTTTCTTCCTGTTCTCTAATTGCCATTGTCAATCTACTCATTTCTGCATATTCCATTATTTTCTTAATTGTTTCCTCCTCTGTCAGAATTTTTCTCTTTTCCAATTTTGCAAATACAATTCTAGCTGCTGTTAATACATTAATAATCAAATATGTTGTCTCTCTACTATAACCTTCAGGCAAAATTCCCAATAAAATATCTCTGGTTTTAAATCTATGTGTTGTTCTATCATTTTTTCCAACCACATGCATATTCTAGTCCAATATTTTTTAGCATGTCCACCACATATGGTAGTATGATCCAGGTATTTTGATGGCAGCCCCGGGGTCAGGTGAGGCGTGGAGAAAAAAGTAGGACACCCCTCAAAAGATGGCCTAGCTATTTGGGGTCAAAAGTAATAAGGCCCTGCCTTATTTTCAAGAAACACAGTAGAAGGTAAAGACCAATGGTGGGGGAGGGAATCTGCCCGGTGGCTTGCTGACATTGGTGGGGCAGAGCCGCAGTAGCCAGATTGACTTTGGTCATCCCCGAGCAGCTCAGGGATGACCAAAGGCCAGTCTTGACTACTACAGCTCTGGAATATGGGACCGACTTTCCCACCAACATCAAGCAAACCACCGTCAGCCAAAATTCATATTAGTGGTCCTCGGATTTAAAATTATGAGTTTGGTGGTCCCTGAGGTCCAAAAGGTTGGTGAACCCTGCCATAGCATACATCTTCAGCTTAGGAAACTTAGCCCCGGACTATCTTTGATGGCACAATCCAATGGCTGATGAAATGGGAGTACATCGATTCCTTTCACTAAAAACTTCTATTAAATCTCTGTATTCTGCAGGCACATTGTACTCTTAACTGCCTGTCAGCTTTGTGTATCCACAGAAGCACTTTCCATTTTCTCATCCATAGGTGTACCAACCAGCCGGCGCCTCCTGAAGCTTTTTGTTGATTGACCACTTTGTTCCTCAATTGCCACTTGTTGTTATTGCAATCTATTAGATTCCGCTTCAGCCAAGCTTAATCCTAAAAATCATACTTTCAGTCATTCCAGGGGCTACTAGAAAACAAATTATTTCAGTATGATTGCCAAACTTTATAGCTCAGTGAGATAAGTGGCAGGTTCACCCCCACCCACCTGCCACCCACCATGTAAGGGATCCTTCTAACTGCACAAAACCCCATGGGTTGTCTCAACTTTCTGAGCTGCAGTCCACTTTTTTCAACCATGGACAAGCTGATAATACATCTAGTGTACTCTGAGTCCAATAGGGTGGTGATAGTCTCTACTCCAGGAAGGTACAAACAGTTCTACTTTAGTAGTCATCAGGGAAATAGGGACCACTTACCATTGGGTCATCTTCCCTTCACACTGTCACTCTCATAGAAAACCAATCCAGGTTTCTCAGGGTTGGAGTTCTTAAAAATTTTCTAAATCGGGCCATTCCATTACCTTCAGCTCTGCTGTTCCCGCCAACGCCATTTTGAAGACTGCCGGATCAAGAGTGCGGAGAAAGACCGCCTCTTCCGCCTTCTCAGGATGCCACAGATCGCTCCCTTCCAGATACATGTGGAAACGATCCGCATAATGACATTCTCCCAGTCTTCCGTCAGTTGTCTTCTTCAGGGAAATCCCACCCCTCGCCGCCAGTGTTAAGTTTGCATGAAGAGTCAGGACGCGAGGAGTTCCAGCAAAGAGTTTATTAGTGACTACAGCTCGAATGGACCCATCCTGGCTTGGCTACGGCTGTTTATAGCCTGCAAGTCGAGCTGCCAGCCAATGGGAGTGCAGGGTAAGATCTACTCCTCTTCCTCTACCAGAGTTAGCTCCTACATTCTGTGGTTCATTCTTCAGCAACTTTTTAGCTATAAAAATAGCAAAAATAGCATTTTTTTAAAAAAAAAGAACATTTCCTGTGTATATTCATAGCTAACAGAACTGTATACCATAGTCAGCATAGTTGAATATACAGTACATAATTGCATTTTTTCTGGCTAACCTTCCACATAATTGATGAGGTTCACCTGGTCCTCACATAGTGCTTATGGAGTGTTAAGTTTGCATGAAGAGTCAGACGCGAGGAGTTCCAGCAAAGAGTTTATTAGTGACTACAGCTCGAATGGACCCATCCTGGCTTGGCTACGGCTGTTTATAGCCTGCAGCCAGTAGCTGCCAGCCATGGGAGTGCAGGGTTTCTTCCCTGCACTATTTAAACCAATACCATTTGACATTTTACAAGAACAGTTCAAATAAACCAATAACATTCAAACCTACATACATAACACCCCTCCCCACTAGGTTCAGTCCATACCAAACCCCAACCTATCTAATGTATTCCTTTAAATAGGTGGGGCTCTTACGTTGAGACCTTCGTGGTTCAGAAGTTTTAACGTTCTCACCCAGTGAGAGGGGAAATGTGTCTACTGACATTTCCTGTTGGGACTTCCTGTGAAAGAAGACCCTGTTAGACTGTTAGAATCTGGTCTCTCCTCCCAACCCATCTCCATTCCAATGTCAGCACCCAAGTCAGGTAGTGATGTGCAATCTTCCACTTCAATGGTGGATCTTGGCATTGTGACAGGGTTCGATGGTTCCTGTCGCAATGGCTCGTTACACATGGGGTTGATTCCTGTTTGCTGATTTTCCTCCTGTTCCCCCCTTCCCCTAGAAGCATCATAGAAGAAACATCAGGTGAGGACCTAGAGGGAGACAGGGCCGATGTTCCTGAGGGAACCTGGATCTAAGTTGGTCAATGTGCCTGCTCCAGAGGAGGCCATCCTCTGTTTGTACCCTGTAAGAACGAGGGCCAGTGATGTGAGTTATTTCAGCAGGAATCCACAAAGGTTCACCTATAAGGTTCCTAGCATAGACAGAATCTCCCACACTAAAAGAACGAACTTTGGAAGTGGAATCCAGTGGTGCTGGGTGCGTAAGTGGGATGAAGGCGGTCAAGGGAAGACCTGTTTCTGCCCATCAACAACTCTGCTGGGGACAAGTTAGTTGATGGGCTAGGAGTGATGTGTTGAACACTAAGAAGCTTTTCAAGCTTCTCAGTGATGTCCCCAGGACCCAGCTGCTGAAGCTCTTTGGTAAAGGGTGCCATGCTCAGCCCGGCCATTGGCAAGGGTGCCCAGGGGCAGTGAGGGCATGTCTGATGCCCTGTTGAGCTAGAAAGGATTCAAAATGTTAGATGTGAATTGAGGGCCATTGTCAGAGACAAGGACATCTGGTAACCCATGGGTTACAAACAATTTTCTGAGCTGCTTGATAACAGCCTCAGTAGTAGTGGATGTCATGGGAATTACCTCTAGCCATTTGGAGTATGCATCTACTATCACTAGAAAAGTGTGCCCTCTTGTAGGGCCTGCAAAATCAATGTGGATTCTAGACCATGGGCCCCTAGGACATTCCCATTCCTGTGTGGGGGCGTGAGGTGGGGCAGGCCTGACTACCTGGCAATTGGGACAAGAGGCTACCCAGTTTTCAACCATTTTGTCAATACCTGGCCACCATACATAACTCCTGGCCAAACCTTTCATCCTTACAATCCCAGGATGACCCTCATGTAACATTTCCAAAACCTCCCTTTGCAGTTTTGCAGGAATAACCACCCTGTTACCCCACAAAATACATCCTCTTAATACAGATAATTCAGTTTGCCTGGACTTAAAAGGTTGGGCAAGGTGAGGTAGATCTTGAAGAGGCCAACCTTTCTTAATCCAGCCCATAACAGGTGCCAACACAGCATCTTTGGCAGTTTCTCTGGCAATCTCAGCAGCATGGACTGGAAGCTTAGCCACGGTCTCCAGGAAAAGGTGTGAGTTTCAAGTTCAAAGTCCTCCTTGTGGCAAGGTAGTGGGCAACGACTCAGTGCATCAGCATGTCCAATGTCCTTGCCAGGCCTGTGAATCAGTTTGTATGAATAGGCTGCAAGAAATTCAGTCCACCTCAGCATTCTTGGTGACAGGATATTAGGTGTAGGTTTGTCTCCTGCCACAATGCCTAATAAAGGTTTGTGATCTGTAACAATGGTGAATGACCTGCCATACAGATATTCATGAAATTTCTTAACAGCTGCAACAACTGCTAAAGCCTCCTTGTCCATTGGCTATAATTCCTCTCTGCTTTGGACAAAGTGCGAGAGTAAATGCAATTGGGGCTTCCCTCCATTGGGAAGCCTGTGACTCAAAACCCCCCACTCCAAAAGGGGATGCATCACAAGTCAGAACAACAGGCAAATTCTCAGAGAATTGTATCAACACAGCATCAGACGTGATTAGTCTCTTAATACTGTTAAATGCTGACTGTTCCTTCCCCCCAGATCCAAACAGCTTTCTTATCAAGCAGGCGATGTAAAGGCTCAGCAATAGATGCTTTGTGAGGTAGAAACATGTGGTAAAAGTTAATAAGTCCAAGGAAGGCTTGCAAATCTGCCTTGCATCGAGGTTTAGGGGCTTCCTTGATTGCTTTAACCTTGGCATCAGTAGGTGGATGCCATGCTTGTCAATCATATACCCCAGGAACTCAACTCTGTCTGTTTTGAGTGTACATTTGTCTTCCTTGACTTTTAAACCCGCTTTTCTGAATCTGGTAAGGACTTCTCTGAGTCTCTCTTGAAGCTGAGTGTCATTTTCAGCAGAGATTAACACATCATCAAAATAAGGCACTACCCCTGGCAGTCCTTGCAACATTCTTTCCATAAGGCTTTGAAAAATGCCAGGTGCCACGCTTACTCCAAATTGTAGTCTTTACATTTGAAGGCACCTCTATGAGTCACAATTGTTTGTGCCTCTGCAGTGGCATCATCAACTGTTAATTGTTGATATGCCTGAGCTAAGTCCAGTTTAGCAAATACTGTACCCCTGCCAAGGGAATGGAGCAGATGATGCACAACTGGTACAGGATATGCGCTCTGCTGCAGCGCATGGTTAAGTGTCCCTTGTAGTCACCACAGATTCTCACTGACCCATCAGCCTTGACTGGTGTGACTATGGGTGTTTCCCATCTGGAGTGGTCAGTAGGCTCTAAAACCCTTGAGCAATGAGTTATCTAATTGTGCATCAATTTTTTCCTTTAAAGCAAATGGGACCCTCCTGGGCTTTAAACGAATTGGGGCACCTTGGGGTCTAGGCTGAAAGCAATAGGGGTCCCCATATACTTGCCAGTCCTTCGCTGAAGACCTCTGGAAACTCAGACTTCAAGGACTCTTCCCAGTCAGAACTGCTCACGTGATGGATGCCAGTCACCTCGATGCCAAGTGGCTTGAACCACTCAAGTCCCAGCAAACTTGGGCGATCCTTGTCCACGATGGTCAGGGGCAAACGTTTGGTGTGGCCTTTAAACTGCACGTTGAAATCTCTCGCTCCAACTACTGGAATCTTGTTCCCTTGGTAGTCTTTGAGAGTCAGTGCTTGCTTCTGGAAATGCTTTTTCTGAATTTTGGGAAAGAGTCTGTGGATAGTGTCCCATGACACCATAGATAAATAAGAGCCTGAGTCCACTTCCATTTGGCAAGGCCTTCCTTCAATAAACACCTTCACATGTACTTTTCTGCTTTTAAGGGTGAAGAATGACCAATAGTGATTGTTTGGTGAGTTTCATTCTTGCCATTTGCTTCTAAATTTCACCCCATTTTTTCAAGGAAATTGTTGGGCTTAAAGTCTTTATCAGGAAATTTCTTCCTAACTGGTGGAGTTCTGGATGATTTGCAGACTCTGGCTATGTGACCCGTTTCTCACAACGTAGGCAAATGGAGTCAAAGAACTTGCATTCAGTGCGGGGGTGGCCCCCCCACAGCCTCTGCAATAGAACCCTTGCCTGTTTTTCCCAGAGTCTTTTCTTTTCTTCTCCATTCTGAGTTTAAAAATCCCCTCCTCTGCCTCACTGCCATCAGAATCAGAGTCTATTTGTTCGCAATGAGCTGTTGTGGATTTTTCCCCATCAGAATGGCTTGAGGCCTGGCTTGAGGCCTTGTTAATCTTTTCATGGCCGCAGCTGAGGACTTGGTGGCTTCCGCTGAAACAGCTTCTTCAATGGCCTCTTTAAACGTGATCTTAGGTTTCATTAAAAGTTTGCTTTGTAAGACCTTATCTTTTAGGCCTAAAACAAACCGATCACGCATGGCCTCTTCTAAGTTGGTAAAGTCACAAGCACCCCCAATGTCCCTTAAACTTGCCACGAAGTCATTAACATTCTCGCTATCCCCTTGATCCCGACGGTAAAATTCATGTCTCTTAATGAGGCACGATACTTGTGGGGCGTAATGGGCTCTTAAAAATTCTCTAAATCGGGCCATTCCATTACCTTCAGCTCTGCTGCCCCGCCAACGCCTTCGCCATTTTGAAGACTGCCGGACCGCAGTGCGTGAGAAAGACCGCCCTCTTCCGTCTCTCAGGGATGCCGGCGAGATCGTTCCTTCCAGATACATGGGAAACGATCCGCATACGATTTCCCATCTTCCGTCGCGTTCTTCTCTTCAGGGAAATCCCACCTCGTCGCCAGTGTTAAGTTTGCATGAAGAGTCAGACGCGAGGAGTTCCAGCAAAGAGTTTATTAGTGACTACAGCTCGAATGGACCCATCCTGGCTTGGCTACGGCTGCTTCTTATAGCCTGCAGCCGTAGCTGCCAGCCAATGGGAGTGCAGGGTTTCTTCCTGCACTATTTAAACCAATACCATTTGACATTTTACAAGAACAGTTCAAATAAACCAATAACATTCAAACCTACATACATAACATGGAGTATGCCTTGTTTTAACTTGGCTCTACTAGCAGCTAGCTTCATTAACTATGCTATATATTTCACACCATATTTATTTTTGTAGGCAGCACACATGAATTTCTTCTTTAAAGATTCTAAAAAATTCTTGTAGTCTGCTTACAAAAACAAACATTGCTTATAATAGGTACAATATGGTGCTTAAAACACTGACAGAGATCTGAGAAGATCTAGAATCCAAATAGCATTCAGGCGACATCAAGGTTGCAGTGATCCTGAAAGATTATGGAGCTACTTCAAAATGGCTTGCCTGTCTATAGCTTAAACTTGCCCATTATGGTTCACTGGGACTTGTTGAAAAAACTATGTTGAAAAAAAATCATGGCTTGGTTCAATGAGTCAATCTTTCTGTATAAACTGCTGAGATCCCTGAAAACATAAATACTGCAAAATTGTAAAATAAATTAATACAGTTTCATAGTAACAAAATAATAAATCATGCTTGATTCAAATTAATTTCACTGCTTCATAAATTTTTAACTTTCAGAGTTACTTTTAGTTCTAATTTTCTGACAATAATATAGGATTGCGCTGCTTTTGAAGTATAGACAGCAAAACATAAAAGACAGCTCAGTACTGAAGACTACTGACGGAAAGTTTTAAAGTAAACACTATGCTGGAATGCTTTTCAACAGAGCCTTCAATCAACTGAACAAAATACAGTAAACATTATCGGAATAATAATAATAATAATAATAATAATAATAATAATAATAATAATAATCATTATTATTATTATTTATTAGACTTGTACGCCACCCTCTCTCCCTAAGGACTCAGTGTGGCTCACAATATAAAATACAATAATTTACCTAAAAAACGATTAAACAATACAAGCCCAATATTAAAACAATTAAAATTACTTTAAAAGAAGAGACCCCCCCCTTGGTTCAGTCCAGGCCGGCCTGCTGAAATAACCAGGTCTTCAGGTCACAGCGGAAGGAGCGGAGATCAGGGGCCAAACGAAGGTACAAGGGGAGTTGATTCCACAGGGTGGGTGCTCCCACAGAGAAGGCCATACCCCTGGGCACTGCCAGCCGACAATATCTGGTCAACAGTACCCCAAGGAGGCCCTGCCTGTGGGAGCGTACAGGGTGGTTGGAGTGTGATGCTGGCAGGAGATGTTCCCGCAAGTACCCCGGACCCAAGCCATGTAGGACTTGATATGTTGTCACTAATACCTTGAATCTCACCCAGAAGGCAACCGGCAACCAATGCAGGTCGCTCAGGAGGGGTGTAACATGGGAGTATCGGGGCACTCCCATCACAACCCGCACAGAATGAGTTGAATTTGTCACATTCAGTAAAAACTGAGCTAACATGTATTCTCAGATATTGGAATTAAATATAACTTTGGATTTGGGCTTAGTGTCCAGCCAGTTCAAGTATGACTAATAAATAAGTTACACCAAATTAAGGCTTTACTTTAGGCCTCATTCTACATACAGCTAAGCTTGAATTCCATTCCACATGTACAGCACCCTTCAGAACTAACTTATTTAATATGTTTATTAATCATGTGCTCTATCTAATAAATCTAAATTTTTCTTGACTTATCATGATGTATGAGGCCATAAACTACCGCTCATATAGTATTATGAGAAAATACTGTATTTTTTACCTAGAAATGGTTCATGGAGGAGTTGCGAGTTTTGAAAAGGGTTAACAGATGTGGAGAGCATTGCTGGAAGAAAACAAAGGAGGACACCAACCGGACACAACTTAGAGCCGCTATCAAGGCTTATCTCATGGTGGTAAGAGTAGCGAAACAGCATTATTCTCCACTCTTATTGTATCCATAGAGTGTTGCCCAGCGGCCCTGTTCTAGGTCACACAATCCCTCTTGGGATGGGAGGGCTTGTGTGATCATCTTCAGGGCCATGTGGAGGAATATATTCAATATCTGATGGACAAAGTCATTCAGCTTCATTCTCAGTTTGAACCCATGCATACAGCAGATCCATGTGAGATGCCCGGGGAGAGGTCTTGCCCAGTTATCTAGAAAAAGTTTGACCCTGTTGGTCCTGATGAAGTGAACAGGGTCCTCAATGCTGTCAGTGCCACCACCTGCCAGTTAGAACCTTTTGCCTCCTGGATGGTGAAAGCTTCCAAGACAGTGACTAGCAGGTGGGTTCAAGCAGTGATTAATTCAGGAGGGGATGTTTATAGGGCCTTTTAAGCAGGCCCTGGTTTGCCCCCTCCTCAAAAATCTATCATTTGATCCCACCTACCTGGATAACTTCTGTGCAATTTCCAATCTTCCTTTTTTAGGGAAAGTTGTGGAAAAGGTGGTGGTCTGGCAGCTTCAGAGGGTCACGGATGAAATGGATTATCTGGACCCCTTTCAGTCAGGATTTAGGCCCAGTTATGGGACAATCATCATTGGTTCCACTTGTTGATGACCTCCAGTGAGAGCGGGATGCGAGTAGTGCAACCATCCTCACTCTCCTTGACCTCTCAGTGGCCTTTGATACCATTAGCCATGGTATCCTTTTGGGCTGGTGACAGAGGCTGGGGCTGGGCGGCACTGTCTTGTGCTGGTTTGGCTCCTTTCTCCAAGGCCAGTCCCAATCGGTGTTAATAGGGAGTGAGAGATCTATCCCCCAGCCACTATTCTGTGACATGCTGCAGGGGTCAGTACTCTCCGCACTCCTCTTTAATATCTACATGAAGCCTCTTGGTGAGATCAACTATCACCACGGGTTGAGGTATCATCGTATCATCACTAATACGCAGTACTCATATATCTCCACTCCTGGTGACCCAAGTGATGCTGTGGCTACCCTCTTGTGGTGCCTGGAGGCTGTGGGGGCCTGGATGGGGGACAACAGGCTTCTGTTGAACCCTGGCAAGACCAAGTGGCTTTGGGTGCACGAAGTTCCAAGACTAACATATTTAGTTCTGGATGGGGTGGCACTACCCTAGACAGACCCGGTCTGCAACTTGGGGGTTCTCCTGGACTCGTGACTCCTGTTCAAAGAACAAGTGGCAGTCACAACTAGAAAAGCCTTTGCACAACTTTGTTTTGTGTGCCAGTTGTGGCCTTTCCTGGATCAGGAATCCCTACACTCAGTCAATCAAGCCCTAGAGTAGTGGTGGCGAACATTTTCAACACCTAGTGTTGAAACGGGAGCGCGCATGCGCACCGGAAATCAGAAGAGCAGCTGCCTGGCACACCACGCAGGAGCACTGGAAACTGGAAGCTCAGCTTCCCATCGCATACATGTGCGCAGGCCAGCTGGTCTTCCGGTTTCTAACGTGCATGCATGCGCGAAGACCAACTGGCCTGCTCTTCTGGTTTCCAGGACTCCTGCACATGCAAAGACCAGCTGGCCGGCATGCATGCGTGTGCCAGAACCCGGAAGAGCAACGGGTGATGGCTGGCGTGCCTGGAGAGATGGCTCTGCATGCCACTTCCAGCACGTGTGCCATAGGTTCACCATCATGGCCCTAGACTATTGTAATGCACTCTACATGAGGCTACCCTTGAAGAGCATTCAGAAACTACAGCTGGCACAGAGTGCAGTGGCATGGAAATTCTTAGGTCCCCTAGAGTGGCCCATGTTACACCACTGCTTCGCGAGCTGCACTGGTTGCCAGTGTTGTTGCAAGTGCAATTCAAGGTGTTGGTTATCACCTTTAAAACTCTGCATAGCATGGATCCAGGCAACTTGAGAACTGTCTCACCCCGATGGGATTGGCCTGGCCCACCCCACCTGCACTGGCAGAGGGAGCATACTGCAGATCTTGTCAGCGAAGGAATTTCGGCTGGCAGGCTCCAGGAGAAGAGCCTTTTCTACCATGGCTCCTGCCCTCTAGAACAGGGGTGTCAAACTGGATTTCTCAGAGGGCCAGATCAGCATTGTAGTTGTCCTCCATGGGCCAGCCTGGGGGGGGAGGAGACGGGATGGACACCCTCCTGCAGGACCCTGCCAGCCAAAACAGGGGAAGGGGGGCTGCAGGCAGCCCCCGCGCAGCCCATTTTCAGCCAGCAGAGTGCTACCGGAGGCTGTGGAGGCCAAAAATAGGCTGCCCGGGGGCCTCGCAGGGCCTCTGTGCAGCCCATTTTCGGCCAGCAGAGTGCTGCAGGAGGCTGTGGTGGCTGAAAATGGGCCGTGGGCTGGTCCTTTGATATTTCCAGTCCAGATTTAAGGACCTTGAGCCTTGAGTTTGACACACCTGCTCTAGAACATCTTACCCCCTGAAGTGAGATTGGCTCCCACCCTCCTGACATTCCATACAAGCTTTAAGACCTGGCTCTGCCAGATGGCTAGGGGACCCAATGGGGGAGCTTCATATTGGAGGTGGTTGACCAATTAAAACTTAATCCCACCTCCCCACCCCGTGTGTTTAGCTCTTTCCTTTTCCATCTGGTGTTAATTATTTTATTTGTTAATGCTTTTATCTGCTGTGTTTCTATGATTCATGATTTCAATGTTTTTCAATGTTTTAATGTCATTATGCTATAAGCCACCCAGTGGCATTGGATATGAGAAGGGCAGCAAATAAATTTCATGAATAAATAAACAAAAGTGCTTCATGAACGATAAGTCAAACTACATGTTCAAAGTGAACTTTATCTTTGCGAATCTTTTTATTTCAACATTCTACATTCTAGCAATATTTTTTAAAGACTACCCATTTGTAAATAGCTGCAAATTGTATAAAACTACCCTACATTTTATGATTAAAAATGACAAATTATTACTATAAAGCAGAAATCAGAGCTCAGCCTGTCTATTTGCCACTCTAGTTTGATGATTTTGATGACTGCTGTCTTAAATGTGTCACACAAATGTTTTAAAACTGTTCCTCTAATAGATTACTTACCAATTGCCATGAATATTTCATTTACATTCATTGATGTTTTAGCTGATGTCTCAATGAATAATAAACTGTTGTCATCTGCATAAGACTGTGCTTCCTGTAAATTTAAAATGCCCATTTATTTTTCTTGGAGTAGTTCTGTGTTATATAAAATGTAAGTATTGTCTGCAGCTAGAACTGTGTGTAAAGATCAAATTTTAACCTGACTAGTTTAATCAGATCAATGCTCTCAGCAAAATAATATATTTTAAAGGTTTGCAGTGACACCTACACAAATTTTTTATTTTTTATTTTTCTTTTTAATTAGATTTATATGCCGCCCTTCTCCGAAGACTCAGGGCGCTTACAATTTTGGGATACAACCCAGTGTGCTCAGCAATAGCCTTCATTCTATCGGATATGCCTGCTTATTACTAAGCGGCATTTTTACAAAGTCAGCTTATTGCCCCCAACAATCTTGGGTCCTCAATTTACCTACCCCGAGAGGATGGAAGGCTGAGTCAACCTTGAGCCTGGTGGGATTCGAGCCTACAGTAATTGTACGCAGCTGGAACTTAAATGCAGGCATTTAACAGCCTGAGCCACTAAGGCCCTTTTTAAATGAGCAAAGATGCATAGACCAAAAAGCACTACTTTAACTGGGTGAAGCAGAAATGAAATATGGGGCTGCTGAATTAGTTCTTCTCAGGACCTATAAATGCTCACTATTCCAAAGCTAAAATTTGAAAGTGGGTGATCAAAGGATAAATAAAAATAGATTCTAATTAAGACATTATACTTATTAAAAGACACAACTACCAACAAGGGAAATTGTTAGAAGTTACAGATATGGTTACAGCGCTGCCTATATAGAATTTATATAGATGCTTAGACTTCCGGCAGTGATGTGGTGTTGTGGCGACATGAGGAAACAGCGCTCTGTTCCCAGTTGCCGAAGTTTTTGTGATCGGTGGCCTTTCGAGGTGAAGTCCGGTCCTGGGGAGATCGGCAAGAAAGAGGGGAAGCTTTGGAGGCAACGCAGAGAGGTGCAATCTCCCGCTGTGCTAGGAAGGGACCCTTGATTCCCACGCAGAAGAGGTCAGCCTTTATGGCTGACCTGGAGGCTTGATGTCCTGTAATAAAGAAGAAGGAAGCGTAGAGTGTGAGTGGTGCAGTAAAAGCAGTGGGAGCAGAAGAAATTTCCAAGTTTTGAGTCCTAATCGCTGGCGAGGAGGCGTCCAGAGGAGCAGCGAGATGACGGTGACAGCTCTGAGTGGTAAACAGGCGGCAAAACAAAGGGGAGAGTGGATCAGGAGGAGGGCAAAGTACAGGACCAGCGGCGGAAACATGGAGAAGAGAAGAAGAGGCGAATGAAAATAGAAGAAATTGAACAATTAAGATGAATGTATTGCCTAGAATTTTATATTTATTCCAGACAATTCCAATTAGATTAGGGAAAGAGTTTTTTGAAGATTTAAATAAAATTGTGTTGAAATATATTTGGCAGGGCAAGAAAGCGAGAATAAAACTTAATTGTTACAAGATGCAAGAATAAGAGGAGGGTTTGCTCTGCCCAACTGGGAATTATATTATAGGCGGCAAATCTGATGTGGGTAAAAGAATGGATAACATTAAGGAACAGTAGACTATTGACCTTAGAAGGAATGACCTGCTGTTGGGGTGGCATGTATTCTTTGGTATAAGGGAACTAAAACACAAGGGCACTCAGAAGACATTATATTCGAGAGGCTTTGTTTTTAATTGGGAAAAGATTAAAAGCAATATTATCTAAAAATTCGCTATGGATATCTACAATTGAAGCTTTTTCATATCCAATAATATACAAAAGGAACAAACAGTTAGATATGGTGAGATATTGAATGAAAAGGTGAACTTAAATCTATGCAAGCGCTGGAAGAACAAGGCATAAAAATGAACTGGTTTTCATATTTGCAAATACAATCTAGATTTGATGAAGATATAAATTAGAAGGTATTTATGATAAGTTGACTGAATTAGATAAAATTTGATAGGTACTGATGAAAATGTAATTAAAAACTTTATGGACATTTATTAGAATTTAAATGGAGGAGGAGCAAGTTAAAGAAACGATGATTGCTTGGGGGAAAAATTTGGATATGGGATTGATTTAGAGAAATGGCAAAAATATGGTCTCAAAAATAAAATGACAATGTCAACTGCTTATAAAGGAAATCTGTATAAGATGTTTTACAGGTGGCACTTACCCCGATGAGAATTGCGAGAATGTTTTAAGAACAAATCGATAAATGTTGGAAATCATCAGATACCTGGCTCGTATTACCATATGTGGTGGACGTGTTGGATGCAAAGATATTGGACTAAAATCCACACGTGTTGGAAAAATGATAAAACAACATATAGATTTTAAACCGGAAATATTTTTATTGGGAATCATACAGAAATTTACAATAAAGAGTTGAAATATTTGATTGTAAATGTTTTAACAGCAGCTAGAATTGTATTTGCTAAGAATTGGAAAAATGATAAAATACCTATGCAGGAGGAAGTTATTAAGAAAATTATGGACTGTGCTGAAATGAGTAAATTGACATTTGAAATTAGAGAACAAGAAGATAAACAATTTTATCTGATATGGGATTTGTTTTATCAATGGTTGGACAAAAAGAATTAGTAATGTAATAGATTAAATAATTTTGTAATAGAAGTTTAATAGATTGATATAAAATACAATATAGACATATATAACCATTGGATGAAAGGATAATATAAATTTTAACATAAAATTTGGAATATCTCGTATAAAATGTTGGAATAAGTAGTCTAGTCATAGATGTTTAATAACTGATAAATATATAAGCATATGTTAACTTGACATTGTGAAAGTTTATATAAATTGTGAGCGATGATGACAAAAAGGATAGCACAAAAGATTTGTAACCAACTGACACACTGTATGTATATAAAATGGAAGATGGTTTTATGTTTTTATGTTTTGTTTGTATGTTTGTCTTAAAAATAAAAACTTTTTTACAAAAAAAATAGAAGAAATTGAAAGTGGTCTGCGAAACTGGGAGAGAGTAGTGTGCCTAGAACTGAAGTGCTAAAACTTTTTCCCTTAATATCTGGTGCCCCAACAGTGGAAGAGAGAAACGGGAAGAAGGAAAGAGTGCAAGAGAGTGACAGTGCAAGTTTAACAGGACTGCCATTTTTTTTTAAACAAGTTTTATTCAATTTTTAACAGTTCAAATAAGGCTCTTTTCAGTAGACAGCATATTCCCAGGTCATCACTTTTACATGCAAATATGACAATAGTTCTATTCATTTTGACATTTAACTAGATTTTATCCATTTTTATGCAATTCAGTTTGTTTTTTTTTGGCAAACAAAGGGCCAAACAAATTAATCCTAGTCTCAAATCTTAATGGGACTGCCATTTTGAAGGCAAGAAAACATCTGACTGTTAGTTTTTCAGCTCTACAGTAAGATTAAAGATTTAAAGAACAATTTACTCCTGAACTTCTTAACCTATATAACTTAATGGAAATTTTGTATGTAAACCTACTTTTTCTATATCTAACTTTTACATTTATTTTATATAGATATATATTGATTGAAATTTATTGATAGTTATATATTTATATTCTTATTGACTGTTATTTGTTATTTAAAGATATACTTAAATTTAGAGTTATAGCCCTATCTATTTATAATTAGAGTGAAACAACCCTATTAATCAATTTATAAATTAATACTACTAATTAACTAATTAATTTGTCAATTAATTAACAAATAGATTGTATTGAATAGATTGCATTTTCATTATGATAGTTGTTACTGCTATTGATATTGATTTATATGGAATACATTAATTTAGAAGACTGTATTGTTCAGTTAGTATTTAGAATATAACACAGTATATATTATAGTATATTATATTGTAGTACAAAGAGTAGAGTTTAAGAAAAGAAAGCTAAGAGAATATTGGATGGTGGTTTGGGAAAACATAGATAGGATATTAGGAGAACAATACAGAATTCTAAAGGAAATGACAAGCATTACAACCACCACCCTGAAGACTGGGAAGAAAACCAACATCAACTGCAGCGACTGTGTCCCCAGCAAATCAGAGTTCAATTGAAGGAATGTTTGTGTCAGAAAAATCAAATTCCGCACTGAACATGCAAACCATGCAGGTTACATTACTATCAATCCAGGAAACTATGGTGAAATTACAAGAGAACATGACTAAAACCATGGAGAGATGAAAATGAAAATGGAGGAGGTTAAAAGAGAAGTCAAGAGTGACATTCAGAAACTAGATGAAAAAGTGGACTCAATACAAGATGCAATACAGAAGAATGACCAACAAATAAAAAGGATTGAGAAAAGAACAGAAGAAATAGAAGAAAAATTAGACCTGGTGGATCGGAGAATGAGAGAACAAAACAAGGAATTAGAAGATTTGTTGATTCAATTGGAAATGGACAGGGCCTCATTTTATCTGAGGTTCCAAAATGTTGTGGAGACTAAGGAGGAAGATCTGGCAACAGTAATGGCGGAAATGATAGCAGAGGCTCTCCAGCGAGACAAATGAGAATTAATAAATGAACTGGATGAGGTCTATAGAGTTTATACAAATTATGCCAGATGCTATAGGCTGCCAAAGGAGGTTCATGTGCACTTTGCCCAGAAAAAAATGAGAGACATCATATATAAAATAACTAGGGATGAGCCGATGACATACAAAGGCAAGGAAATAATTACATTAAAATAGATCCCAAAGAGAGTCCGAGAACAAAGAAAAGACTATTGTTTCTTAGTGGCCTTACTTAACAAGTGTCATATATTATTCCGATGGATAACACCAGAAGAAATGTTGGTATCGTGGCAGGGGGAAAGAATTAAAGTTGATACACTAGACAAAGCGCAAGATCTCCATGACTAACTTATTGGCTCAGAAGAAACAGGCAGTAGGAGAGGAATTGGAGCAGACAAGTCAAGAGGACCAGCGACAGGAAAGGAAAGACAAAGAACAGGAGGAAGAGAATAAGAGGGAAGAAGAACTTCAAGAAAAAAGAGGAGTGAGAACAAGAGCCCAAAGGGACACAAAAAGTAATAGAAAACAGCGAGTAGCATAAAATTAAGGGAATGGAAAGTAAGCTGAAATTATTATCCTTAAATATAAATGGACTCAACTCTCCAATCAAATGGAACCAAACCTTTATGAAATTGGTAAACCAAAAAATGGATATTGTATGCCTCCAAGAGGTGCACATCAAAAATCAGGATAAAAAATATTTACAATGTAAAAAATTAGGAGAACTTTATGTATCTTTGGCAGATGAAAAAAAAGAGGGGTGGCAGTGTATATTAGAAAAGGAATAAAAGCAGAACTAATATATGCAGACTCAAAGGGAAGAGTATTGATGATACAAATAATGTTGGAACAGAAAAGTATACTGCTAGAGGCTATATATGCACCCAAGAGTGGACAAAGGGATTTTTATAGGACAGTTCATGAGAAAATAATACAGACAGACAAAGAGGATATATACATGATAGGTGACTTCAACGTGATCGTAGATACAAAAGAAAGATTACAGCAGTGACCAAAAGAATTTTTTTAAAAAAGAATACCCTCCCTAAACCCTTTTTTGACATGGCAGATGAACTAAATTTGATAGACATTTGGAGAATCCATAACCCAGAAGAGAAAAAGGTTACCTTTTATTCTAACTCCCATAAATCCTGGTCAAGACTGGACATGGCCTGGATAAATAAAGCATTAGTAAAAGACATAGAAGCTGTAGAAATTTGATAGACATTTGGAGAATCCATAACCCAGAAGAGAAAAAGGTTACCTTTTATTCTAACTCCCATAAATCCTGGTCAAGACTGGACATGGCCTGGATAAATAAAGCATTAGTAAAAGACATAGAAGCTGTAGAAATTGCACCAACCATGTGGGCGGACCACAGTCCCCTAACATTAATATGGAAGGGACAACAAAGGCAGAGAGGGAGATGGACGTTGAACCCACAAATTCTGAAAGAGAAGGAATATATTGGACGATTAACAAAGGAATTAGAACTATTCTCCAAAGACAACACAAAATACCATACATCTTTACAGAATTTGTGGGACACAACAAAAGCATATATAAGAGGGTTAACGATACCTTACAATGCGAAGAGGAAAAAAGAAAGAGAAAAAGAATATAATGCATTACAGGATGAGATTAAATATCTGGAAACCCAACTACAAAACAAACCGGGGAATGAGCAAATTATAAGTAAATGAGCATTAGCCAAACATAAACTAAATATATTGGAACAGGAAAAGAATTTAAGGGCTTTGAAATTTGTAAAACAATATTATTTTGAGCATGCCAATAAGCCGGGGAGGTGGCTTTCTTACATATTAAGAAAAGAAAGAGAAAAAAGGATGATTCAGCAATTACAGGATAAAGAGGGAAATCTACAATATAATATGGAGAAGAAAAAGGGGATCGCACAAGAGTTTTTCAAAGAACTCTATAAACAAGAGAAAATTACAGTTGAGAAAATAAATCACTATCTAAAAGGGGAGACTATGTCAGTACTAACAGAAGAAGAAAGGGTAATGTTAAATAGGGACATCACAATAGAAGAATTAAGGGAGGCAATCCAGAGATAAAAAAATAATAAAACCCCAGGAACGGATGGATTACCAGGAGAAGTCTATAAAAGACTAGGAGAGGCAATTGATCAGATACTATTGGAAGTTTGCAATGAGGTATTAACAGAGGCAAGGCTGCCAGAATCGTGGAGAGAAGCATACATTTCCCTAATACCGAAGGAAGGCACAGATACCACACAAATAAAAAATTATAGGCCAATCTCTTTATTAAACGCTGATTACAAAATTTTCACGAATATTATGGCAGAAAGAATGAAAAAAATATTGAATAGGAAAATACATTCAGACAAAAATGGTTTTTTACCAACAAGACAAATAAAAAACAATACAAGAACAGTAATCAATGCACTAGAGCAGTGGTTCTTAACCATGAGCGATCGCCTCAAGGGGATTTTGTTTTCAGTGGGGCGATAGAACGAAAAGGGGCGACGTGGGGGCGAAGGAATGGAAGGGGGGCAATATGGGGGCGATGGAGGGAGATATATTGGGAGGGAGAGAGAGAGAGAGAAGCAGTGGCACGTTACGTGCTGCCATGGCCACGTTCGACACGCCGCCCCCCTGCCGCCCCTTAGCGCCCCTCTGCTGGCCCCCTTGGCCTTGAGGATGCTAAGAGGTGACAGGGGGGGCGGTGTGTCAAATGCAGCCACGGCGGCACATAACGCGCCACCTCTTCCACACTGGAGGCACCGGCTCCAGAGCGTTACTAGTCAATGGGTGAATGTGCAGGGCTGGCGGCTTGAATGCCCCCCTGCCGCCTCTTAGCACCACTCTGCTGGCCCCCTTGGCCAGGGGGACGCTAAGGGGCGGCAGGGGGGCGTTCGAGGCACCGGCCCTGCACATTCACCCATTGACTAGTAACGCCCGAGCCGCGCCTCAATGTGGAAGAGGTGGTGCGTTATGTGCCGCCCTGGCTGTGTTCGACATGCCACCCCCGTCACCTCTTAGCATCCCCAAGGCCAAGGGGGCCAGCAGAGGGGTGCTAAGGGGCGGCAGAGGGGTGTTTGAGGTGCCGGCCGGCTCTGCTGTTTCATCCATTTTGGTGCCGGCTCCGGAGCATTACTACAATCAGTGGGTGAACCTGCAGGGCCGGCACCTTGAACACCCCCTGCCACCTCTTAGCGCCCCTCTGCTGGCCCCCTTGGGGACGCTAAGAGGTGGCAGGGGGGCGGTTATGTTGGGGGAGGGGGGCGATGACAACTTCCTCAATGGCTCAAGGGGGCGATTCTTTCAAAAAGGTTAAGAACCACTGCACTAGAGTATTATGAGGCCCATCCAGAAAACAGGCAGTGCTAGTTTTTCTGGATAACCCAAAGGTTTTTGATAGGGTTAATTGGCAATTTATGATCCAGCAGATAAAAGATATGAAATTCGGAGGCAGATTTGAAAAGATAATATGGTTGATTTACTCTGTTCATAAAGCAAGTATAATAATAAATGGGGAATCTACAAATTCATTTGAAATAAGGAAAGGAGTACAGCAGGGATGTCCACTTTCACCTCTGCTCTTTATCCTGACATTAGAAATCTTGTTGATCAGAATTAGATCGAATCAGGAAATAAAAGGGTTAAAAATTAAACAAGTAGAATATAAGGCTCAAGCGTTTGCTGACGACCTTGTATTTTTCATAGAAGAACCAATAGAGACAGGACCAAAATTAATACAGGAGATAGAAAAATTTGGGGAAGTAGCTGGTCTAACAATTAATAAAGATAAAACTAAAATGATAACGAAAAATCGAACAGATAATCAGAAAAGGGAATTAGTGAAAGAAACAGGACTACAAATTGCAAAGAAAGTTAAATATTTGGGCATCTGGCTTACAGCAAGATGCTCAACAATAAAAGAAGATAACTATATAAACCTAGTCCAACAAATAAAGACTTAGAAAAGTGGGAGAAAATACAGTTATCCTTGTTAGGGAGGATTGTGGCTATTAAAATGAACATTTTACCGAGATAATTTGTTTCAAATGATCCCGGTAAAATTGGACAAAAAGTTTTTCTTGGATTTAAATAAAATTACTATGAAATTTGTTTGGGCAGGTAAAGGAGCAGGGAAACAATTAAGTGCATTGCAGGATAATAGAAGCAGAGGTGGATTTGGACTCACAGCCTGGGAAACATACTACAAAGCAGCAAGTTTAACGTGGATTAGGGAATGGGCCAATTTAAGAAATAAAAGAACTTTAACTCTAGAGGGACATGATTTACAGGTGGGGTGGCATGCCTTCATGTGGAACCCAAGAAGACCCACGCTTACTTCCATAGACATATACTAAGGGATTCATTAATACGAATATGGAGGGAAACAAAAAACAAACACTATATAAAAATCCCAGGATGGGTATCCACCATGGAGGCACTGATTTATCCCAATACTCTGGAAATTAGATCCCCA
Source organism: Naja naja (assembly GCA_009733165.1). NCBI lineage: Eukaryota > Metazoa > Chordata > Lepidosauria > Squamata > Elapidae > Naja > Naja naja. The sequence continues at coordinate 2,611,395 of SOZL01000007.1, read as the reverse complement.
AGGAGCAGGGGTGGGATTCAAGTTTTTTAACAACAGGTTCTGTGGGCATGGCTAAGTTGGTGGGCATGGCTTGGTGGTCATGTTATTGGCTGGGGGTGGCCAACTCAATATCACTCACATCGAGGCACGCATCTCCTCACCTGGCCTCTCATGACTGTGGGGATGCTGCAACAGTTGCAAGTGTGAAAAATGGTCATAAGTCACTTTTTTCTGTGCCATTGTAACTTTGAATGTTCACTCCACACAAGCGAAGTACCAGCAAAGGAGGGAAAAAACTCTAGAGAAGTTCCTGAGACAGGAAGTCTAGTCCTGCCAAGAATGTAATAAGGGTTAACAGAGAGGCAGTTTCTGTAAGCAACACAGAAATGTTTCCTTCCTGCCTTCCTTACAGGATTAGGCCAGTAATTTCTTCTAACAACTGGTTCTCCAAACTGCTCAGAATGTTAACAACCGGTTCTAGCGAATAGGTGCAAACTGGTAGAATCTCACCCCTGCCAAGGAGTATTAAAAACAAATCAAGAACTTAAAGACCAAGGGTTGAATATAGATTGATGGCCGTACTTCCAATTAAAAACAAGGTATAAAAAAGATCAGGAGGAATATGGAATTAAAGTAGAGCCAAATCAATTAGATAAACTCTTGGGGGGTACAGAAGAGAAATTAATTTCAAAGATGTATAATTATTTATTAGAGTTTAATTTGGCAGAGGAATTAGTGAAAGGCCCAATGATAGCATGGGCAAGAAATGTGGGACATAATATAGACCTGGAGGATTGGGGAAGAATTTGGAAAAAGAATTACACGATAATGAAATCAGCGGTATATAAAGAAAATCAGTATAAAATGTGTTAGCGGTGGTATCTGGCCCCTTCGACATTAGCCAAAATGTATCCCAACTTAAACCTGGTCTGCTGGAAATATAACAGTCACAGGGCACATTCTTCCACGTCTGGTGGCTTTGCCTGAAAATCAAGAAATATTGGATAAAAATAAGAACATGGATAAAAGAAATTACGACCTTTCAAATAGAATTCAAAGCAGAAATTTTCCTATTGGGGATAATAAAAGGAAATTACACAAAAGAGATAAAATATTTAATTCTGCACATAGTCACTGCAGCGAGACTAGCATTCGCACAATGCTGGGAAGGAGACCTCATGCCAACAGAGGGTTTAATAATTCAAAAAATCTATGATTGCGCTGAAATGGACAAACTTACTCTAAAATTAAAAGAAAAGGAAGACTCAAAGTACTATACAGTTTGAGAAAACTGGTACAAATGGATAAATGACAGAAATAAGTGAGTAAATAAATAAGGAATGAATAGTACAAGAAGGATAATGCATGAGAACAACCAGGAATATGAAATATGCATAGGAACAATAACTGATATGTAAGCACTGTCAAAATGGTTTGTAACGTTTAGTGTTTTTTGTCTTAATGAATTGTATTTTGTATTTGACGTTTTTAAATGTTTAATAAAGGTTTTTCTATTAAAAAAAAGAATTTATATAGATTCTATATAAACTTGAATGTTTCATTTCAAATTCAGTGTGGTGGTATACAGTGGCCAAATGTCAAAAAATGTATTATGGTCCCATATATATGGATCTGACTGTAGATATTCTCGCATTTCATCTTGCAATAAACCTGTTAAGTAGTTTAAGGATTAACCAAAATTATTCCATGTACTCCAAGACTATCTGACAATTTAAATTATGGCCTCCACAGTCCAAATGCAATATTTTATTTATTCAAACATATTAACTAAAACATGTTACATAAACTAAATAGTGTACACCCAGGATTTTGAACTTCTGGTAGCATCTAATACTACATATTCTTTTAGCTTTCTCTTTGGAAATATGTAGTGATAGTATAACATGAAGTTACGCTCTTCAATTTCATCTGGCCGCTATAATCAATTGAAATTATTGTACCAAATATGACTATGTTGGTTAATAATGAGGAGGGAGAACTGATAGTTCTTTTTGTACTACTCTGCTGGAATAAATAATTACAACCATTTGCTTCACGTCTATTGAGATTCTTAGTCATCCAGGTCATTATTGTCCCAAAGGTGCTTTTTCAAAAGGCAACTAGACTGAACAGTTCCAAGAGGGTTTCACACCCATTTACACTGTTCAGGTGACCCTGAGGACACAGATAAACCTCCAAGTGGCCTCAATGACTGTCTGAGAGAGTGCTAATGATCACATGACCACAAGGAATATAAATCCTTCCATTCTCTACCATTCAGTCAGAACAGAAGAAGCTTCTTGGATGAGAAGTGAAATGTCTTCAAGGGAAAACAAAAAACAAAAGAAAGTCCAGTTGCCTTTTGAAAAAGCACCTTTGGGACAGCCATTTGCTTCCCAACCATTGTCATTGTCATTCCAGATTTTGTTTTTACGTTGGTAAGTAGATTTAGATGTTTTAGAAAGTGAATGATGACTTAAAAATATTCACAGTATGAATCACAAAATAAAGATCTAACTAGCAGAATTCTACCAAAGTAATACTATGACTATACACTGTGTGCACAATTATTAGGCAAGTGAGTATTTTGACCATATCATCATTTTTATGCATATTTTCCACCTCCAAGCTATATAAACTTGAATGTTTAGTAGATATAAGCATATCAGGTGATGTGTATTTGTGTAATGAGGGAGGGTGTGGCCTGAGATCAAGACCCTATATCAAGGTGTGCATAATTATTCGACAGCTTCTTTTCCTCAGACAAAATGGGCCAAAAAAGAGATTTAACTGACTCTGAAAAGTCAAAAATTGAAAAAAGTCCTTCAGAGGGATGCAGCACTCTTGAAATTGTCAAGATATTGGGGTGTTATCACAGAACCATCAAAGGTTTTGTTGCAAATAGTCAACAGGGTTGCAAGAAACATGTTGAGAAAAAAAGATGCACATTAACTGCTAAAGATTTGAGAAGAATCAAACATGAATCTACCAGGAACCCATTATCCTCCAGTGCTGTCATATTCCAGAACTGCAACCTACCTGGAGTGCCCAGAAGTAGAAGATGTTCAGTGCTCAGAGACATGGCTATGGTAAGGAAGGCTGTTCTGTCCTAGGCTTTCCCAAAAAGCACTAAGCCAACTCTGAGTCCCGTCAAAACCTCTTTTATTAAATTAATGTGAATTTAGTGCATTCACATTCAGCCAACGGCTTGTCAAACAGACTTGCAAAGGTATACTAATTAGCTCAGACCTTATCTATCCTGGAAAGCTGCCTGATAAATATTTCCACATGCAGTGCTGACAGGGAAGGGCTGGGTTACACAGACAAATCTTCACAAGGCTGGAACGAACGAACAAACGAATGAGCGAGTTGTTTCCTGCAAAAGCCCCCTTCCCTTTTGCTCCTCTTTTAATCCTGATGGGAGGGGCCATTCATCATCCACCTGTGGCCTTACTCCCATGTCAACCCGGAGTTCTTAATTGTTCCTTCCTTTTGGCAGCTCTGCGCATGTGCAGGCTGGGAACCGGTTCCAAAAGCTCCCCCGCCTCACTGCTGTCCGAGCCCAAAGGCAGCTGATGACTGCCAACCTGCCCTGGCCCCATCTCCAGCAGCGCGAGTCGGCAGAGTTTTTGCTTGCCGGCTGGTGCTGGTGCGGCGCAATGGCTGGTGCGGCCTTGGCGGCCTTGGCGGCGTCGGCGTCTTCGGCACTGCTCTCCCCACGCCGCTGACGCCGCTCGCATTTGGAGCTTGTGCAGCCCGTGTGGTCTATGCGGGCTGCTCTTAAGGTTTTCCATCTGGCCCGGGTGCCTTCCTGGGCTATGGTTCCAGCGCGGGCGGACTGGCGGTGAGGGATGGCGAAGCCAGTCCGGGGCTTTTTCTTTTTCCCAGAGGCTGTCGTTTGTCGCGGCGGCTGGGGGTGTGGCTCTGTGGCCTGGCAGTCTTCACAATTCTGGAGCTCTCTGGTGCCTGGAGTTGTGAGTCTGGAGCCTGGGACCAGGACTCACGCCGGAGGCTGGACCCTGGGGCCTGGAGTGGGGACCGTGCCTGTACCTGGAGCCAGTAGAGCCTGAAGCCAGCGAGTGTCGGAGCCAGGGTTAGGTGTCTGGAGCCAGTGTTGGGGCCTGGAACCTGGAACCTGGAGCCTGGAGCCTGGTGCTGGTTTCCTGTGCCTGTGCCTGGAGCCTGGAGTCTGGGACCAGCATCTACACCGGAGGCCGTGGTGATATGGCCTCTGCTGTCTGTGCGGAAGCTGTGCCCGGGCAGCTGTGCCAGCTAGAAGTTTGCCATCTGACCGGGTTGTCTTTGCTGGGCCAGAATGTCAACAAGCGGCTGTTCTCACGGCTTGTACTGTTTGCTCTTGAGGTTTACCATCTGACTCCAGGACTGGAGGAGCTGAAGTAGAGGTGATTGGCTGGTGAGGCATTGGGCCCTTAGTGGCTGTCTACCATGCTTGGACCATCTTTCCTCCCCCCCAATTTGTTTTCAGTTACCGAGGGCCACATGGTGTGGGTGGGAGCGCGCCATGCTGCTTA
>SOZL01000007.1:2538551-2605884 GCA_009733165.1 Naja naja | reverse complement strand
AGGTTGTTGAGATGTGGTGGCTCAGCAGGTTCCACTTTTCCTGGATGAAGTGGACTACCTGGATCCGCATTCAATCGGGCTTCCACCCGTTACAGCACGGAGAGGGCATTGGTCGCGCTGATGGATGATCTCTGAGGGCCCGGGACAGGGGTTTTTCCTCTCTGTCCTGGTCCTATTGGACCTCAGCGTTTCGACACCATCAACTATGGTATCCTTTTAGGTCGCCTCTGGGGGTTGGGAGTGGGGGGCACTGTTCTTCAGTGGTTCTCCTCCTACCTCTGGGGCGTCAACGGGTGTTAGTGGGAGGGGTTCGCTGACCCCTAGGCTCTCTTATGGGGTCCCAGGGGTCGGTCCTGTCCCCTCTTGTTTAATATCTACATGAAACCGCTGGGTGAGATCATCCGTGGTTTTGGGGTGAAATTCCATCAGTACGCTGATGATACTCAGCTGTACCTTTCCACCCCAGGCCAGATCAGTGATGCCCTCTCCTGATGTCCCGTGTTTGGATGCGGTGCGGATCTGGATGAGTAGGAACATGCTTCACTCAACCCGCCAAGACTGAGTGGCTTTGCGTCCATGCTCGCCAGCCAGATTGCCCATCCCTGGCCATAGGGGAGGTGCTCCCCTGTGGATAGGGCGCTGAATCTGGGGGTCCTCCCTAAATGCTCGGTTGGAGGAGCAGGTGGGGCCGCCGCCAGGGGGCCTTGCCCAGCTCCGCCTTGTTTGACAACTTTGCCCTTTTCTGGACCGGACGCCCACGACGGTTACTCATGCCCTTGTCACCGAGACTCGACTACTGCAACGCCTCTATCTAGACTGCCCTTGCATACCATCCGAGATTGCAGTTGGTGCAGAATGCGCCGCTGGGTGGTGATGGGAGTTACCCGGTTCTCCCCATGTTACCCTCCTGGGCGGCCTGCATTGGCTGCCGACATGCCCGGTGAGATTCAAGGTTTTAGTTTTGACATTCAAAGTCCTACACACATGGGTCCTCAACATCTGAGGGAGCCGCCTTCTTCCAATAGCGTTAGTGCCGCCGCCCTGTGCGGCTCATAGGCAAGGACTCCTCGGGTTCCATCGGGTGAGTCAATGCCGTTGGTACTTCCCCAACGATGCGAGCCTCTCTGTTGCAGCCCCCGACCTCTGGAATCAACTGCCTCTGGAGCTCCGTGCCCCTGATCTCCCGCACCTTCCGTGAATTAAAGACCTGGTTATTTGACCAACCGGCTGTGATCCTTCCTTGGGGGCGGATGGGGTTTTTAATGTATTTTATTGTTTTATTGTTGTGTTTTATATTTGGGCTTGTCTGGTTTAATGTCTTTTTAAATATTTATTGTTCTGTGTTTTTAGTTGTGAGCCACCCCAAGTCTTCGGAGATGGGGCGGCATACAAGTTCAAATATAAATAAATAAATAAATAAATAAATCTCTGCCTCTGATGCAGAGCCCTTGTCCAAGCCTTCCTCAACCTCCAGGACTGGCCCAGGTTCCTCCCCAACCTGCCTCCGACTCTGCTGCCAGCTCCGTCAGCTGCTGGCAGGTCACAACAAAGGCTAAAACCCGACCACCACTGAACAAGACACATAAATTGAAACAGCAAGACTTGGCCAAGAAATATCTGAAGACAAATTTTTCAAAGGTTTTATGGACTGATGAGAGTGACTCTTGACGAACCAGTTGGATGGGCCCGTGGCTGGATCAGTAACAGGCACAGAGCTCCATTTCAACTCAGATGCCAGCAAGGTGGAGGTGGGGTACTGGTATGGGCTGGTATTATTAAAGATGAGCTAATTGGACCTTTGCAGGTTGAAGATGGACTCAAAATCAACTCCCAAACCTAAGACCAGTTTTTAGAAGACACTTTTTTCAAGCAGTGGCACAGGAAAAAGTCTACATCTTTCAAGAAGACCATGATTTTTATGCAGGACAATGCTCCATTGCTGTCAGATCTGTGTATCTGCTATTCTTTGCTGGAAGAAAGGAGGGGGGTTGGATTTGATACATTTAATTCTTTGCCTCTCTATGTATACTAAATAGCCTATTTCTTACATTGTCTTTTGTATAAACTTTTACACAATTTACAGCCATTGCCTGGCACCCCGGATGCCTGGAAAGTTCTCACCTCTTGGGGGAGAAGGGGCCATGTGGATTGCAACACCGGAAGATAGCCTGGGAACCTTCCTTTATCTGCTTTCCCAGAAGCACTGGTAAAATAACATCACACCTGCGGATTGGTGAAATCCACATTGGACTGTTAGGAAGGGTTTCTAACTCCCTTTATCATAGCTGCATGGTCTGAAGGGCCTCAGATCCTGCTTTGAATTTTGACCTGCTTTATCCCTCTTCAATAAAAAGATTCCTTTTGAAATACAAAGTTTCAAGAGTTAATATTTATATTTTGAAGTCGGGGGAGAGGCTGGTCCTTACAATTGCATGCATCGAAGTACTACACTGCGTGGCTAGCCAGTAAAGGCCTTAAAGATGACAGAATAATGACATGGCCCCCTTCCTCACCTGACCTAAACCCTATTGAGAACTTGTGGGCCCTTCTTAAATGGGAGATTTACAGTGAGGAAAAACAGTACACCTCTCTGAACAGTGTCTGGGAGACTGTGGTTGCTACTGCACAAAAAATTGATTGTCAACAGATCAAGAAACTGACAGACTCCATGAATGGAAGGCTTATGACTGTTATTGAAAAGGGTGGCTATATTGGTCACACACACACACACACACACATATACACATACATACACACACACTGTATATATATATATATGTATATACTCTGTGTGTGTGTGTGTGTATTTGGAAATGTCAGAAATGTTTATTTGTACATTTTGAGTTATTATTCTCACTTTAACAGATGCAAATAAATGAGGGAGATGGGCAAATTTTCATTTTTCATTTAGTTGCATAATAATTCTGCACACTAATAGTTGCCCAATAATTGTGTGCACATACAGTAGATATGCTCCTAAGAAAGCCAAAACCTCACTTTTACTTTCTTAAATATTCAGGTTTGAGGTTTATTAACATTTTGGATTGACTGAGAGCACTGCAGTTGTTCAATAATAAAATTAATCCTCCAAAGTACGACTTGCCTAATAACTGTGCGCACAGTGTAGTATTTCACATACATATATATTATTTCAGCAAAGCTACAATTTCAGATAAAATATTAGAACTAAAACTTACCTGAAATTCTACAGCCCTTTTGTTAGCTAGATCAGCCTTATTTCCTGCTAAAGCTATTACAATGTTGGGACTTGCTTGCCTCTGGAGTTCTTTTACCCAGTTTTTTGCTCTTGCAAAGGATTCCTGTCAAGTATTTAAAAAGAAAACTCATTTCTTTTTCCATTTTACAAGATCTCAATACAAGGATATGGCTGGATATCCAGTTCCAAAAACTACATTTTAACTTAATCATGTTTTCCTTTTTGTTGCACAAACTCCTAATATCATAAACTCCTATAAATGTAAACTGCTACCAAAACTCTTAACCAGCAATGGAGATTTGTTTAGGATTACAAATTAATCTATAAAATAGTCAAGTCATTTGCCTGAAACAGGCAAAGGAAAATGTTTTGCAAATAGCCATTATCTATGTGGCTTATTATGGTATACCACTCCTACATTTCTTTTTCCTTTTACAAATTTTATTATTTTACTGCATTTTATCTTGCATATAGATCCTCTTATCTTATTCTCTGCACAAGTGATGAAATAGATTACAGCCCCTAACAGTTTATTCTAACATACTGTAAATGTAGATTCATTACGAGATTCTTCTAATATCTTGAAGCAAAGAACTACTGTAAATATAATATACATGTTCTTTCATTGCCTTAACATAAAACAGATACATTTATTTTATATTATTATGGTTCGTCACACAGCCAGCCAGATGTTCAGACTAGATTTGGGATTTTTGGCCACCTAGCGAGTCCTTCCCGAGGACCTGGGATAGCCAGATGTTGATGTTTGATGGTGTTAGTGGTATCATTGCTGGATGTAAGCTGTTCCAAATAAAATTGCCTTTTGCAATTGACTAATGGTGATTCTGACAATGCCAATGGTAATCAAGTGGTACTCGAGTTGTTTTGGGATTGCACCCAAGGTGTCTATTACTATTGGTACTAGCTTTACTTTCTTTTGACACAGCCTTTCTATTTCTATTTGCAGGCCTTTGTATTTTGTTATCTTCTCCAGTTCTTTCTGTTCTATTCTGCCTATCTCCAGGTACTGCCATGTTCACTATCCCAAAGGTGCTTTTTTTCAAGAGGCAACTGGACTTTCCTGTTTTTCTTTGAAGATGTTTCACTTCTCATCCAAGAAGCTTCTTCAGCTCTGACTGGATGGTGGGGAATGGAAGAATTTATACTCCTTGCAGACAGCTAGTCATTTGCATTATTTTAGCAAGTCATTAAAGCCACCTGGAGGTTTATCTGTGTCATCAAGGTCACCTGAGTGGTGCAAATGGGTGTGGAGCTTTCTTGGAACTGTTGAAAGGACTGTGTTGTAGACTGGAGATAGATGAAGTTGTATCCCCCCTCTGTTGAGAGAGGGCTGTTCAATTTTGACATAGATGGCCTCTTTGACCCCTCTTTCAAATCAGCAGTCCTCTCTGTCCAAAATGTGGACTTTGCTGTCTTCAAAAGAGTGGCCTTTGTCTTTTAAATGCAGATGGACTGCTGAATCTAGTCCTGATGGGTTTGTTCTCCTATGTTGTGCCATGCATTTATGAAGTGGTTGTTTTGTTTCCTCAATGTACAGATGTGCACATGGCTCACCGCATTGTACTGCATATACCACATTGCTCAGTTTGTGTCTGGGTGTTTTATCCTTGGGGAGGACAAGCTTCTGCCTTAGTGCATTTTTGGGTTTGAAGTGTGCACGTATGTTGTGTTGGCTGAAGGTCCTCCTGAGCTTTTCTGATATTCCTGCAATGTATGGAATGACAAAGTTGCTTCATTTATTGTTCTCTTCATTGTCTGTTATGGAGGAGCTCCTGTAGGGTCTTTTTTGAGATTTTTTTTCCAAAAAGTTTTTAATTTTTTAATTTTTACACCTCTCTTTGTGTGAGCAACGTGGTTCCAGATTATATCACTTGTACATAATCATACTTTCATTTCCACCAATCTTATATGATGTCATCTCATCTCATTATCCATTTCACTCATCTTTAAATAAATTTCCATTTCATATTTCAATTCATTAATTCAATATCAACATCATTTCATCCAAACATTCCCAGTTCTTTATCCCCTATTATTTCCATTTTCAGCTTACCATCTATTTTATTTAACATTACACATCATTATTATCCTTAATTTTCCCTAAGCCAATTATATAATAAACAATCTAAAAAAAATAAAAATAAAAGCCAATATATTTAGGATCTACATGGTATATCCCCTCAATCTATCTAATTTAATAATTCATTCCCCAGCTTTAAACATATTCACTTTAAATAATCAACTATATATTTTAAAGCATACATATTTTAAGATATCCCCCCTTGAAATCGCTAAAATTTATCCAAAATTTATCTATATGTGTTAATACATTTCCTTTTTTTTTTTTAACCAAATTTTATTCAATTTTTAACAATTTTTTAAAACAGCTCTTTTCAGTAGACAGCATGTTCCCGAGTCATCACTTTTACATGCAAATGTGACAGTAGATCTATATTCCTTTTAAACATTTGACTTCACTTCTATTCCATTTTAGCGGACAAAGGGTCAAAAAATTAATCCTAATCTCAAATCTTAATCTCATTCTGTATAGCCCCCAGTTCATTTCAAGTTAATTGCAAATATACATATATATTTTAAAAACTTCATGTATAAATCTTACAAATAACAATATATTTGCCCATCATATTAAAGATAAAGTTCATCCATGTCTAACCTTTAATTATCTTCACATTGTTAATACTCTTTTATCATTTACAGAATTCTTTTGTCCGTCAGATTTGCCCTTTCATCACATATTCTCACCATAATTCTAAATCCATACCCATGTTAACACTAAAAAGAATGAAAAAAAAACCTAGACTTGCACCCTTTTACTACTTTGAAAGTGACACCTCAGTGGTTAATATAATAACATAATCATAGTCATTCCCTTCAAAACGAAAGATAGAGAAAAAGAAAAGAAAATGGAGAAAAGCTCCTTACAATATATCTCTAATCGGTTGGGTTCTGCAACACATATCCCCCTAAAATTAATTTATGGTTCCAAAATAATAATAAAAATAACTAATCTTGGTTATTGACAAATCCCATTTTTAAGCACTTTCTAAAATCATTTCAATTAATTCAATTCATCTAATCATCATTTAGCTTTCTTTTGTGGATAAGAAATGAAAAATGTGACCTTTTACCAGTGAAAATTGTCAGTAACCCCTATTATTTTACACTTTTATAATTACAATATATTCTTATTACCATTTCTTCATGCAGAACCCCCTTTAAATACGTCAGCCATTGTCTCTATGCAAACAAGTTTTCTTTGTTATGTAATTCTCAGATCTCTATCTTTTGTTCTTGTTTCTTGTTCCTTCTCCCTCTTTTATCCCGCTATCCCCTCTCTATCCAGTTTGAATCCCTCTCTCTTTTTACCTTTCTGCCTATCCTTCTGGACCTTTCTAACATGCCTAGTTTCATAATGTTCCTTTAATTACCTTTTAAGTTTCATTTTTTGACCATCCTCCCTTTCCTTTTATTTGTAAATCTTTGTGTTAATTGTCTTCAAAATAGCTTTTGCTTAGGCAGTTTCCTCTTCCTCCCTATTATCCTGATTCTCTCTTTCTATCCAGTTTAAATCTCTTTTTCTTTTACCTTTCTTTTCCTTCTTCTGAACCTTGGCATAAGCGACCAGAATGTTCCCCTTTTTGATACTTTCTTAGGTTCTTAGCTTTAATCTCTTCCTTTTCCTTTATTTGTATTAATATCTTTATTAATTGTCTTTAAATGTATTTTCCTATGCTGGCTCCATTCTTTTCCACGGCTTTTCTTCTTTATTCAGCACTGAATGCCCATATTTTCTGCAACATGCCGTTAGTTCGTCACTGTAACAGTTCTTTTTTCATACGAACTCCATTTTAATCTTTGATGACCACCAAAATTTAATTTTTCTTTTGTTTTTCTTTTAAATTTTCTATGATCCTAACCCAGGTCCAGAATCTATATCAATATTACCAATTAGTCCGGCAACTGTTTGTGTATTCAAGCTTTCACTTCTATAAATCCTATGCCTTTTAAAATGTAGCACCTAATCCACAAAGGAACAAGATAGTTTCTACTTCTTTAGCTTCCAATTTTTCTCCACAAAGTGGCACTTTCTGCACAGAGTCTTAACCTTTCCTTTATTTGATAATCAAAGTTTTCGAGCCCCAAACTTGTTTACGCTGGCTTCTTTTTCCTTTCCCGTTCAGCCCCTTATAGCTGTCAGAAATATTTTACTTATTTTTCTTCACTTGAACTGCGCCGCTTGCTTTTCTCTTTTTCAAAACTCATCTTTATCTTAATCCCGGGTGCCTTTGATCTTACCATCCGATACTCCCGTTCCTCTGCTGTCGACTTCTCTTTTCCTCCTGCACCAATCTTAGTCCTGTTGAGACCTTCTCTTCGAGGTGGCCATTTTTGACCACCGCTTCTTGACGCTCGAGGGAAGAGACCAGACCCAAAAGGGGGAGATGCGCTCCCCTCACTCTGGCTGGCAGATTTCCCTTTCTCCGCCGCTTCCCCACGAGGTAGCTTCAGCCCCAACCTTGCAGGATCGGGCTCTCCGACGCAAGAGCCAGGCTGCGGTCATGGACGATCACAAACCGCCGCCTGTTCTCGAGAAGGCTCAACCCGGAAGTTCCATGTGTTAATACATTTCCATTCCTGTTTTAAACCTCTAATGTAAGAGTTCATAACAGCATAATTTATATAGTTATATATATATATAGTTATATAATCCTAAAATAATTTCTAACAAGTTTTAAACTGAATGCCAATATACATTCCCATGTGGTATCCCTTTATACAATCCTAACCCTTATCTCTAAATCTTGAAACTTTATCATTCCTTTTAATTTTGCCTGGGTTTCCCCAGTCTTTCTTCTTTTTTCCTTCTAATTTTATTTTTATTTCCCTCTGCCTGTCGGCCATGTTTCCCCCTTTTCAGTTCTTTTGGGTCTTCTTATGTATTCTCTTCTTCTTCTTAGTCTTGAGTGTCTTATCTCTTTTATTTATTGTCTCTAATATCAATGTCTCTGTTTTAAGTCCTTTTATGTTCTTTGACAATGTTCCTTGTTCTTCATGCTCGTCGAGGCTGTTATTTCCTTCTTTTAATTCATCTTCGCTGGGCTTCATTTGTTCTTCCGCAAGCTGTAACGCCATTACTTTACTCAGCATTAACTCTACCAATCTCATTCTTTCTTTAAACATCTCTCTCACATTTTGGAGCTCTAACTTAAATTCTTTGCTTATTTCTTCCATTTTTTTGGTCTATTAAGTTATTCTTTATTTTATTAAAAGACAAATTTTTCTGTTTTAGTCCTTGTCAACAGTCTGTTTTAACTGTAATCCCCTCTTCTTCTTGTTTTATAAAGCTTCTGGGGATCTTGTTACATACAACCAGTAATTTTCCATAGAAACATAAAAGAAGGAAATCTTTAACCCTTAGGTGGTGCTCTATATCACTTTCTTCTTAGAATTCTTTTATTTTTAATTCACTTTTCCATATTAATATTAGATTTAACCAATTCCAAATAAGTCCAGCATTTTATCCAATGCCTGATTAATGTCCAATTCTGTATGTTATTCCAAATTTAGTCTCTAATCACATGTAATTCTTTTATTTCCAGTTTTCTCTTTACTTTATATTTTTCTCTTATTTCTCATTCACCGCTACCACTCTTCCAAGAGAGGGCCCTTTCTTTCCGCTTTTTGGGGTTATCAAAAAGAATATTCAAAGTCTTTTATCCAGTTACACACTTCTCACCACTTTCACTCTCCAGCACAAAACTTGTGTCCCGGCAGCTTCCCATCTTCAGGGCAGCCCTTAAAAGACTGCTGCTTCTCCCTGTCTTCTAGGGGAGTTTGCCAAGCCAGGGAGGGGAGATGTGGCTCCCCTTGAACCAGCTGGCGGTCACCACCTCTTCCCCCCACCCCTACGAGGTGGGTCAGATGGATCCGGTCCTTTAAGGAACCCTCCAACAGGGTAAGCACGGATCAAAGCCACACACAATCACAGTCTCTGATCCGTCATCCACCAGAACGCCACTGGAAGTCCAGCTCCTTTTTGAGATTTGAAGGCCCACTTGGGATAACCATGCATTCTGAGGGCTTCCTTTATGTGTTTTAGTTCTTTTTCTTTCCTGTTAGGCAGGCCTGTAGGACGGTGGTGTAGGGTTGTGATGACCCACATTTTGTGTTCCAGTGGGTGGTGGGAATCAAAATGTAAATATTGATCTCTGTGTGTGGGTTTTCTGTAAACATCAACGTTAAGGCTTCTGTCTTCCTTAATGTGTACTGCACAGTCCAGGAAGGCTAGACTATTTTCCTTAACATCTTCCTGTGTGAATTTGATGTATCTGTCCATGGAGTTGATATGTTTGGTGAGCACTTCCAATTCCTGTGTTTTGATCTTGACCCAAGTATCGTCCACATACCTATACCAGTGAGTGGGTGGAATTCCTGTGAAGGAGTCTAGCCTTTTTGGCTAACCTTTGGCTAACCTTTTTGGGCTCCTGTGCCAAAAATTGTGCACACGCTTGTGCATGCGCACTCAAATGCCAGCACCCAGAAGGCAATGCGCACGCCACCCCACACCCCCTGCACATGCGCATGCAATCCCCCGCCCCCTTACCTGTACTGTATCTCCCAGCTGATTTTTGGCTTGTTTGAGGCCTTTTTCGGCTTCCCAGGCTTGAGAGAAAGTTTTCTGCCTGAAAAATAGGTCTGCTTCGGCCACTTCTGGTATTTTCCAGAAATACAGGAAGTGATGAAACAGGCCTATTTTTCAGGCTGCAGAGGCTTTCCTCAAGCCTTGGAGGCCAAAAAAGGCCTCAAACCAGCCAAAAATCAGATGTGAGGCATGCGCATGTGCAGTGAGGTAAGTTTGCCTGCGGCTCGTGTGCCAGCACAAATGGCTTTGCGGGCCACCTGTGGTACGTGTGCCATAGGTTCGCCATCATGGGTCTAGGGTTTTGGTTTCTACCTCTTCCATGTAGATTGGCCCCAATAGCGGACACCTTTGGGACAACCATGACCTTTGGGACAACCATGACCTGGATGACTGAGAATCTCTACAGACATGTCCACTATTCAGATTTTTTTGTCTTTCTTATTGACAATTGTTAAGTCTGGGGTGTTATGTGGCAGGTGCCTGCCTGTTTGAATTCTAAAGTCCCAGAGCACTTAATTTTTTTTGAAAAATAGTTTATTCAGTTTTCAAAGTTTAAAAACATAAAACTTTATAGAACATTGTATCAACATCAAGACATCCTTTACATTTCCTTATCATCTTTCTATATATACTTTATTCCATTACCATTGCATATTTCTTTCCTTACTCTTGCTACAAATCAGTATTTTCATCTTACATTTCAATTTTCTGCATAACAGACATTTACATAATTTCTTATTCTTTACCTAATTGCTATTTTAATTTCTTTTTATTCTTAAACCATTCGTACCAGGCATCCCAGACTATATATCGAATCTTCTTTATCTCTTAATTTCAACGTTAGCCTGTCCATCTCTGCACAGTCTAATATTTTCTTTGTAACAACACCCACTGGTGGTACGTTGTCCTGCTTCCAAAATTGTGCGTAAGAGATCCTAGCAGCTGTTAAAATATGTAACATAATATATCTGTCTTGTTATATTTTTCTGTTGTTATGCCTAATAGAAATAATTCTGGTTTGGGTTCAATTTTCTGTTTTGTTATTTCTTCTAGCCACAATCGAATTATGTTTCTTGACTTCTGGGCAGGTCCACCACACATGAAAATAAGTGCCTTTGTCATGCCCCTGGTGGAGACTGACTCTGAGGAAGAGGAGGAACAGCCAATAGGGAGTGGGAGTGTGGCTCCAGCGGTGGTGGAGGAGGCTGGGGAAGGGCAGAGGCCGGCTGAGCACTCAGAGGAGGATCCAGGCCCATTTCCTATCCATCCCAGGGCACAAGGGAGGAGAGGATCAGGGCAAAGTGTGGTCTACTTGGGAGGAGAGGGCCATGATCCTCAGGGCTTACAGCTGGGAGCTCTGTATATAAGTTCGGACATGCGTAGTCAGGCTGCTGGAGTCAAGGTTAATGTTTTAGTTCTAAAGAAGGTTTATCTTGGTTGGCATTCTTCCAACAGATTGTCCCTGGTTATCTTCCTGAAGCTGGCAATTATCTATCTTGGTCTGCCGAGGAACTGTATTAATGCGGTTTGTTTTTGGCTTTTTCTTCATTATCGGCTCTTTAAATGCGAACTGTGTTTTTTGCCTTTGAAATGTTATTTTGACTGCTCCACTGTGAACAATTAAACAGTGAAGCCAAGTTGAAGGCATTAAAGGACTTTTAGTTACATTTTGGATTTTGTTATATTTCTGAGCTACTCTGGGTCATCACGTTTTGTCTCCAGCCACCCCTTCAACTTATTTTTGCTTTTTGTGGGGAGACCGTGGATCAGCTCAGAGCTGACAATGCCCAGTTAAGCCAGCAAGTGGCTCTTTTGACTGCACAGGTGGCACAAATGCAGGCTGCCTGGCCACGCCAAAAATGCCCAGTGGCAGTACCAGATAAATTTGATGGTTCATTGGTCCAATTTCCAGCATTTTGGGGCAGTGCCAGCTTTACATGAGCCTTTGGCCTGAGGACTTTCCCACTGACAGGGATAAGGTGGGGTTTTTGATTAGTTTGTTGTCAGGCTCTGCAGCACGTTGGGCAACGCCTCTGTTGACCCAGCCCAACCAGGTGTTGGACAATTACGCAGAGTTTTGCCATCAGTTTCAGGCCATGTTTGAGGACCCTGTTCGAAGCCAAACAGTACAGACGTTTGAGAGACTTGAAGCAGGGGCGTGGCTCTCTCATGGATTATATTGCTAGTTTTCGGGTGGTTGCCCAGGATGTCCAATGGAATGAGGCAGCACTATTGGACCAGTTCCAGGAGTGTTTGTTGTCGGAGCTCCTGGACGAGTTGGCGCACACGGAATGCCCTCGCACCCTTCAGGAGCTCATGCATCTGTGTCTTCGTATCGATGATAGGCTTCAGCAGTGATGGGTGTGACAACGGATGGAGTCTGTATCTGTTTCCAGCAGGACGGTGCCCTTGGTGGAGGTGCCCTTGGAGGAACCCATGCAGTTGGGGGTTGCCTGCCCTCACCTGTCTCAAGCAGAAAAGGATAGATGTTGTCATGATGGTTTATGCCTCTATTGTGGCAATCGAGGCCATTTTGGGGCCAAGTGTCCTGTTAAGAGATCCACAGCAGCGATGCCAGTGGTGGTGGGAAACGAGCATCGCTCAGCCTACAGGGGTCTGTATGTCAGGGTGTAAAGTCATTAGACCCGCCATCTTCACCAACCTTGCCATCCACGCCACCTTTGCCATCTTCGACATCTCCACCACAGTCGTTATTGGTGAAGCACCTTGTGTTGCCAGCAAGTGTGTTCGTGCCTGGTGTGGGAGCGGTGGAGATCCATGCCTTGGTTGACTCAGGGGCCACAGCCAATTTTATGGATGCTCATTTTGTCCAGCAGTAGCTTATTCCTCAGCAACAGGTGTTCATGCCAGTAATGGTGGAGACAATTGAAGGTCGACCCCTTCATTCGGGACCTGTGGTTGCTGCAACCAAACCCCTTCACATGTGTATTGGGCAGCATGTGGAGGAAGCCGTGTTCTACGTTGCCGCAGTGACTCATTTTCCAGTGGTACTGGGTTTGGATTTGTTACGGGCCCATGATCCACAGATTGTTTGGTCATCTGGACTTGTGCAGTTCCTTGATAGGAAGTGTGCTACCCATTGCTTGCGTTCCTGTGCAGGGAGTGTGGCTATGCCTGTGGAACTGGATCTACCTGCGGAGTTGGTGGACTTTGCCAATGTGTTTGGGGAGAAAGAGGCAGATCAGTTGCCTCCACATAGGGTGTATGACTGTCCAATCGACATGTTGCCCGATGCGAAATTGCCGGTGGTTTGGATATATTCGGTCGGAACCGGAGTTGGCCACGTTGCGGGATTTTATTGACAAGAACCTCCAGAAAGGGTTTATCCTACCTTCTACCTCTCCATTGGCTGCACCGGTGCTTTTTGTAAAAAAGAAATCAGGAGAGCTATGTTTGTGTTGTGATTACCGCAAATTGAATGCAGTCACAGTGAGGAATTGGTACCCGCTTCCCCTCATCCCTGAATTGATTGAGCGGCTTCGTCAAGCTAAGATCTTCACGAAGTTGGACTTGTGTGGGGCCTACAACCTGGTTCGCATTCGTGCAGGGGACGAGTGGAAGACAGCTTTCTGGACAAGGTATGGTCATTTTGAGTATACCATGATGCCTTTTGGATCAACCAATGCCCCAGCTGTGTTCTTGCATTTCATGCACGATGTATTCCGTGATTTGTTGGATCAATTTGTGGTCATTTATCTAGATGACATTTTGATTTACTCAGACTCCCTGCAGGAACACTGGCAACATGTGCGGCTGGTGTTGCAACGTTTGCGTAAGAATCACCTGTTTGCTAAGCGTGAGAAGTGTCAGTTTGCACAAACCACGATTGACTTCTTGGGTCATCATATTTCACCTGCCGGGGTGGAAATGGACCCGGAAAAAATCGAGTCCTTACAGGCATGGGAACCTCCACAGAGGGTTAAGGATGTGCAACGACTGTTGGGGTTCGCGAACTACTACCGCACATTGATTCCCCGCTTTGCTGCCTTGACTGCTCCCCTTTCTAATTTGCTCAAGAAAGGAGAGAAATTCCATTGTGGTGCTGAGGAGCAGGCAGCTTTCAAGGCGTTGAAGGTTGCCTTTGCTTCCGAGCCTATCCTCAAACACCCTGATCCAGGTCAGTCGTTTGTGGTGGAAACAGATGCCTCCAATGTGGCTGTTGGTGCGGTGCTCCTCCAGGCCTATGCTCCCGCAGGCACCTTGTTCCCGCGCACTTATTATTCCCGGAAGTTGTCGACTCCAGAATGCAACTATACAAATTGGGACAAGGAGCTATTGGCGATTAAGGTCACTTTTGAGACATGTTGACACCACCTGGAGGGGGCTCGTCACCAAATTGAGGTTCGGACGGACCATCGCAATTTGGAACACCTACGTACAGCTCAGACATTGAACCAGCGTCAGGTGAGGTGGACCTTATTCTTTGCTCGATTTGATTTCCGGGTAACCTATGTTCCGAGGGGAAGGAATCAACGTGTCCACACCCTATCTCGGAAGCCTGAGTATACCTGAAGGGAGGATAAACTCTTGCCCCGAACGGTGATTCCGTTGGAGCAGTTTGCGACCACTGAGGAACCTGTGGACCTCTGAGTGAGGATTCAGGAGGCGCAGTGGCAGGACCCATTTGTGGCAGCTCGACGTCGAGAATAGAATGTGAGACAAGAGACTCCTTGGGCGTATATTGGGGACCGGTTGCGGTTCCGTGATCACATTTACATGCCTGGAGGTCCTCTTCATGGCCTTATCCTATGTCAATGTCATGATAGTCCGGCGGCGGGACACTTTGGGGTGTTCAAAACACTGCACCTCATCTCAAGGACATTTTGGTGGCCGAGACTTAAACATGATGTGTCAGGACATGTGGCGTCCTGTGGGATCTGTCGACTAGCCAAGTATGCTTCTGGTGCTACCCCTGGTCTCTTGCAGCCCTTGCCCACACCAGAATGACCTTGGGGGGCAGTTTCATTGGACTTCATCACTGAGTTGCCACCATCGAAGGGTGCTACAACCATTTTGGTGGTGGTGGATATGTTGACTAAAATGGCTCACTTTATTCTGTGTCTTCCTACGGTCAGGATAATGGCCCAGTTGTTTATCTCCCATGTATTCCAGTTGCATGGGTTACCGGACCAAATAGTATCAGATCGGGGGGTGCAATTTACGGCACGCTTCTGGCAGACCCTACTCACGAAACTACAGGTTCAGGCATGTCTGTCATCTGCTCATCACCCCGAAACTGATGGGGGGACAGAGAGAGTGAATGCTATTTTGGAGCAGTACCTCCACTGTTTCAGCAATACTCAACAAGACAATTGGGTGGAAATGCTGCCGGTGGCAGAATTTGCTTATAACAATGCTCAACATGCATCCACCCGTGTGTCCCCTTTCTTTGCTAACTATGGTTTTCATCCACGACTTTTCCCTTTAGCCCCATCTGATTCCCCAGTTCCAGCAGTGGATACGTTCTTGCAGAAGTTAAAAGCCATGCACCACATGGTCCGCGATCAACTAGAGAGAGCCAAGGAGGACTATAAAAGGTTTGCTGACCGCCATCGTTGTGATGTTCCACCTCTAGTGGTAGGCGATCGGGTTTGGCTCTCTCGATAGTTACCAACGATGCAGCCATTGAAAAAGCTCGATCACCGTTACTTGGGACCTTTTCCAGTCGAGGCGGTGATCAATCCTGTGGCTTTTCGTCTCTCCCTGCCATGGACCATGCGTATCCATCCTGTTTTTCATCGTTCCCTGTTAGTCCCTGTATCAGCCGACAGCCCGCATAGAGCGCCTCCCTTACGGCCGGCCCCAGTAGCCCCTCTGGATGAGGAAGCATACAAAGTGGATAGCATCCGAGATTCTTGCCAGTTGCGGGGCCAATTTCAGTATTTGGTGGCATGGAAGGGTTATGGGCCAGAGGACTTCACCTGGGTTGATGCCACTGATGTTCATGCTCCTCGTTTGGTCCAGGACTTTCACGATCGGTTCCCTCAACGTCCTCGTCCACCTGGTCCCAGGGGAGGGGGCCATGCGGGGGGGATAGTGTCATGCCCCTGGTGGAGACTGACTCTGAGGAAGAGGAGGAACAGCCAACAGGGAGTGGGAGTGTGGCTCCAGAGGTGGTGGAGGAGGCTGGGGAAGGGCAGAGGCCGGCTGAGCACTCAGAGGAGGATCCAGGCCCATTTCCTATCCATCCCAGGGCACAAGGGAGGAGAGGATCAGGGCAAAGTGTGGTCTACTTGGGAGGAGAGGGCCATGATCCTCAGGGCTTACAGCTGGGAGCTCTGTATATAAGTTCGGACATGCGTAGTCAGGCTGCTGGAGTCAAGGTTAATGTTTTCGTTCTAAAGAAGGTTTATCTTGGTTGGCATTCTTCCAACAGATTGTCCCTGGTTATCTTCCTGAAGCTGGCAATTATCTATCTTGGTCTGCCGAGGAACTGTATTAATGCGGTTTGTTTTTGGCTTTTTCTTCATTATCGGCTCTTTAAATGCGAACTGTGTTTTTTTGCCTTTGAAATGTTATTTTGACTGCTCCACTGTGAACAATTAAACAATGAAGCCAAGTTGAAGGCATTAAAGGACTTTTAGTTACGTTTTGGATTTTGTTATATTTCTGAGCTACTCTGGGTCATCACAGCCTTTTTCTTTCTTACACTTCCAACAATTTGGATTTAGGTTAAACATTTTTGCTAGCCTAGCAGTGGGTAGGTGCCACCTATAAAACATTTTGTACAGGTTTGCCCTGTAGGCTGTAGACATAGTTAATTTGTAATTTAGTCCCCACATTTTTTCCCAGTGTTCCAAATCTATATTGTGGCCAATGTTTTTTGCCCATGCCACCATTGTTTCTTTAACCACCTCCTCTTCCATCTTAAAATCTAAAAGAAAGTTATATATTGTTCTTTGTCTTTTTATATCTCGCCTGTACCTGCATGTATGGCCACCAGTCTATGTCTATATTTTGTTGTTGTAGTTCTTGTAATGTTTTCAGCCTTCCTTGTTCATCTGATAGGTCTTTATAATTCCTCATTTTCACCAGATCCATTGCATTTGGGTAAATTTGTGCTTCCATGGTTGACAGCCAGTGTGGTATTTTAACATGATGATTCTTTTTTATTTTGTTCCATATCTAAATTAGTGAGTTTCTGATCAAGTGTCTCTGGAAATATTAATGTTGCTTGCTTTTCCTATCCCATAAAAAAACTGTGCCATCCTTTTTGCAAGTCGTGGCCTTCTATCAATAATATTCTTTTGTTTTCCAAATTAATCCAATCCTTAATCTATACCAAAGCTGCTGCCTGGTAGTACATTTCCCTGTCAGGGAGTCCAAAGCCACCCCTTTCTCTTTTATCCTGTAATAATTTCATTTTTATCCTAGCTTTTTTCCCCACCCAAACAAATTTAGTTACTGTTTTGTCTAATTCTCAAACAAAAAATTACCCAATTTCACCGGTATAGTTTGAAAAAAATAGTATTTTTGGTAGTGTGGACATTTTGACTGCTGCAATTTTCCCCATTAACAATAACTGTAATTTCCCCCATGTTTCCGATTCTTTTTTGATTTGTATCATTAATTTATCATAATTGTCTTTTTAAATTGATGAGCACCTTGGTGTTAACCAAATGCCTAAATATTTACTTTTTTAATGATTTGCATTCCCAATTTTCCTTCTAATTCTTTTTTTTTTGTTTAACCTTTAAGTTTTTGGTCAATATCCTTGTTTTATTTTTATTTTAAGTCCTGCGATACTGCCAAATTCTTCTATTTCTTCTATTAATTCTACTCTGGTGTACTCTGGTATGAGTTCGCACAGGGCGGTTAGTATTCGATGTCGGCAGTAGTCGCTCCCTTAGATAATGAGGACCCATGTCATGTAGGACTTTGTATGTTAAAGTTAAAACCTTGAATCTCACCGGCGCAACCGGCAACCAATGTAGGCAGCGCAGGAGGGGAGTAACATGGGAGAACCAGGAAACTCCCATCACGGCCCACGCTGCCGCATTTTGCACCAGTTGCAATCTCCGGATGGTATGCAAGGGCAAATAGAGAGCGTTGCAGTAGTCGAAGTCGTGAAGTAACAAGGGCATGAGTGACTGTACGCAGGGCATCCCGGTCCAGGAGCGGCGAAGCTAACCAGCGGACCTGGGCAAAGGCCCCCTGGCGGCGGCTCCCACCTGCTCCTCCACCGGCGCATCCAGGAGGACCCCCAGGTTCCTCGCCCTATCCACAGGGGCAACACCACTCCCCTATGGTCAGCGATGGACATTCTAAGCTGGACGGGATGCGGTATGTACAACCACTCAGTCTTGGCGGGTTGAGTCGAAGCATGTTTCCGTCCATCCAGATCCGTCGCATCCAGACAGCGAGTCATCACGAGAGGGCATCACTGATCTGGTTTGGGGTGGAGATATATAACTGTGTATCATCAGCATATTGATGATACCTCACTCCAAAACCACGAATGATCTCACCCAGCGGTTCCATGTAGATATTGAATAAAAGGCGAGAGAGGACTGACCCTGAGGGACCCCACAAGTGAGCCCTCGGGGCCGATCTCTGCCCCCTGCCAACACCGATTGCAACCGCCCCACGAGGTAGGAGGAGAGCCACCGAAGAATAGTGCCCCCCACCCTCAGACCCACAAGGCGTCGCAAAAGGATACCATGGTCGATGGTATCGAAAGCCTCTGAGAGGTCTAATAGGACCAGGACAGAGGAGAAACCCCTGTCCCATGCCCCCCAGAGATCATCCATCAGTGCGACCAATGCCGTCTCTGTGCTGAAACCAGGCCGGAAGCCCGATTGGCATGGATCCAGGTAGTCCGCTTCATCCAGGAAAAGCGGAAATTGCCGAGCCACCACACTCTCAACAACCTTCGCCAGGAAGCGAAGGTTGGAGACTGGACAAAAGTTGTCTAACATGGTTGGATCCAGGGCAGGCTTCTTCAGGAGGGGTCTCACCACTGCCTCCTTCAAGGCGGAAGGAAAGACACCCTCCCTTAATGAAGCGTTGACAACTGCCCGGATCCAACCACCGGTGACCTCCCTGGCGGCATAAGCCAACCAGGAAGAACGCGGGTCCAACAAACATGTAGTGGAACTCAGGCGCCGCATAATCCCGTCCACTTCATCCTCGGAAACAGGATCGAACTCATCCCAGAGCGTAATGGCCAGACTACCTGTATCCCGTTCCTCAGACCGCTGCAAATCAGAGGACAACCGCCGAATTGGCGATCTTGTCCGACAGATACTGACCAAATTCCTCAGCCCTTCCCCAGCGGGTCCACCCCTCCTCTGGATGAAGGAGGGAGCGCGTAACCCAGAACAGGGCGGCTGGGCGGTTATCTGCGCCCGCTATGAGGGCAGAGAGATAGGACCTTCTCGCCGCTCTCATAGCTCCCAGGTAAGTCCTAATATGGGCTCTTAACTGGGTTCGATCGGCCTGGGAGCGGGTGGCCCTCCACCTGCTCTCTAAGCCCCTCCGACGGCATTTCATCTCCTGGAGCTCCTCTGCGTACCAAGGAGCCATCCGGGATCCGCGGCGTGTGAGGGGTCGCATGGGGACAACCCTGTTGAGGGCCTCGGCGCAGCCGCTACCAGAGGCGCCAGATCCTTGACAGAGCTATGAGCAAGGGAAGAGGGAAGAGGCCCCAGTTCCGCCTGGAACCGCTCAGGGTCCATGAGGTGCCTGGGACGGAACCATCTAAGTGGCTCCTTCTCCCAGCAGTGGGGGGCGGCTTGTTGGAAGACCAGCTGCAGGAGATAGTGATCAGACCATGGAACGGGCAAAGCCGTAAAAGTGGCTTGCCCTCTGTCACTCGCCACCACTCAGAGACAAAACTAGGTCAAGAGTGTTCCCCCTCATGAGTGGGGCCATAAATTAGTGGGTCAGGCCCATGACTTCCATAAAAGTCATGAATTCCTGAGCCAATCGGCCGTACCCCAGGAAGGCAAGTTAAAGTCCCCAGGATTATGAGGCCTGGGAACTCCACCGCCACCCCGAGGGCGTCAAGAAGCCCAGGCAGGGCTGCTGTCACACAGCTGGGAGAAAGGTATGAGCAGCAAGCCCACCTGACCATTTGGCCCCACTTCAGGAGGAGGGTCTCACTCCCGCCTATCTCTGGGATAGTGACCTCCCTTGGAAGCAAGGTCTCCCTAATAACCACAGCCACCCCACCACCCCTTCCTGGGCCTGACCGGTGCACAACCCGGAAACCTGGAGGGCATAATTCAACCAGAGGGACACCACCCTCTGGGCCCAACCAGGTCTCGGTGATGCAAGCCAGGTCCGCGGCCTCCTCCTCAATAATCTCACGGAGGGTAGATTTATTAGCCACGGACCTGGCATTAAAATACACCAGCCTAAGCCCAGGGGTCCCAGTTCCTGAGCTCCCTGGGAGGAGGCCATAGGGTGGGCTGAGCAACCACACAAAGATGGCAGTGCGTGCTCCCAGCATATGGTGTGGCCCTATGCCTCGGCGTCTCCTGCCAACCCCAACCACCCTGGGAATCGCGACCCCCACCTCAACCCCTGGAGCCCGCGCCCCAACCCTCGCCCCCATGAACCAGGCTGCAAAAGACCCATTAACCCTCCTCCCTAACCCCTTAAGACAACTAATTAAAAATTTTAAAAGTTTCCCCTTCCTCCTAAACTTAGAATTTAGCCCACTAGTCGCGACATGCCACCTCTTGGGATCCCAAGATCCGTCATTATGGTAAGCTCTTGATAGGGTACAGGGCCATTTCACAGACTGGGGGACCGTCTGGAGGGCCCATAAGTCTGATGGAGAGTAGGCAGGCATAACATATACATCTCAGGCAAAACAGGAGGTAGTTGGTTCGATGGAAAAAATTGTAGAGATGGAAATACAATAAAGGAGACAGACTGTAGCAATAGTCAGGAAACAGTCCGCAGTCAGCAACTCTCTCACAGCTGCCGACGGTTAGAGTCGAGTAAACAAGTCACTGTACTGCCACCACAGTGACTTGCGGCAAAGAATCCTGGACGGTCCCCTGCCCTCTCACTGCAGGGAAAAGTTGCATCCTCCCACTGCCCTCTCACTGCAGTGGAAGGCAGCCAAGTCTCGGGGAGAAAGAACAAAATACAGGTCCGTGGAAGTGGTGCAGATGACCCAGGCACCATCAATAGTGCCAAATAAGTCCAGAGTGACAGAGACAGTAAAAAGGCGGTGGTCATAGATGAAATGCCCAACCAACATAGGGCAATCAGGTCCATAAAAGTCCAAGCAAAGCATAATGTCCGCAAACTAATCACGGCCACGGGTCTGGAGCCACAACGCCATCCCTTCTTGGGGGGGTCACTGCCAGAGGCTCTACCCACAACCCCATCCAGGAAGGCCGGCTCCTCCAATCTGGGCCATGGCCGCGAACCCCCCCTCCTTCGGCCTCTCGGGCCTGCAGGCCTCCATCCCGCCCGTAGGTCTGACTCTCCCAGAGCTCCAGCTTCTGGGGAGAAGGAGAGGGAGGGCTCCCTGGGGGTGGTTCAAAAAAACCAAACCCCCATAGACACGCTGCCCTAATCCAAAGACCGGAGAGAAGGGGGTCCATTGGACCAATGGCCTTTCCGTCCAAGGACTCCACATGGTTACCTGCAGGCAGCCACGGCACCAAAGACCACAGACCGCCACCACTGCCGTCAACTCCCTTGGGGACAAAGCTCCGGCGTCGCAATAAAGCCACAAGCAGTCCGACCCGCCATAGTCACCACCGTCGGGGCCCAGCCTCACCACACCCGTCACCAGCAACCTACAGCCGACGACCAGCAGTGATAGCATCGGGTCCGCAGCACAGGGTCCATAGCATCAGGTCCACAAGCGCTGGAAACGCAGGGCAGGACAGACAACGCTGTCGCCGTGCCACCAGAAACACAGGGCAGGGCAGACAACACCGCTGCCGCGCCCTAACTCCGGCCGGCAAGCCGCGGCAGACGTAAAAGCTGTGGGGGGAACAAGTCCAGCCACACCAAGCCGTCGGCCCAATTTCCACCAAAACGGCTCTGGTGGCATCCCCCGACGCTCCCGAGATGAATCCAGGAAAAGGGACAGGCAGCAGGGAGTCTTTCTCGCCAGAACCAGCCAAGCCTCCAAAACGCCGAGAGAGCCTTCTCAGCCACAAACCAAATCTTGGACATGTGCAATGGTGAATTAGTTGGTGGTCTGAATCTTCCTTAACGTTATATATGTCTCTTCCCACAATTTTGGTAGCTTCGCTGTCATCAGTGCCTTGTTGTAAAGTTCTAATAATTGAGTTTCTAATTTTTCTTGAAGTGTCTTATACAACTCCCCCAGTAGACCATCTGGTCCTGGCGTCTTATTATTTTTCTGCTTATGGATCTCCTCTTGCAGTTCTTTTTGCGTTATCTCTCTGTTCATCACTTCTTTGCTTTCTTTCTTCTTTAAATATTGTTGAATGTTTTCCTCTGGTACATCCTCTTGTCTATATAGTTCTTCAAAGAAGGTTTTAGTAATATGTTTTTTCTTTTCCATTTGATGTTGTAGGGTGCCACTGACATCTTTCAGCAGTTGAATCCATCTTTTTTCCTTTTCTCTTAAGTCTATAGGCTAGCCACCTTCCCGGCTTATTCGCATGTTCAAAGTGGTTTTGTTTCATCTTTCTCATATTATATATCCCATTTATCCTGCATCAGCATATTCAATTGGTGCCTAATCATTATTCTTTCTTTATTTGCTGTTTTGTTATGTGGTGTCTTTTGTAGTGTTCTTTCTAGTTCCGAGAGTGTATCTTGTAGTTTAGTTTGTTTTTCTTCCTTTTCTTTACACCTACGTGTTGTATATGAAATTGCTAAGCCCCTAATGTATGCCTTTGTAGTGTCCCATAAATTTTGGACTGATGTTTGTTGTTTTTTGTTTTCTTTTAAAAAGTACTCCAATTCCTTTTCCATCATCTTAACACATTCCCTTTCTTTTAAAATCTCCTGATTTAACATCCATCTTTTTCTCTTTTTCAGTCCTTTCCAAATTATTTTAATAGGATTGTGATCTGCCCATATATTCGTTTCAATTTCTACTTCTTTTATATTACGCTCAATCTCCACATTTGTCCATAACATATCCAATCTTGACCATGATTTATGTGGTACTGAATAGTAGGTATTGTTTTTTATCTGGATTTCTTTTTCTCCATATATCTTTTAATCCTGATTCGTTTGTCATTTGATAAAATATTTTCGGTAGTGTTTTCCTTTTTTAAAATCTATGTTATTACTCTCATAGTCATTTTCTGGGTTAACTATTGCATTAAAGTCACCTACCAAGCATATATTCTCATATTCCAATTCTACTAATTTTCTATATAATTTGTTGTAACATCTTTCCTGTTTCTCATTTGGTGCATATGTAACAGTTATCAATACTTTCTTATAATTTACATATATTTCTAACATTAAGACTCTACCCTTGTCTGCATAAACCTGTTTTGATTGCAAGTGTTTTCTAATATATATTGCTATCCCCCCTTTTTTTGTTGAGCCAAAGATACGTATAGATCTCCCAATTTTGTTGATTATAATAGTTTGCTCTGATGTTTGTGTATGTGTTTCCTGAAGGCATATGATGTCTATATTTTGTTTCTGTAATTTAGTTAGTATTTTTGCCTCTTAGTTGGTGAGGTTTTTTTTTTTAATTACATTTATATGCCGCCCTTCTCTGAAGACTCAGGGCTTACAATTTTTGGGATACAACCCAATGTGCTCAGCAATAGCCTTCATTCCATTGAATATGCCTGCTTATTACTAAGCGGCATTTTTACAAAGTCAGCTTATTGACCCCAACAATCTTGGGTCCTCAATTTACCTACCCCGAGAGGATGGAAGGCTGAGTCAACCTTGAGCCTGGTGGGATTCGAGCCTGCAATAATTGCAGGCAGCTGGATCTTAAGAGCTAGGCATTTAGCAACCTGCACCACCAAGGCCCTTGGTTTAAACCATTGACATTAACAGAGATTAATTTAATATCTTCATCCATCCTACTTTGTGTTTGCTATTTATTGACGCCTGTTTGCTCTTGTTTCTCTTTGATGCCTTGTTCTTACACCTTCTCTTTTTTGTCTTTCGGCTTCTTCCTGCTCTCTTTCCTCTTGTTCTATTTCTCTTTCCTCCAACTGTTGTTCTTCCTGGCTCCTGCTCTCCACTTCTTTACCAGTTTGGTCTTCTTCTGATATGACATAGAGAACAAAGAATTCCTTAGAGTTGACTTCCGGTTGAGCCCTCCTTGCCGACAGTCCGGAGACTGCAATCATGCGCGGGTTCGATCTGTGCTCATTTGTCAGAGAGGCCCAATCATTTTGATTAGGGGTTGAAGCTGCCTCGGCGGGGCAGAAAGTGGAGAAAGGGGAAGCCGCCAGGCAGCTTGTGGGGAGCCACATCTCCCCCTTTTGGCTTGGCAATATTTTCCCCTGAAGATGACTGTAGCGGTGGTCTAAAATGGCCACCCTGAAGAGGAGGACCCAGATGATCTAAGATTGTGCAGGAGTGAAGAAAGAGGCGGACAACATGAGAACCAGGACAATTGAGAGCAACAATTAAATAAAAGGTACCCTGGGACTAACATAGTAAGAATTTTTAAGAAAGAAAAGAAAGGAGCAGAAATATAAAGGGAAGGGGAAAAAAAGAGAAAGTAATTTTGACAGCTGAAAGGGGCTTCGAACCGCAAAAGGAAGAAGCTGGAAAAGAGCACCTAATTAAATTGGACTAAGATACTTTGGTGCTAAACAGGCATAATTTAAGCTGGACTTAAGAGTGTCTGTAAAAGTTTGTATTAATTTAGAATTAATGGAAAGATTATGTGATGAAACTGCAAATCTGACAGATAAAAGCACTAAAGGTAATAAATATGAGTATATGGGAATTGTATGTGATTTAAATGAGAAAAGAGTATTTTGGAAAAGGTAATAACAGAATTAAGTAAAATTTGGATAAACCAGGAAGTTAAATGTAAAAGATGAATATATAACTATTGTCATATTTGCATGTAAAAGTGGTGACCCAGAATCATGTTGTCCACTGAAAAGAGCTTCCCCCCAGTATTTTATGTGAAAAACTGAAGTAAAACTTTATTAAAAAAAAATTCCTTTGCCTTTTCTATACTGTCTATTTTGAACTTTTTGTCCTGCCACGATATTAACATTCCTTCTGGGATGAGCCATCTAAACAGGATATTATGCTTATTCAATTGTGAGGCCAGGAATCTGTAATTTTTTCTATGTTCTCTTATTCTTCTTGGGATTTGCTTTAACGTTACAATTTCTGTCCCCTTGAAAATGAATGGTTCATCACTTGTCATTTTATTTATCTCATCTCTTAATAATTTGAGAATCTTATATGGACCTCTTGAGGTAGCTTAAAACGTCTCATGTAATTGGTATAGATTCTATATACCTCATCCATTTCTCTTCGAACTTCTTGACCGTCTCTTTGTAGTGCTTCTGCTAAAAGGTCTGCCATTATTTTGGGTAGGTCTTCTCCCCTTTCTTCTGTTACATTCTGAAATCTAAGGAAAAAGTAAGCTTTTTCCATCTCCAAGTAGGAAATCGCCTCTTCTAATTTCCTATTTTCTCCCATTAGTTTCTGTTCTATTCCACTTTGTCTGTCTGTTCAACTTTTGTCTCTTACCACCTTCATCTTGTGTTCCATCTTAGCTATTGCCTACTGGATTGTTCCTATCTTGTCATCTAGCTTTCGTATTTCTCCTTTCATCTCCCCCATTTCGCTTTTGAAATCTTCCTGGTTTCTTGTTATCGTTTCTTGAGTTCTCATCATTGTTTCTTGTATTGTTACTAGTGCCGCTTGAATTGACTGCATATTTGGTGCTTGACTTGTCTTCTCAAAGCTCAGCATGCCCTCAATCGAGTGTTGTCCTGCTGGAGATGCTTTTGTTGATACTGGATTGGATGTTGTTTTCTTCCCAATTTTAGTAACAGATGTGGTGGTGGACATCTTAAAGTTTCCAAATTTCCCTAATTTCCTAAAAATGTCTTTCAATATTATCATCAATTTTATCAAATCACCTCTAGTAAATGTCAGATTTTTCCAAATTTATCTCTCTTTTTATCTTAAATTAATCACTTAAATTTATCACTACAAAGTCTAATATACTTAGTAATAACTATGCTTATTTTATGTATAAAAGTTATATATTTATAGAGATACAAAAATAAATATAACTATCATTTATAATCTATTCATCAGTTAAGTATCAAGAAGCTATATAAAATATAACCCTATTAACTATCTTATCTAAACTTATTTGGATTGTAATTAGTAAATTAATACTTTAATATTTACCATATATATAGCGTCAGGTAGGTAATTATATGATCAAATAAATATAAGTGTATGTATATATCAATTTAAATATATTTGATTATTCTCTTATATACTATATGTTTTGTAAGTCAATTGGGTAATTAATCCAATAAAAATATAAAAGTCTAGAAAGCAGGGTAAGTAGAATAATTGTTATTACAAGTGGTTATCTATATTATTTAAATCCTTCAGTACTTAATTAATCAACTCCTTCTTCTTTCCTGCTCAGTGTCAAGTTGCTTTCCACACTTCTCTATTTCATCAGCCCTCTTTAGCTACTTAGTCTCTCTCTCTCTCAATTTGCAAAGTCACTGCCCTCCTTCAAAATGGTTCCATTTCTCTATTCTGTTGCATCTCTCCGAAGAACTCCCAGTTATTGTCTCTGCTATCTCTCCTCTGTTAACAATCAGTCTAATATTAAAGGATTTTAAGTATATAATCACAAAGTCTAATCCTCTGCGGTTCTTCCAAGCCTCCCTCTTTTCAACTGTCAGACTCCTCACTTTTAATTATTTCCTCCACTCTGTTCTGCTCCGTAGTCACCGCCAATTCGCCACCATGCTCACTTTCCCTGGAGACTCCCTCTGCTAGACATCTTTCACAGGGTTCTCTCCTCTCACCTCTTTTAACTGTCCAAATCTGCCATTACCTCTCTGATGTCTTATGCTGATTTCCACTCTCCTGCTTCCCAATCGCAGCTGGCTGTCATGGCTTTGGACCCACCATAAATGTCGGCTTTCTTGCATGCTGGTTTCAAGTGGTTTCCTCTTGTCGTAGCGGGAAGTTGCTTTCCTCCTCACTGCTCCTGAGGTTCCCCCTCTGGTTTGTGTGCCTCTCCAGGATCCACAATGCCCCAAAGGGCTCCCAAACATGAAAAATCAGGTATAGGGGTGCGGAGATTGCTCTCCCTGCTCCGCTCTGCTGCGACGTCACCCCAGAGCACTTTAGCTTCTTCATTTTCTATTACTTTATTTAGTGGTCCCACCAGTTCTTGCTTGCAGACAAATATTTCTTGCAGATTGTCCAATACACCATTGTTGCTACTTTGTCATGTTACTGTTTGTAGTCAGTCTGCAAAATTCTTGCAGTAGATAAGCAGGCGGTCCACTGTTTCTTCAGCTTATTTGCATAAGTGACACTTGCTATAAGGTCCTGCCTCACCAGTCTTCTCAAGAAAGCAGAACTCTTGAAACAAAATCCACTTCAAAAGGAAACTTTTATTGGAAGATTGTGACAGCAAGGTATCTAGGCAGGAAGTAACTTTTCCCACTTAAAATGTTAAACCATTGCAAACAGCCCCTCCCAAAGTCCAATACATCATCAAGCCATACCCAGAGAGTGAAGATGTTATGAGAAACTCAGGACGGTAAGGTGATAGATGCCGGTCTCCAGGGAAACGCTGCTGCTCTCCTCCAAAGACGACATAAGGCAGCTGCTTGAGGCAGATTCCTTTCTCCCTCCCAAGGTCCCAAAAGTTACAGCAAAGCAAAGCAAGAACTAGAAACAGAAACCTCATACAGAGAACCCCCTAAGCCTCCCCCCTCCCACCAGAATGACAGCATCCTGATAGTAATCTATGGAACCTGACATGCTGCCCCCCTAGAAAAACAGGAAGGCCACCTGAAAGAAAGAGAAATAGGGGAGACAATAAAATGTACGATCAGCAAGGTCTGTCAGGGTACAATTGATGAAACAACTGCATCAATTTTGGAGAAATTACATGTTTCTTGTGAACCCATTCATTTTGTGAGAAAGGGAGGTGTTTCCATGCCACCAGGTACTAGGTGGCTCCACGGAATTTCCTAGAGTCCAGGTTTGCCTGAACTTCAAAATGCTGTTCACCTTCGACCATAATAGGTGGTAGAGCAGGGGAAGGAGCGGGACAGACATCACAGGTGATTTCAGGTTTCAGCAAACTATAATGAAAAACGGGGTGGACTTGCCGTAACGACTTGGAAAGTTGCAGTTTCACCGTGACTGGAGTAATAATGCGGATGATGGAGAAGAGGCCAATGTACTTAGAACCTAACTTTTTGGACGGTTGCAAAGATTTCAGGAATCTGGTGGAGAGGTAAATCTTGTCACCTACCCTGTAAGGTTTAGGTTCAATTCTTTTCTTGTCTGCTTGAGCCTTATAGGCAGCTCTGGCTTTGTCTAGTGCAGCAGTTGCCAACCGGTGGGCCGCGACTCCTTGGTGGGCCATGAGAAAATTTGGTGGGCAGAGAAATCACCCCAGAGCACCCCTCAAAGCAATTAATCCAGGCTGCGCAGAAACACAAGGCTGCGCTGCCCACATGGCCCGCAGGAACCCTCCCTGCCCACTCACTCCTTACCCGACAAACTTGCCTGCTAAATTGCTATTTTTCCTTTTTCTGACCATCAGCTGTTCTGCTGTGCCAGGAGATTTAGATTAGCTAGGAAGCAGGAAATGGTTGGATTTCTTGCTTTCTAACTAGTCTTTAGATCTTCGGCTCTGCTTTTAAGCACAGTGTCAGCTTTGAAATTCAGCTGCCAACATAATGGGAAGGGAGGTGGAGTTGGCAAGTTCAAGGTTATTCTGTATGTCGTACTAAGAAATTCCAGTTGCAGTTAATTGGTTCTCATGATTTATGAAGTGTAGAAGTGGGAGGAGAAAAAGGTAAATTCTGTGTAGCGCGCGAAAATTATTTCACTTTGGGAAATTGCCTTAGACATACCAGGTCTGTTTCTAATAAATCAATTGGAGAGAATATGTCTCGGAGTGATTGATATCCTGGATACTTTCTGGATGCCTTACACACAGCTGAACCTCCCTTAGGACTGAAGGTTCTATTATTCAGTGCAGACTCACGGCAAGCAAATTTTATGTGACAGACTAAACTAGCTGATGGCAGATAGATAGATCACTGAATGATTCTGTGAGCAACTCAATCTGCCTGCCTGCTTTACCTGATTTTGTGTAAAAGTTGCTCTTTTTTTATAAAAAATTCAGTATTTATATAAATATTTATAATATTTACATACAAGCCATGCCCAGCCAGTCACATGACCACCAAGCCACACCCACAAATTAGGCCACACCCACAGAACCAGTTAGTGGTCCCTGGGATTTAAGATTATGAGTTTGGTGGTCCCTGAGGTCCAAAAGGTGGACGACCCCTAGTCTAGTACCTTGTGGAAAAACTGGCTAGGTGGTTTGCAAGTGATTTATCCACTGTTTTAAAGAGGGAATCTCTGGTTCTTTTGAGGGCAATTTTGGCATGGCGTTAAATTCTTGCCCTGTGGCTATTCTGAAAGGGGTGAATCCAGTGCTAGTGTGTATAGCGTTGTTATAGGCAACTTCTGCAAAAGACAGTAGCTCAGTCCAGTTGTCCTGTTGGTAATTAATAAAACAACGCAGGTATTGCTCTAGAACTGAGTTAGTTCATTCTGTTGTCGCATTCGTTTGTGGAAGATGACTAGAACTAAGCCCCTGTTCGGTTCCGAGAAGGTCCAAGAAGGCTTTCCAGAACTTGGAGGTAAATTGGACCCCTCTATCTGAAATCATGCGTTGAATACCATATGAATACATTTTTTATTTTTTTTATTTCTATAAATACATCATTGTGTGAACAGTGTGGTTCCAGGTCATTTAGCATTTTAAAACAAGCATGACCCTATTTTCATATTCATACTATTAACTTTCTTAACTAATTTAGTATTACTATGTATTATCAGTTTTTATCAATCAGTTTTCTCATATGCTACTTTATGTCAATCTCTATGTTCTTATCATTTTTTTGTTATACATATTCCCTTAACAGTCATATTTGTAATATTTAACAAATTATATTGTTTAAATAACTATTCATAAATTCATATTAATTTACATTTTCCGGTATTTATCCCCTTCTTAATGTTAATTATGCCACTATTATATTTTTGAAACAAAGTCCCTCTCTAATCTTATAATACACAAATTGTAGTTTCCATCTTATTTTCATTTAGCAAATTATGCGTTCTAATAATAATATAATCATTTTTATCTATTATCATACACTATGTTATTTTTCTTTCTATCGTATTCAACATGTCATTTCTTTCCCTACAATATCATAATAGTTATCATACATATTTAAATTAACAATTATCAGTCTTAAATAATAATCCTATAAGGTCTTAATTCCATGTTTGTTTCAATTAAAATATTGAGCCTTATATTTATTATAATTAACAATTTATATGTCTTAAATAATACTTCTATAATAAAATATTTTCAAATTCATCAAAGTTAGTGATTATATATCTTAGCTAATAAAACACCCATTCATGTGGAATCCTTATCCTTTCCCTCTTCAGCCATCATCTTACTCTCCTTACAGTATTAGTTAATCTCTTTAGTTTACTTTGTCATTGCACCTCATACAACTAAATCAAACACCATCTTCAGTGCACATCATGACCATGACCATGAAAATAAACACAAACACACATCCTTCACCCTTCACACATTGAACTGGAAACCCCCGACCACACCAACACTGCACTATACAGCAGAATTCAAAAGAGATAGCGCCCTGGGATAGAAGCTGTTTTTCAGCCTATTTGTCCTTGTTTTTATTATTCTGTACCATCTGCCAGATGGTAATAGTTCAAAAAAAGGGTTGCCAAGATGAGATGGATCTTTGAGAATGTTTTGAACTTTCTTAAGGCAGCAGGAGCTATAAAGCTCTTCCAAAGAGGGGAGAGGGCAACCAATGATCTTCTGGGCAATGACATTAACCCTCTGGAGTGCTTTCCTATCTGCCACTGTGCAATTGGCAAACCATACAGAGGTGCAGTATGTTAAAATGCTCTCTATGGTGCAGCGGTAGAAGGTCACCAGCAGTTTTTCATTCAGTTGTTTTCTGAGAAGTCTCAGGTAGTATAATCTCTGCTGGGCTGCAATGTGAGCACCCCAGGTCAGGTCCTCTTTTAGGGTAACACCCAGAAACTTAAAACTGGCCACTTGCTCCACTTGGTCTCCATTGATAAGCAAGGGCTGGATGTCTGATCTGTTCCTTCTATAAAGCACTATAAGCTCCTTGGTCTTATTGGTGTTGAGGACCAAGTTATTGTCTCCACACCACGAAAGCAACCGGTCCACCTCATCTTGGTAGGCAGACTCATCCCCTCTGGAGATAAGTCCCACCACTGTTGTATCATCTGCAAATTTAACAATAGTATTACCAGCTGAGTGGGAATGCAGTCATGCACATAAAGAGTATAGAGTAAGGGACTCAACACGCAACCCTGTAGTGTACCTTTTGGTGTATCTTTTGGCATGGTATGAAATGGGCCTGCTTTGAAAAGAGATCTGTGACAACCCAGATTACTGTATTTCCAGAACTCTCGGACAATTCTACAATAAAATCCATGGAGATTTCTCTCCAGGGTGCTGAAGGGTCTGCCACTGGCTGGAGTAGACTGTGGGTCTTCCCTTGCCTACACTCAGCAGCAGCACAAATGACACAGCTCCTTTCATAGTTTTCTACATCCTTCTTCAGCGAAGGCCACCAGAGTTGCCGTTTTAGTAAGTGTAAAGTTTTCACAAAACCAAACTGACCAGCTAATCTAGAGCTGTGACAGGCTTGCATAGCTTTCAATCTTTCCTTAGCTGGGATATACAGTTTGTCCCCCACACAAGCTAA
Source organism: Naja naja (assembly GCA_009733165.1). NCBI lineage: Eukaryota > Metazoa > Chordata > Lepidosauria > Squamata > Elapidae > Naja > Naja naja. The sequence continues at coordinate 2,573,975 of SOZL01000007.1, read as the reverse complement.
CCCATCCTTTATAGTGCAGGTATGTTTATGAGCAGAAAATCATTCATCCATTTCCAATGCTCTTGTTGTGGTCTGCCAGTGGCCTGCAGAGCTGGCAGCAGAGTTGGATGTTGGGGAGGAACATGGGCCAGTTCTGGAGTCTGGGGAGGGCTCAGATGAGGGATGTGCATCTGACACAGAGATGGGGCCAGAGCCATCTGAGAGTTATGTGCTGACTCTGGAGCCTCCAGAATCTGACATCAGTGAGGCAGAGGAACAGGGGGAGCCTGTCCCAGTGCATGCTTGCGCAGAGCTGCCAGAAGGCAAGAACAGTTAAGACAAAAGGGGCGACTTGGGAGTAAGGCTTGGAGATGATTGGCCCTTCCCATAAGACATAAAGGAGGAGCAAAGGGACATGAGCCTTTGCAGGAAGCAACTATGTTCGTTCTGGTCGGTTTAAAATCTGAAGCTCCGTGTTGACTTTGTGCTCCGTTTGGCCTTGTATAGCTAATTGGCAATTTAGTCATTGGCAGCATTTCAAGGGAGACAAAGGTGGGTGCTTATCAGCCTTATCCCGAAAGACTGTGGCAGACTTCTGTTGGACTATTCATAAACTGTTTGGGACTCATTACAGGCTGTGAATCCATATAATTCACAGCCATTTAAAAAAAAGGTTTTTGGGAACAGCGTGTGATTGTTACTGTTTCAGGAAGCCTTGGTCAGAACAGCTGTTTTGAACTCTGTGATTGTGGTATTGTTTAAGGCAGAGGGGTCTTTCTTTGCTTGGGAGTGTGTGACAACTTTGGCTGCCAGCTGGGAAGCTGGGAGCATGGGATTAATCACTTCCACTTTAGCATTGTTGTATTGGGGTAGCCTGGATAAGGTGTCTGTCAGAAAGTTTTTTCCCCCCTGGTAAATACCTCAAAGTAAAATTAAACTGTTGGAAATACTGTGCCCACCGGACCTGTTTTGGGGACATTTTCCTCGGGGTTTTGACAGCTTCTAAATTCTTGTGGTCGGTCCATACCTGGAGGGGTATTTTATTCCCCTCTAGGAAGTGTCTCCAAGTCAGGAGTACCCACCAGACTGCAAAGGCCTCTTTGTCCCATATCACCCACCTTTGTTCAGTTTCAGTTAGTTTTTTAGAGGTATACGTGCATGGTTGCAGTTTGCCTTCATTTTCTTGGAGTAGGACCACCCTGACTGCCACTTCACTGATTTTGGCTTGAATTATAAATGGTTTCTCTGGATCCGGGTGTTTTAACAGTGGATCGGCTGAAAAACGGTTTTTCAGCTTTTCGAAGGCTGCTTGACATTCCATAGACCATTTTAGTGGCTGGCTAGGTTTCGTCTTATCTACCCCTTTGGTTTTCAACAAGTTAGTAATTGGAAGCGCTATTTTGACAAAAAAGTGGATGAATTGCTGATAGAAGTTGGTGAAACCCAGGAAACTTTGTAATTGCTTGCGGGTGCAAGGGGTTTCCTACTCCAGCACTGCCCTGACTTTTTGGGGATCCATATTCAGTATCCCAAGTAATCTATTTTGTCTTGGTGGAATTCACATTTGGACAGTTTGGCAAACAACTTAGCTGCTCTTAGCTTTTTCAAGACTTTCCACACTAACTTAACATGTTCAGCCATAGTTTCAGTGTAAATCAATATGTCAGCAAGATATAACCCCAAACCCCTTTGTACAAGTGCTTGTGCAGCACTTCATTAATCAGCTGCATTAAAACGGCTGGGGCTCCCTTCAGTCCAAAGGGCAAAACTTTGAACCAAAAACACCCCAGAGGACAGTTTTCCACTCATCATCCTCCTGAATTCGGATCCGGTAATAAACTTCTGTCAGGTTAGTGATTTAAGAGCTAACCAGCTGATGCAATGATGTAATGATGGGAATGAATCAGCAAGGTTTTTGGCTGTTATCCCTTTAAGAGCCTGTATAATAAGAGGCCCTGTTGGGGCGTCTCTCGCTGTGTGTTCTTCCCTGCTGTAATTTGCTGCTTGTTTGACCGCTGCCTGTAATACATGTATGTATAGTATATATTCTTTTGTAGATAAAATCACTGTTTATTAAAAACCCATTTGCTTTTATTGCTCCTGGGTTGTCTCATGTAGTAAAGCTGTGCGCACTCTGACAGGTTATGAACCCAGACCAGAGAGAAGCCCATAATGACCAGAGTGACCAGTGAGAAGAGAAACCCAGTGAGAGCTTGCTCCAGAGTCAGAGGGGCTGTGCATTGTGGTTTGTTAGTGGCTGGTGATTGTAACGGAAACAGGCAACATGGATTCCATCGGCATAATGCAGGGAGGTTTCGTGGTGTCTCAGCTAAATGAGTCAAACTAACTCTCCTGGTGTGTAAAGATGGAAATGTACCTACAAAGGGAGGAGTTGTAGACAATAGTTACTGATCCACCAGCAGTCCTGGATGATGAGGACCAGAGAAGGAATGAAAAGACATCAGCCAGCATAATCCTGCATTTGAAGGACAGTCAGCTGATACACGTTAGGGGTCTCCACTCTGCAAGAGTGCTGGGAGGCGTTAAAGTGTTGCTGATAAGAGACTGTATAAGGTACAAGTGAAACAGGGAGACAGCATGTCTACGCATTTGCAGTCCATGAGAAAGACATTTCTAGAATTAGAGAAAAGAGGAATGACATTTACTGAGGCACACAAGGTGTATGTGGTGCTCAGTTCATTAGACACTTCATGGGATGTTCTAGTGACTAGCCTATGCAAGAGAGGGACTTAACCATGATGTATTTGACTGGCTGATTGCTGGAGGAAGAACAGAAACAGCTGGAGAGACGACTAGGAAGGGGAGGAGATAATGCTCAGCCCAGGCCAAAGACTGTAACATTCCAAGATGATAGCAGAGTAGCTGAGACCGTTTACACAGTGAAACGTTGCTTCACATGTGGTTCTACAGAGCATCTCCAGAGACACTACCCTGAGAGGAGAAACAGAGGAGCAGCGAGACAAGGGCGTAGGGCTACTCAACCCATGATGAGTGGTCCTTCATCATAATCTTTTTTCCCTGGCAGCAACATTGTCTGAAAATACTTGGTTGTAGGACAGTGGAGTGAATCAGCATATTGCAAATGACCCACAAACATTTTCTGGCTTGAGACCAGCTAAGCAAACATTTGTCAGTTTGGCTAATGGACAACGGTCTGCTGTTGAAGGGGAAGGTAAAGTACCTGAGATCGGGGAAACATTAGACAATGTATTGTATGTACTGGAATTAGACCATAATCTATTAAATATTTCAAGTTTAGCTAGTCAAGGGTATGAAATATTGTTTGCTGGAGGACAATACACCATAAGGAAAGGTGGAAGAATTCGGGCACAAGCTATTAAGCAGGATAATCTATACACACTAGGAAAGCAAGAGAAAGGTTGTGCACGAACACTTAAAAACACTCCCACACATGACAATTGTGTACATTTATTGCGTTCTAGATTGGGGCATACAAATTTCAGAGTACTGCAGATGCCAGACCTAGCTGAGGGACTTAAGATAAAGAAATGCCAGATGTACTTAGATTGCAGTTTGTAAAGAGTCAAAGTCCAGGGTGTATCCTGTGAGTAAGAAAAGCTCAAGGCAAAAAAACAGTCTTGCAGTTAGAGCACACTGATCTGATTGGTGCTATGGCACCCTCTTCTAGGATGAGCTAGGTATGCACTAGTCATAGTGGATGATTACACTAGATATGGGTTTTGCTATCTGCTAAAAAGCAAGAGAGATATTGCAAGAGTTCAAGCAATGGGTAAGACTTGTAGAGCGCAGATATGGCTGTAAAGTATGTCAGCTGCAAACAGACGGGGGATCAGAGTTCATGTCTGATAGTTTCCAAAGATGGCTGAGGGGTTTAGGCATAAGGCATAGACGTATGAATCCGTATTCCCCAGCAGAAAAAGGAGTGGTTGAAAGAAGGAATGGCATAATGCAAACCATGAAAGACTCACTGCTCACAGATGCAGGAATGAGTAGAATGTGTGTGTGTGGGGGGGGGGGAGTCTTAAAAACAGCCGATTATTTGAGAAACAGAGTATGGGGAGTTGCTATAAATCAAACTCTATATTTCCTATTATATGGACGAAAACCTTCATTGGCTCGCCTGAGAACATTTGGCAGTTATGCCTGGGTGTATAGTCCCAAAGGCACCAGAAGAAAAGGACAGAAAAAGGCCAGGAAACAGGTTTATTGGATATGAGCCAGGTTCCAAAGGTTATGGATTCAGAAATGGAACCAGAAAGGTGGTAATTTCACAATCTGCTAGTTTTGCAGAACAAAATCATTGGAATAGGGTGGATGCTAATTCTGAGGTGTTCATGCCAACGCATAGCACTAGTTCTCCAGAAGGAGAAGCTACACAAAGCCCTATAAAGGAAAAACAGGAAAGCAGGCCAGAAGTAGTAGATATAGAAGATGATAAACCTGTGATAAAAAGAGAAATCACAGAATTGCAGGAACGGATGATACCAAGGAGATCTGAAAGAAGCAAGGTGAACCTCCTGATCAGTTCTCAGCAAGTGGGGTTAGAGTATGTAGTGTTCAATATGTACCCTGTAATTATCAAGAGCTGCTGTCGTTGCCTAGGGCAGAACAGGACAAATGGAAGGAAGCTATGGACAGTAAAATGGAGTCTATGGATGTGGTTTTTACACCCATGAGATTACCAGAAGGACAAAAGGCAGTGGGGTGTAAATGGGTATATAAAAAGAAGGTGTTACACAATAATGAACTGCAGTATAAGGCATGGTTAGCTGCACAGGGATTTACACAAAGGAAAAATGTTCATTATGATGAAGTGTTTGCACCAACAGTAAGAAGTGAGACCATAAGGCTAGCATTGGCTTTAGCAGATGCATGCCGATATACCATGTATCACTTCGATATTTCTACTGCATATTTAAATGCAGAATTAGAAGAAAATATATATATGGCTCAAGCTCCAGGTTATGAAACAGAGAACCCTGGATATGTATATAAATTAAATAAAACCATATATGGATTAAAGCAGTCAGCAAGAAACTGGAATCAGTGCTTAGATGCTGCTTTCAGAAAGTTACATTTTAGAGGCAGCAAAGCAGATCCATGTTTATACATGGCACAGTATGAGGGAGCAGAGTGTTTGCTGTTAGCTTATATGGATGACATATGTTTTATTGTTAAACATCGCTCACAGGCTTACTCCTTTGCCAGGCAGCTTGAAAAGGAATTTCAATTAAAAAGCCTGGGAGTTATAAGCGGCTATAGGTAGTTTATTATATATATCCCAGTGGTCAAGGCCTGATATAACCAATGCAGTTAGCATTTTAAGTCAACATATATCGGCACCAAAACAACAACACTGGTTAGCAATAAAAAGGATATTGCGATATCTAAAAGGGACAATGGAACTAGGACTATGGATAAAGCCATCTGGTGAATTATTGTTACAATGCTATGTAGATAGTGACTGGGCAAATGAAGTGCAGGACAGAAAATCAAACTCAGGGTTTGTAGTATTGTTTGCCGGCACTGTAATTGGATGGAAATCCAGAAAACAGCCTTCAGTAGCAATTTCCACTGCTGAAGCTGAATTCATAGCATTGTCTGAGGCATGTTCTGAAATAATCTGGTATGTACAATTACTAAAAGATGTAAATGTTAATGTAAAGGGAGCTGTACCAGTATTTGAAGACAATGTTGCATGTATAAAAATGGCAACAGGAGAATGCATCGGAAGCAGGAGTAAACATGTAGATATAAAGTATTGTAATGTCAGGGAGGCTGTAAAGAATAAACTGATAAGATTGCAGCAATGTTCCACTGAACATAATATTGCCAATATGTTAATGAAGCCTTTAAATGTAGACAAGTATCAAGAGTATGTCAAAGCATTTGGACTGACAACTGTTCAGCTTTAAATGGGAAGAGTGTCAGGTTAGTGATTTAAGAGCTGACCTGCTGATGCAATGATGTAATGATGAAAATGCGTCAGCAAGGTTTTTTGCTGTTATCCCTTTAACAGCCTGTATAATAAGAAGAGGCCCTGTTAGGACATCTCTCACTGTGTGTTCTTCCCTGCTGTAATTTGCTGCTTGTTTGATCGCTGCCTGTAGTACGTGTATGTATAGTATATATACTTTTGTAGATAAAACCAGTTTATTAAAAACCCGTTTACTGTTATTGCTCCTGGGTTGTCTCATGTAGTAAAGTTGTGCACACTCTGACAGCTTCCTTTAAATCTAATTTGGAAAAAACCCTCCCTTTTGCCAAATGGGTCAGCATGTCTTTCATCAGAGGTAGGGGGTAGAGCAGTGGTTCCCAAACTTTTTCAGTCCACCACCCCCTTGGTGCTACAAACTCATCCTCAGTGCCCCCCACCCAGGGGTGGGATTCAAATTTCTTAACAACTGGTTTGGAGGGGACGGAGCTGGCGTCGCTGCGAAACTGAGGTGATTTCAGCTCCTGAAATCACCTCCGATATCGCTGCTGCAGGATGGTTCCTCGGGACCTAAACCAACTTGTAGGGTTGGTGAATGAATGGGGTATCTCCTGTTGATCCCAGGGACATCGCAAAGTCCCTGGTTGATCCAGGACAACCCCTTTGCCAGCAGCGGATTGAGGCAGCCATCAAGCTGCTGAAGCTGTGACAGCTCCGGAAAAACGAGATCGGAAGAAGTGTGTCGGTCGGTGAGATGGTTCTTTTTTTTCTTTTCCTTTTCTTAGAGAACACTCTAGTAACTTTAATTGAATTTAGAAATTAAGAGTGAAATGGAGCAGGCGGCATGAAGGATTTTGTTTGAGATCGAAGAGTTGTTTTTTCCTTTTTACGGTTTTTAAAGGCTTCCCTTTTCTTCTTTTTTTTTCCTTTTTAGTTTTGAATGGTTTGAGGTAACATATTATTTCTTTTATATTATTTTTGGTGTTTTGGACTCTAATGTAACTTGATTTTTCTTTTCTTTAATATAAGATATGGCCGTTGAGGTCCTTTTTTTTCCTTTCTTGTTTTGAGAAGAGAAGGAAGTGACATTTTGTTGAAGACTAGCTGGCAAGGAAGTGAAAGTAGGGAAAGCGATACAATATTGCCACCTAGAGGCTTGCTATTTTCCTCAAAATATATACACACTTAACAAGAATTGTGTCAAGGGCTCTATGCTAAGAAAGCACTGGAGATTGTTTATACAGGTGCTTTCGGTGAACTGCTGTATATCTGAGCCTTGGATTTGAACTTAAAGGAGGAAGTGACCTTGGAGAATTTAAAAAACAAAAGAGTTGGAATCTTCTTTTTTAATTAGTGAAGCCTCGGATATTAAGCAGTGGCAACTGAATAAAGAGTGACTGTGTTTTTTATTACTTCCTATTGCCTGGAATTCAATTTTTATAATTAATTTTTAAATATATTTTTTAAAATATATTTTTAAAGGACTTTTTGCTCATTTTTCATTTTAATTTCTTTTTCTTTTCCTTTATTGGTGTTTTCCTTTTCCCAATTTTTAGTTTTATTTTTTAAGCTTGATTCCTTTTATTTTTCTTTTTTTTATGTACTTGAATTAAGATACACAACTATTGGATTTTTTCTTTACATTCTTTACATCTTTTTCTTTATCTTTTCAATTCAAATTATTGATGTACTATTGACTCTTTTTTTTTGACTAGGATTGCTTCTTTTGCCTCCTTCTTTTTGTGATTTTCCTTTTTTCTTTCTGGATATCCTTCTTTATTAGAAATCTCATTTTTATAGAGGGCTACGCCCCTTCCTTTTTTACTATTCTTATTTTTCCTTATTATTGGCCTTCTTTTTTCTCTGCAATTGAGTTGGATATTTTTGTAATAATGAGTAGAAGACCTTCAATTCCACAAGTAACAACTCCCGCATTGACAGCATCACAGCAAGAGAAGGAAAAAGAGAAAGAAGATATGATGCAGAAGATATTACAAGCGGTAAATGAGAATGGAAAAGAATAGAAAATGGAACAGAAGTTGGACAAGACAGATGAAAATATAAAACTCTACAGCAAACAATGGAGAAATATGGTGAGAGGATTAAGAAAATTGAGGAGCAGCAAGAACAAAAAGACAAAGAAATGGGGAGTTTCAATACCAGATTCAATGAAGTTGAGAGGGATCATAATGAGTCATTGAGAGGCGAAATAGACAGATCAGAATTCTACTTGAGATTTCAAAACGAGGAGGAAGAGAAGGGTGAAAACCTGCTGGAGAAAATGGCACAGATATTGGCAGAATTGTTAGAAATAACGGAAGAGAAGATGAGAGATGGAATAGATGAAACATTTTGTGTCTGTACAAGATATGCAATGAGGAATAAACTTCCAAGAGAAATTCATATTAGATTTACTAAGAAGAGCATTAAATCACAAATACTGCAAGCAGCCAGAGATAAGACATTGAAGTACAACAATATTACGGTATTGAAACAGGTACTAAGAAGAATAAGAGAGAGTAGAAGGGAATATGCATTCTTATCCAAAGAATTGTTGAGGAGGGGAGTAAATTACAGATGGTTAATACCAGAAGGCCTTCTGTTTGTGTGGCGGGAACAAAGACATAGAATTGATACAGTGGAGAAAGCAGAACTTTTTTATTATGAATATTTTAGAGGAAAGGAGGGAAATGGAAGACAAGAGGAACTGATTGTGGAACTCTCAAAGGAACGTGCAGCAACAAGTGAAGAAGCAGAACAACTTGGGGCAGTAGGTGGTGTATCCAGAGAATAAAGAGAAGTTAGATGGACTAGAGCAATAAAACCCTCCTACAAGACTTAAAATGGATGAAAAAATTGATTTCATGAATATAAATGGACTTAATTTGATTGCTAAAAGAAGGAAAATATTTCACAAATTAGAGAAATTAAAATTTGATATGTCTACAAGAGGTTCATATTAAAAAACAACATGAATATGTATTGAGACAAAGAAAGCTAGAAAAATTATTTACTTCATTGGCACAATGTAAAAAGAGAGGAGTGGCTCTGTACATTAAAGATACAATTACTACGGAACTGATTTACACAGATGAGGATGGGAGGATTTTAATGGTGGAGATAATGGATAACAATGTTAAAACGCTTTTGATAGCAATATATGCACCAAGTGAGAATCAAGAAGAATTTTATCAGAAATTACACCAAAAACTAATTGAACTGGACTATGTAAATATTTATTTGATGGGAGATTTTAATGGGATAATTAATGATCACCTCGACTATAAATCAGAAAGAACTAAAAAGAAAGTTAGTAGAAAGCTACCTAAGTCCTTTTTTCAAATGACAGAAGAAATGAACATTAAAGATATATGGAGAGAGAGAAATATTGGAAATAAAAAATTTATTTTCTATTCAAATAGGCATGAATCATGGTCAAGAATAGATATGATATGGGTATCCGCAGACATGCTCTCTAATATAAAAGAAATTCAAATAGAATTTGGGACTTGGGCGGATCATAATCCATTGACAGTTGTTTGGAAAGGACAGAAGAGAAGATCTAGATGGACATTAAATAATATGATTTTGAAAGAAGAAGAGTTTAGAAAAAAAATTGAGATAGAGCTTGGTTTTTTTTTAAAGAAAATAAAAAAGAAGACATTACTGCAAATCCGTTGGGATGCGATGAAGGCTTATACAAGAGGAATAATAATTGACTATACAAGGAAAAGGAACATTAAACAGAAAAAGACATTTAAAATATTGGAAGATGATTTTATAAAATTAGAAAAAGAATTACAACAATCACCGCAAAGAAAAGACATTAAAATGAAAATGGATATGATTAAACATAAAATGTGTTTAATGGAAAAGGAAGAACTTGCTCAAAAGATTAAAGGTGTTAAACAAAATTATTTTGAAAATGCGAATAAACCAGGAAGATGGTTAGCCTATAGACTTAGAAAGGAAAGGGAAGCAAAAACTAGCTGGAGTCTCTTCAAAGACAGACTAAATGCTGACAAAAAGGTTTTCTCGTCTGTGCTTCACCAAGGAGACCTTAAGCAGGCTGGCTCTTGGTTAAAACCACCCCATAGAGGTGGTGAAGAAGGGGGAGCTGTCAGCTGGGTTGAGGAGAGCCACATCTCTCCCCCCCAGCTGACTTTTCCCTTCCCAAGCAGGCTAAGCTGTGGTCAAAAATGGCCACCTCAAGAAGAGCTCAGCTGACAAGAACGCAGGAGGAAGCTGGTGGGAGAAAGGAAGTACCAGGCTTGATTAAAACTTCTACTTGAAGTGCCCAAAGGTGAACAGTAACTTTGTTTTAAAAAGAAAGATTTTTAAAGAAGCGGAGGTAGAAAGTGAAAAGTCAGATTTTTTATTTTTTCCTTCTTTGATGTTGACAGTTTGGATAGATAAGAGAAAAAGACAAGCATAAGAGACGGCTATTAACTCACTTGGATACTAATAGGCTTTCTATAAGCTGAAAATAAGGTGCCAAGTGAAGAAGATTTTTTTAGAATTTTAAGAACTTTGTTTGCAAAGGAAAAGAAAGGAAGCAGACAGAGGAAGGGGAAAAAAAGTGAAAGTAGGGTGTTGTCTGGAACTGAGGATACCACCTGGACTTAAAAGGATCAAGAGTGGTTTCTAAATAAGACACTGTCTTATATTTTTTTTGGCTCCCAAAAACACACTAGGTCTTATTTTCGGGGTAGGTCTTATATATTTATGGTGCCAAATAGTGGGTGTGAGTGTGTAGGGGAGGTGTTTGTGGGTGCACGATTGCTCCCTGAAAAGTCTTCCTGGAACTGGAGATTTACACTAGGTCTTATTTTCGGGGTAGGTCTTATATTAGGGCAGGTTTAGAAAATAGTGCTAGGTCTTACTTTCGGGGTAGGTCTTATTTTCGGGGAAACACGGTAGCACTTGGAAAAAGATACATTATAATTGAAACATTGTTGCATCCCAGGAGAAGTGAAAGGAGCAAAGAAGTAAAAGACAGCCTTGGATACTTAGAGGATTTTGGTCTTTTGGACAGAGGATTTTAAGTGGACTGTACTAATTTGGGGTTGTTTTAAAGGAAAACTTCTCAAAAAAATGTCATCATCTGTGGGAGAATTAAAGCGCTTATTTAAACAACTTAAAGAAGAGTTACAATGGGTAAAAAATGAGGTCCTGAAATATATAAACAACAGGAAACGCCATGAACAAGAAGGGTGGAACAAAGAAGAGGAAGCCATCTAAAGGATCAAAAACTGCTGGTGTAATTAAGAAAAGCATAAGGGGAAAAAAGGGAAAGAGGGAGGAGAGCTTTCATTTGAATTAACAATTTAAAAAAGTATGATTTCAATACTATATGAACCAAAGGACAGATTCAGAAGGAAACCAGGCAGGAAAGGGAATAGAAAGAATAGAAAAAGGAAGAAAGCTGGGTGGAGAATAAAAGGAAGCTGTAAATGGAAGCAAGATATACAGAAGCAAGAGAAATATACTAAATATAAAGAATCTATTTATTTAGTTGGATATCGAGATAATGGTTAATGGATATGGGTTAATGGGCGCGATTGTCCGTTCACTCCCGGTCCCGCATTGCCCAGAAAAGCTGGCAGGCAAGGCTTCTGGTCCAACAAAGGGGCTGGCGGGCGGACGCCCATCCTCCTCTTTGGGAAAGGGCTGAGAACTTCAAATGAGGCTGCAGCCTCGCCTACCGCAGGAGCTGTGGGAGAAGTGAGCTGCAGGAAAGGTGAACTCCAGCTTAGCTGTTTCACACTCTTAGCCAGCAAGGGAGGAAGGTAAGTTTGTAGGCAGTCTGGAAAGCCCAAACGGCAGCAGTTTGGGCTTTCCTGACTGCCTACAAACTTACCTTCCTCCCGCGGCTGGTGGCAGAGGGAAAGGTGAGCCAGTCAGGGCAGACCCATCGCTACTCAGCTCCTCAGCTGCTGTTGAGGGGGAATGTGGGAGGCAACCAGGAAGCACGAGGCTTACGCCACCTGCATCGCCCCTCTGCCAGCAGCCCCTCCGAGAGTTTTAGCTGAGTGCGGGCCGCCGCTATGCAAGCTCCATGGGTGAAAGATCCACTCTCATGAGGCTTGACTTGCATCATTCTCACAGCGGCAGCCCACATTCAGCCAAAGTGAGCAGGCTGGTGGGTGGCAGAGGGAAGGGGTGGCAGGCAAGGGGCAATGCGGGAGGCATAGCATCGTGCTCCCTGGTCCCCTCCCCCACCTCCGCCCCTAGCAGGTGAGACCCAGCAGCTGTGGAGAATCCAGGCAGGACCCAAGCGGCAACAGGTCAGCCCTGGCTCTCCTTCCTCTCGGCCACCAGGAAGCCAGGCAAGTGGGGTGGGGGGAGAAGCTGAATTGCGCCATGAGAGGCCCACCTCCAGCACTCCTCTGCCACCCTCCTTGCCTCTTAGCACCCCAAGTCATCCCACCGCCTCCCAGGGGCGGTACCGCCCACTTTGGGAACCACTGGGGTAACGTTTCTCTTTGCAAAAAGCGTTCAAATTTCTATAGTCCATGCATAAGCGGAATGAGCAGTTCTTTTTTTTTTCTCAGAACAGTACCGGGGTGGCCATCTTGGGTCTGACAGGTTCGATGAAACCATGCTCAAGGTTTTTGTCTATGAATTGGCACAGTTCATCTAGCTCCCAAGGGGTTATGGTATACATTTTTGGATTAGGTAGTTTGGCCCCTGGTAGAATCTCAATGGCAGTCTGTAGGTATATGTGGGGGGAGTTCATCCGAAGCCACTTCGCTAAACACGTCAGTTAAGTTTTGGTACTTTCTGGGGATGCCCGGTAGGGGTCTGCCAGGGTGCCTCCAAACAATGGACCCACTGAGTTGGCAGAAAGAGACTGGAGTTTTTAATGGCCTTAGTTGGATCCCCAGTCTTCCAACTAAAGTGGGGCTTATTAGGTTCCTCATGCACCCTGAGTCCAACAATGCTTTAAGTCTTACTTTTCTCCCCATTAGTGGGATTAACAGTTCTATGGGGATTATAAGGGGTTCAGTAGTCCCACGTACCAACGGGTCTTCGTAGTCACTCCCTGAATTGTCAGGCTCTTCTGCCGGAGGGGTTGGAATTCCCGGTGCTGGAGGCGACTCCGGTGGGAACTCCATGACCGTGCGGCTCTTCAAAGTGGTGTCCCTGGGATGCGGTGGTGGTTTTGTGGGCCTTACTGCGGTTTGCTTCTCTCCCTTCTGGCCAGGGGTTTTTGCATGACAATCAACCATGCGGTGGCCTTCTTTCCTGCAGTTAAAACAGGCGGTCGAGTGCAGCAGGGCAGAGCGAGGTTTGGCCATCTCCCTACTCCATTTGGGTGGGGACCTCCTCCAGGTGCAACTCACATGGTACTGGTTCAGCTTCCTCAGCCAAAACATACCTGTCATGTACATGGACTGGGGCTGTGTGGGTTATGTAGGCATTATACAGGTCATTGTTGAGCCCATCCTTGAACCAGCTCACCAGTATTTTCTCTGCCCAATCTACACAGCAGGCCAGATCTCAGAATTCCTTGGTGTATTCGGCCACTGGTCGGTGTCCCTGCCTGAGGTGTCTGATGTGGTCTTTAGCCTTTCAATCAGTTAGGGGGTCCTCAAATCTCCACCTCAGGACCATCATAAAGCAGTTGAAGTTTTGGAGCTCTGGGGTGTCTGCATTGTGGAGGGACACCATCCAGAGCACAGCCGCCACTTCTAGGGCCAGGGTGACGACCCTGACTTTGGCTCCTTCTGTAGGGACGTCCCTCCCATACTCCTGCATGTAGGTTAGCACGTGCACAAGGAAAAATCCCAGTTGTTGGAGGTCCCCACCAAACTTGACACCCGGGGGGGTGCCTTTCGCTCTGGGGGGAAGCCTCCTTCCACCAAGCGTGCTGGAATCCCTCCGGGGAGGATTTTCCGAGGTGATGGTGGAATTGCCAGTGGCTCCTGCACCTCCCACAGACATCCCCGGGGTTGGGGACACCCCCTGCTCGCCTGTAGCTTCTTCTTGTGCTTCCTCCTCGCCCGCAGAGCAAGCCGAGGCCCTCTGGAACTGCATGGATGGCTTCCCTCAGGAGTTGGTTGGATTGGCCTGGAGCTTCCTCCAGTTAGTCATCATCATAGAGGTTCTCCAGCTTGCATTTCCAGCCATGCCGGCGGCTCCCGCGGGTGAAGGTGACTCCCTTGCTTCTGCCATCCCAGACTCCCTTCTTCCCGACAGCAATGGACCACCTCAGTTTTGCAGAGCTGCTTGAGGCGATGTTCTCCTTGGCCCAAGCACTGAGGGTTTCCTCTTGCTGTGTTTTGGTGGAGGTTTCTCTCCAGCATTCAGCATCTTCTTGATCGCTGCGCTGCCCTGGGTAGAAATTGTATGCATGGTCCCCACGATAGGGCTGTTGCCTCTCCAGGTTGACCAGTTTGCACTTCCTGCCTAATGTAATGTCCTGCCTTGCCAGTCTTCTCAAGAAAGCAGAACTCTTGAAACAAAATCCACTTCAAAAGGAAACTTATTGGAAGATTGTGACAGCAAGAGATCTAGGCAGGAAGTAACTTTTCCTGCTTAAAACATTAGATTAAACCATTGCAGATAGCCCCTCCCAAAGTTCAATACATCATCGAGCCAATCCCAGAGAGTGAAGACGTTATGAGAAACTCAGGACGCTAAGGTGATAAGATGCCAGTCTCCAGGGAAACACTGCTGCTCTCCTCCAGAGACGAGATAAGGCAGCTGCTCGAGGCAGATTCCTTTCCCCCTCCCAAGGTCCCAAAAGTTACAGCAAAGCAAAGCAAGAAATAGAAACAGAAACCCCATACAGAGATCCCTCTAAGCCTCCCCCCTCCCACCAGAATGACAGCATCCCAATAGGAATCTATGGGACCTGACACTTGCTGTCTGTTGCTGTCTTCTCAATTCTGGCTTTGTATGCATTTGTTCTTAAGTCTTCGTTTTGTGCAGCCAGAATTAGCCCTTCTATCTCTTTCTTCAACTTTCCTCCTCTTATCCATTGTCACGTCCTGTTGTTATCTGCTTTCCCTGCTATTTTTAATGTACTGGCCATGTAGTGCTTTGTCTTCCCATGTCTCCTTCCTCTTCTTCATTTGATCTTTCTTGTACGCCAGTTTGGTCTCTCCAGTACTCAGTATGCCTTCCTGGTATACTAGCTTCAGTGCATCTTATACACTATCCTTCAGATACTCTTCCAATGCCTTTTTTTTCTTCTTCAACCATCTGATGTACTTGCAACATTCCACACCCACCCATTGTCCTTGGTAAGTAGAGTCTGTCAACATTGCTGTGTGGATGAAAGGCATGATTCATTGTCATTATTTTTCTGGTCTTCCTATCCAGGGCTTTTAGTTCTGCTTGAGTCCAGTCCACTATTCCAGCTGTGTATTTACTGACTGGAATTGCCCAGGTGTTGATTGCCTTCCCGGTATTTCCTCCACTGAGTTTGGACTTTAAGATCTTCTTCACTCTCTGGATGTATTCACTTCTAACCTTTTTCTTGACTTCAGAGTGCTTGTTGTTATCAGCTTGAAGGAAGCCCAGGTATTTGTAGTGGTCATATTCATCCAGAGTCTTGATGTTATTTCTATAGGGCTGTGATGGTGAACCTGTGGCATGCAGAGCCCTCTCTTTGGGCACGCGCGCAGTCGCCCCAGCCCAGCTCCAATCACGTTTCTCCATTGCGTTTCAATCAATTGATTCCAACTTCTCACAAAAGAAAAAGATCACCCTGCCTGCTCCGTTCTCATTGGCCAGAGGTGGGATTCCATGCCACCTCCCAGACAGAGCACCACATTTGTTTGCTTGCTGCTCATTTCCGAGGAGGGAGCTGTGCTCAGGCTGCCCAGGCCCCCGCCATGGAGGGAGAGAGGGAAGGGGGGGTCTCCCTGACAGGAACCAGGTTGGAGTTGCCTTATTTTGTGTAGATCTCTAACACTTGGCTTTGCCTGCCAGCCTCCACTCCCCCTCCACAGCCCAAGTGGTTGGATTCACACGACACGTGAAGCTGCATAGGAGAACACAGATAGATAGATAGAGAGAGAGAGAGAGAGAGAGAGAGAGAGAGAGAGAGAGAGAGAAGGGAGGGAAAAAGAGGGGAGGGAAAGAGAAAAAGAGAGGGAGGGAAAGAGAAAGACAGGGAGGAAAGAGAGAGAGGGAGGGAAAGAGAGAAAGAGAGGGGGGAGGGAAAGAGATGATATTACAAAAGTTTTTTTTATTGTTGCTAAACGTAATATTTCAAAAGCAGAAAAAAATGAAGGGCATAAAAGTGCATTTATCACATTTTTCTTAGAACAATTGGCTGAACTCTGCGTTGTTTATCATTATTTTAGTTAGTAAAACCTGATTGCATCTGCTGATGACTGCCCTGCGGCCCTGTTTTGGGTGACCCGTTCCCTTCTTCAATTGAGGGAGGGGGATGACCCTTTGTGGGGCAGAGCAGAGGAATTTAGTTTACATCTGGCGGATAAGGTCATTCGGATTCGGGCTGGCTTGGACTCAGACTGGCAGGGGTCTGATGATGGGGTGGCGACGGATCTGGTTGATTCTACCTGGGTTGAGTTTGATCCGGTCTCCCTTGATGAAGTGGACAGGATCATGCAGAGGCTGTGCTCCACCACGTGTTTATTGGACCCATGTCCTTCCTGGTTGGTGTATGCCTCCAGGGAGGTTACACACAGCTGGCTCCAGGCAGTTGTCAACGCCTCCTTGAGTGAGGGAGTCTTTCCCGCTGCCTTGAAAGAGGTGGTGGTGAGGCCCCTCCTCAAAAAGCCTGCCTTGGACCTGGCCGTTTTGGATAACTATCGTCCAGTCTCCAACCTTTGCTTTTTAGCAAAGGTTGTTGAGAGCGTGGTGGTGCAGCAGCTTCCCTTGTTCCTGGAGGAAGCTGATTATCTAGACCTGTATCAATCGGGCTTCAGGACCGGACACAGCACGGAGACAGCATTGGTCGCACTGGTGGATGATCTCTGGAGGGCTCGGGACAGGGGTTTTTCCTCTGTCCTGGTCCTATTAGATCTCTCAGCGGCTTTTGATACCATCGACCATGGTATCCTTCTGCAGCGGCTCAGAGGATTGGGGGTGGGGGGCACCATTTTGCGGTGGTTCTCCTCCTTCCTCTCGGGCCGTTTGCAGTCGGTGTTGGCAGGAGAGCAGAGGTCAGCCCCAAGGCCCCTCACTTGTGGAGTGCCTCAGGGGTCTGTTCTCTCGCCTCTCCTGTTTAATATCTACATGAAACCGCTGGGTGAGATCATCCGTGGTTTTGGGATGAGGTGTCATCAATATGCTGATGATACCCAGCTTTATATCTCCACCCCAGACCAGTTCAATGATGCTCTCTCTGTGATGTCTCGGTGCCTGGAGGAGGTACAGGTCTGGATGGGGAGGAATAGGCTTCGGCTCAACCTAACCAAGACTGAGTGGCTGTTCTTACCGGCATCTCGGCTTTCATTGAATGTACCATCTTTGGCCATGTGGGGAGTGGTGTCGCCCCCCGTGGATAGGGTGAGGAATCTGGGCATCCTCCTGGATTCACAGCTCAGTTTGGAGGAACAGGTGGGGGCTGTGGCCAGGGGGGCATTTGCCCAGGTTCGGCTGGTTCGCCAGCTCCGCCCTTATCTGAACCGAGATGCCCTTCGAACAGTCACTCATGAGCTCGTCACCTCCAGAATCGACTACTGCAATGCTCTTTACATGGGGCTACCCTTGCAGACTACCAGGAGGTTACAACTGGTGCAGAATGCGGCCGCACGGGCTGTGATGGGAGTGTCCTGATACTCCCATGTTACACCCCTCCTGCGTGACTTGCATTGGTTGCCGGTTGCCTTCCGGGTGACCTTCAAGGTGCTAGTTACAACTTATAAAGCCCTAAATGGCTTGGGTCCAGGGTACCTGCGGGAACGCCTCCTGCTAGCATCATATTCCGATCGCCTTGTTCGCTCCCATCGGAGGGGCCTCCTTGGGATACCATCGGTCAGGCATTGTCGGTTGGTGGTCCCCAGGGCTAGGGCCTTCTCCGTGGGAGCCTCCTCTGGAATCAGCTCCCCATGGATCTCCGTTTGGCCCCTGATCTCCACTCCTTCCGCTGGGACCTGAAAACCTGGTTGTTTCAACAGGCCGGCCTGGAATGACCCGGGTGGGGTTTTAGGGTTATTTATTTGTTTTAATGTATTTTAATGTATTTGACTTGTTCTGTTTAATGGATTTTTATTGTAAATTTGGTTCTGTTTTAATGTTCGCCGCCCTGAGTCCTTAGGGAGAAGGGTGGCATACAAGTCGAATAAATTATTATTATTATTATTATTATTATTATTATTATTATTATTATTCAGGTTAAATTGCAGTGTTGACACTTTGTGATAAATAAGTGGGTTTTGGGTTGCAGTTTGGGCACTCAATCTCTAAAAGGTTCGCCATCACTGCTATAGGGTATCTTGATTCCTTCAGTTTTCACTGTTTTTCCCACTTCATGGTAAGCATGGCATATTTGTCCAGTTCAAACTCCAATGCAATATCTTGGCTGTATATATCCACAGTATTAAGCTGCCAAGTGATTCTATTTTAGATGGTGTTTTTCCATAAAACTTCTGATTGTCCATGTAAAGGAAGTGGGATAGTCTGGCAGATGTTTTTTTTATCTTTAATAGCCATGGCCTGAATTATTCAGTATTGTTGACAGAGGAATTGGTGCAATGACAAACAGTAGTGATGATAGTGAGTCTCCTTAAAAGATTCCTCTCTTGATATTAACCTCTCCCAGTCTATCACCGTTGGCTAGCAACTGTGTCTTCCATTGTGCAGGTAGAACCAGCTTGTTTTCAACTAGATGCTGTGAAACTGCATCAGCTACCACACCAGTTAGCAATTTGAAAGTTGTTGGTAAGCAGGTAATTGGCCTGTAGTTGCCTGGTGATCCCTTTTGCTGGATCTTTCATTATCAGGAAGGTTTTCCCAGAAGTTAGCCACTCT
This sequence comes from Naja naja, assembly GCA_009733165.1. Lineage (NCBI taxonomy): Eukaryota > Metazoa > Chordata > Lepidosauria > Squamata > Elapidae > Naja > Naja naja. Next base: position 2,555,104 of record SOZL01000007.1, on the reverse strand, counting down.
TCCATTTCACCTCCTTGTAGTATGTTGTTAAACTACTTGGCAACAAGTGGGTGTAGACCAGTGAGATGTTTCAACCAAAAACCATGCAGTTCTATTTCATCTGGTGCTGACCAATTCTTGATCTTCCTTGCTTTTTTTCTCTCACCGCCTTCTCACTGTTTTTTGCCATCTTGGACTCATTGACACTATTGATGGTGCCTGGGTCATCTGCACCACTTCCATGGACCTATACTTCTCTCTTTGAGACTGGACTACCTCCCACTGCGGTGAGAGGGCAATGGGAGGATGTGATTTTTCCCTGCAGTGTGAGTGCAGGGAATTATTCAGGATTTTATACCGCAAGTCACTATGGTGGCAGCACAGTGACTTGTTTACTTGACTCTAACTGTCGGCAGCTGTGAGAGTTGTCGATTAGGATTATCTCATGATCCTCATTATAGTCCGTCTCCTATTGTATTTCCATCTCTACAATTTTTCTTCCATCTAACCAGCTGCCCCTGTCCTGCCTAAGATGTACATGTCATGCCTGCCTACTCTCCAGCAGACTTATGGGCCTCCAGACGGTTCCCCAGTCTGTGGAATGGCCCTGCACTTTATCAAGAGCTTTCCTTAATGGCGGATCTTGGGATCCCGAGAGGTGGCATGCTGCAGTTAGTGGCCAAATTCCAAATTTAGGAGGAAGGAAACTTTTAAAATTTTAATTAGTCGTCTTAAGGGGTTAGGGAGGAGGGTTAATAGGTCTTCTTGCAGCCCGGTTCGTGGTGGGGGTGGAGGTTGGGGCCTGTGGGCTCGGGGACTGAGGTGGGGGCGATTCCCAGGGTGGTTGGGGTTGGCAGCAGATGTCGAGGCATAGGGTCATATCATGTGCAGGGGCTGCGCCACCTCCGTCTGGTGGCTCTGACCCTATGACCTCCTCCCTAGGGAGTTCGGGGATTGGGACCCCTGGGCTCAGACTGGTGTATTTTAATGCCAGGTCCGTGGCCAATAAATCTGTCCTCCTCCATTGAGATCATTGAGGAGGAGGCTGCGGACCTGCTTGCATCACTGAGACCTGGTTGGGCCGGAGGAGGTGTCCCTCTGGTTGAATTATGCCCTCCAGGTTTTGGGTTGTGCACCGGCGGGCCCAGGGTAGGTGGTGGGGTGGCTGTGGTTATGGGGAGACCTTGCTTCCAAGGGAGGTCACTATCCCAGAGATAGGCTGGGAGTGAGACCCTCCTCCTGAAGTGGGGGCCAAATGGTCAGGTGGGTTTGCTGCTTGCATACCTTTCTCCCAGCTGTGTGACAGCAACCCTGCCTGGGCTCCTGGGCGTCCTCTCGGGGTGGCGGTGGAGATCCCAGGCCTTATAGTCCTGGGGGACTTTAATCTGCCTTCCCTGGGGGTGGGATTGGCCCAGGAATTCATGGCTTCCATGGAAGCCATGGGCCTGACAATTAATTCATGGCCCCACTCATGAGGGGGAATACTCTCGACCTTGTTTTTGTCTCTGGTGGTGGCATAGTGACAGAGGGCAGGCCACTTTACGTCTTTGCCCGTTCCATGGTCTGATCACTATCTCCTACGGCTGGTCTTCCAACAAGCCCCCCCACTGCTGGGATGAGGAGCCACGTGGGTGGTTCCGCCCCAGGCCTTATGGACCCGGGCGGTTCCAGCGGAGCTGGGGCCTTTCCCTCTTCCTGACTCACAGCTCTGCCGAGATCGCGACGCCTGCAGCGGGCTGCGTCGGAGAGCCCTGACAGGGTTGTCCCCATCGACCCCACGCCGTGGATCCCGAATGGCTCCCTGGTATTCAGAGGAGCTCCGGGAGATGAAAGCGCCGTCGAAGGGGCTTAGAGAGCAGGTGGAGGGCCACCCGCTCCCAGGCGATCGAGCCCAGTTAAGAGCCCATATTAGGACTTACCTGGGCGTGAGGCGGCGAGAACGTCTTATCTCTCGCTCTCATAGCGTCCCGAATAACCGCCCGGCCGCCCTGTTCCGGGTCACGCTCCCTCCTTCGTCCAGAGGAGGGCGGACCCTTTTGAGGAAAGGGCTGAGAATTTGGGCAATATCTGTCGGATAAGATCGCCGGTTGGGCGGGTTGTCCTCTGATTTGCAGTGGTTGGAGGCGGGATCGGGAGTCTGGCCATTACGTTTTGGGATGAGTTGATCCTGTTTCCGAGGATGAAGTGGGCGGGATTATCGCGGCCTGAGTTCCACCACATGTTTGTTGGACCCGTGCCCCTCCTGGTTGGCTTATGCGCCAGGGAGAGTCACCTGCGGCTGGATCGGGCAGTTGTCAGCTTCTTTGAGAGGGTGTCTTTCCTCTGCCTTGAAGGAGGCGGTGGTGAGGCCCTCCTGAAGAAGCCTGCCCTGGATCCGACCGTGTTGAGCAACTTTCGTCCAGTCTCCAACCTTTTTTGGCGAAGGTTGTTGAGAGTGTGGTGGCCCGGCAATTTCGCTTTTCCTGGAGAAGCGGACTACCTGATCCGTACCAATCGGGCTTCGGCCTGGTTTCAGCGAGGCGGCATTGGTGCACTGTTGGATGATCTCTGGAGGGCACGGGACAGGGTTTTCCTCTGTCCTGGTCCTATTAGACCTCTCAGCGGCTTTGATACCATCGACCATGGTATCCTTTGCGGCGCCTCGTGGGTTGGGGTGGGGGCACTGTTCTTGGTGGCTCTCCTCCTACCTGTGAGGCGTCTGTCGTGTTGTTGGGGGGCAGAGAGTCGTCCCCAAGAGCTCACTTGTGGGGTCCCTCAGGGGTGGTCCTCTCCCCTCTTATTTAACATCTACATGAAACCGCTGGGTGAGATCATCCGTGGTTTTGGGGTGAGTATCATCAATATGGATGATACTCAACTGTATATCTCCACCCCAAACCAGATCAGTGATGCCCTCTCCGTGATGACCGTGTCTGGATGCAGTGCAGATCTGGATGGAGCGGCAACATGCTTTGACTCAACCCGGCCAAGACTGAGTGGTTGTACATACCGCATCCGCCCAGTCAGAATGTCCATTGACCATAGGGGAGAGGTGTTGCCCCTGTGGATAGGGCGTGGGATCTGGGGGTCCTCCTGGATGCACGGCTCCGTTGGAGGAGCAGGTGGGAGCCGCCGCCAGGGGGCCTTTGCCCAGGTCGGCTGGTTCGCCAGCTTGCCCGTTCCTGGACCGGGATGCCCTGCGTACAGTCACTCATGCCCTTGTTACTGCCACTTCGACTACTGCAACGCTCTCTATCTAGGACTGCCCTTGCATACCATCCGGAGACTGCAGCTGGTGCAAAATGCGGCGTGGGCGGTGATGGGAGTTTCCCGTTCTCCCATGTTAGCCCCTCCTGCGCTGCCTGCATTGGTTGCGGTTGCTCTCCGGGTGAGATTCAAGGTTTTAACTTTAACATACAAAGTCCTACATGACATGGGTCCTTATTACTTAAGGGAGGACTGCTGCCGACATCGAATACTAACGCCCTGTACGAAGTCACAGACAGGGACTCCTTGGTCCCATCAGCGGGCAATGCCGGCTGGCGGTCCCCGACGACGTGCCTATTCTGTCGCGGTCCCTGAACTCTGGAACCAACTTCCCTGGGCTCCGCTTGGCCCCTGACCTCCGCACCTTCCGCCATGACCTGAAGACCTGGTTATTTGACCAATCCGGGCTGTGACCCATGGGTGGGGTGTTTTTAGATTTTGGTGGTTTTTAAATTTTGTATTAATTGGGACCATTAGTTTAATTCTTTTTTAAATATTTATTGTGTTTGTTTTATTGTAAGCTCGAGTCTTCGGAGATGGGGCGGCATATAAGTCCCATTAATAAATAAATAAATAATAATAACATTCTTTTTCTAATTCAAGGTCATGTTATTTTGCGCATAAGTGAGGGGAAGTCTTAAGTTGGGACAGATGGTGATTGGGGCATGTGATGTAATGATGGATGCAGGGGATGGATTTGTAGTTTTTACTTATTGTAAGGAAGCCCGGAACTTTCAGATTTGTGATTCCCCAGTTGTGCCAGTTACTATCCAAAATAAAAGGAACTTTTGAGAAGATGTCTGTCTTGGAGTTATTGGTTGGAGTGAAGGTTTGCTGGAATGCTGACATTGGCCTTCATGAAAGAGCCTATCTTGGAACATGCTGATCCACATCGTCTGTTAGTGGTGGAAGCGGATGCATCCGATGTGGCGGTCGGAGCCGTGTTACTCCAGGCTCACGCATCCAGCACTACCCTCTTTCCTTGTGTGTACTATTCGCAGAAGCTCAATTCTTCTGAGAGCAATTAAACCATCTGGGAGAAGGAGCTACTGGCCATTAACGTGGCGTTTGAGGCCTGGAGGCATCATTTGGAGGGGGTGTGACATCAAGTTGAAGTCCGAACGGATCACAAAAACTTGGAGTTTTTGAAGATCACCCAGAAACTGAATCAACGCCAGATCTGGTGGTCACTCTTCTTTGCCCAGTTTAATTTCTGTGTCACTTACATCCTGAGTAGTCGCAACCAACAGGAGAACGCACTCTCACAGAAACACGAGTACTCACGTACCAAGGACCAACTCCCGCTCCAGACGGTTCTGCCCGTAGAGTCTTTCTCTGCAGTTCAGGAGCCAGTGGACCTACGGGCTCAGATATGGGAGGCGCAGCAGCACGATGCTTGGGTGGATCAATGGAAGCAAGAGGTGGGACCCAAATCTCCATAGTCGTTCACCAAGGAACTCTTGCAGTATTGCAACAGCCTCTATGTACCGGTAGGGCCGCTCCAGGGACTTATCTTGTCGCAGTGCCATGATAATCTTGTGGTGGGGCAGCCTGTGCAGATGGCAACGAAATCAGACAGTGTGGAAGAATGGGGACCAGTCCAGGAGTCTGGGGAGGACTCGGATAAGAGTCCTGCATCCGATGCAGAGGTGGGGCCAGGACAATCTGGGAGTTGTGTGCTGACTCTGGAGCCTCCAGAGTCTGGCAGCAGCAAGGCAGAGGAACAAGGGGAGCCTGTTCCCAATGCATGTGTGCGCAGAGCTTCTAGAAGGCAAGAGCAGCTAAGACAAAAGGGGCAACTCGGGAGTAAGGCTTGGAGGTGATTACCACTCCCCTAAGGTATAAAGGAAGTGCAAAGGTAGAGAAACCTTTGCAGGAAGCAGTCGTTCACTCTGTTCGGATTAAACCTTGAAGCTGTGTGTGGACTTTGTACTTCGGTTGGTTTTTTACAGTTAATTTGGCATTTTAGTTGTTGGCAGCAATTCAAAGGAGATAACAGTGGGTGCTTATCTCGAGGGACTGTTTGGGACTAATTACAGGCTGGGAATGAGCATAATTCCCAGCATTGAAATAAAACAAGAGTTGTTTGGACTAAGTGTGTGCTTTTTTTAAAAAAGTTTTATTTTTCCAAAAAGAACAAACACAGCAAACAAACATACAACACATAAATCCATATCAATTTCAAGTGTGTCGGTCAGTCAAAAATCACAGTGCCTTCCCCTCATTATTCATACTCACTATTACAAAAAGGAAAAACTATAGTCATTATTATTAATCCTCTACCATATTATAATCTCTATATTGTTTCAACAGTTCTATCTATCTTTGTATTCCATATATTACCAAACTTTTTTATCTAACCACTGATAGAACATATTCCATATCTTATAAAACTGCTTTTCTTCTTGGTCCCTAATTTCAAATGTTAATCTACTCATTTCAGCACAGTCCAAAATCTTCTTAATCACTTCCTCCTGCGTAGGTATCTTATCATTTCTCCAATTTTTAGCAAATACAATTCTAGCAGCTGTCAGTACATTAACAATCAAATATTTCAGTTCTTTGTTAAGTGTCTCTGGTACAATTCCCAATAGGAATATCTCAGGTTTCAGGTCTATATGTTGTTGTGTCATTTTTTTCAACCACGTGTGGATTTTAGTCCAGTATCTTTTAGCATCAGCGCAAGTCCACCACATGTGGTAGTAGAGCCAGGTATCTGATGACATTTCCAACACTTATCCGATTTGTCCTTAAACATTCTTGTGATCCTTCTTGGGGATAGGTGCCACCTGTAAAACATCTTATACAAGTTTTCTTTATGTGCAGTTGACATTGTCATTTTATAATTCTGATCCCACAGTGTTTGCCATCTCTCTAAATCTATGCCATAACCAAAATTTTTCCCCCAAGCAATCATTGTTTCCTTAACCTGTTCCTCTTCCATTCTAACTTCTAATAAATGACCATAGAGTTTTTTAATCACTTTTTCATTCGTACCCATCAAAATTTTATCTAGTTCAGTTTGCTTTTTATAAATACCTTCAGTCCTAACATCCTCATCATATCTGGATTGTATTTGCAAATATGAAAACCAATTCATTTTTATTCCTTGTTCTTGTAATGTTTGCATTGATTTGAGTTCACCCTTTTCATTTAAGATCTCTCCATATCTAATTGTTTGTTCCTTCTTATATATTATTGGATATGAAAAAGCTTCAATAGTAGATACCCATAATGGGATTTGTATATAATGTTGTTTTCTAGTTTTTTCCCAATTTAAAAATAAAGCTTCTCGAACATAGTGTCTTCTAAAATATCCTTGTTTTTTAGTTCCCTTATACCATAAGAAAGCATGCCATCCTAGTAACAAATCATGACCTTCTAAGGTTAGTAATCGATTATTTCTCAACGTTATCCATTCTTTCACCCACATCAAACTTGCAGCTTGATAATACAATTCCCAATTAGGTAGTGCAAATCCCCCTCTTGACCTTGCATCTTGTAATAGCTTAAATTTAATTCTTGGTTTTTTGCCCTGCCATATAAATTTTGATGTGATTTTATTTAAATCTTCAAAATACTCTTTCCCAAGTCGAATTGGGATTGTCTGAAATAAATATAAGATTCTAGGTAGAACATTCATCTTAACTGTCGATATTCTGCCAATAAGAGATAATTGCATATTTTCCCATCTTTCAAGATTTGTCGCTATCTGCTGTTTGAGTTTTATATAATTATCTTCTTTCAATGTACTGCATCTTGATGTTATATATATTCCCAAATATTTAACTTTATTTGCAATCTGTATCTCTAGTAAATCTTCTAAATCTTTCTTACGTTTTGCTAACATATTCTTTGTTAGGATCTTTGTTTTGTCTTTATTAATTTTTAAGCCTGCCACCATTCCATATTTTTCTATTTGCTCTATCAACTTAGGTGCTGATTTAAGTGGATCCTCTAATATGAATACCAAATCGTCTGCAAACACCTGTAGTTTATATTCTTCTTTTTTAATTTTCATTCCTTTTATTTCTTCATCTTCTCTGATAGCTCTATTCAGTACTTCTAGTGTTAAAACAAACAGCAGGGGCAACAGAGGGCAACCTTGTCTAGTTCCTTTTCTTATCTCTATAGATTCTGTCAATTCTCCATTTACCAATATCTTCGCTGTTTGGTTGTTATATATTGTCTCAATAGCCTGTATGAAGTTTTTTCCAAAGCCCATTTGCATCATTTGCAATATCATAAATCGCCAATTCACATTATCGAATGCTTTTTGAGCATCTAAGAACATCAATGCCATCTGTTTTTCAGGGTGTGCTTTAGTACTCCAAAGTATCTAAAATTATTCTCACAGTTTGCTTAATTTGTCGTTTTGGCAAGAATCCATTTTGATCCGTTTGGATAAATTCATTTAAATACCTTTTCATTCTTTCTGCCAATATTGAAGCAAGAATTTTATAATCTGAATTCAGCAGTGAAATAGGTCTATAATTTTTAACTTGTTGTAGGTCCATTTCTTCTTTAGGTATAAGGGTGATATAGGCTTCCAACCATGTCTCAGATATTCTCTTTTTTAGTAACACTTCATTTATCACTTCTAGAAGGAGAATGCTTAACACTTCCTGGAAGGTCTTATAAAATTCCGCCGGTAAGCCATCTGGGCCTGGTGCTTTCCCTGTATTTTGTTTCTTCAAAGCTTCTGTCAATTCCATCATGGTTATATTCCCTTCTAGCGTTGTTTCAATGTCTTTAGGTATCTGTGGCAATCTTGTCTTTTGTAAATACTGTTTAATTTTTTCTTCTGGAATATCTTCTTGAGAGTACAGTTTTTCATAATAGTCTCGAATAATTAAACTAATAAACTAAGCGTGTGCTTAATTACGGTCTCAGGAAGCCTTGGTCAGAAAATATAGGTAGAGAAGTGTGAAATTGAAGTGGGTCCACTGAACCTGTTTAGGAGACAGTTTTCAGGGAGCTTTCAACACTTCTAGGTTCTTGTGGTCTGTCCACACTTCGAAAGGAAACTTACTGCCTTCCAAGAATTGTCTCCAGGTTAGGAGAGCCCAGTGAACCGCATAGGCTTCTTTCTGCCAAATAGCCCATCGCCTCTCAGTTTTGGAAAGCTTGTAGGATGTATAGGTGAATGGCTGAAACTCTCCCTTGGCATTCCTCTGGAGTAGTGCTGCTTCTACAGCCACATCACTAGCATCCTCTTGTATCACAAAAGGCTCATCCGGGTCAGGGTGTTTTTGAACCAGTTCCACAGCAAAAAGGTGTTTTAGTTTTTCTAATGTGGCTTAGCACTTGAGTGACCAGTTCAAGGGCTGGCTAGGCATGGGCTTAGGTTTTCCCTTCTTTTTCAGCAGGTTGGTGATCGGTAGGGCTATTTGGGCAAATGTGGGGATGAATTGGAGGAGAAGTTTGCAAACCCGAGAAAACTCTGTTATTGCCTCTTTGTTTGTGGGGATTCCCACTCTAATATCGCCCAAACTTTACCGGGGTTCATCTCCATGCCCTCTTTCAAAATCTGATACCCTAGGTCGTCTAGGTTGGTCTTGTGAAAGTTACACTTGGACAGCTTTGCATAAAGTTGAGCCTTCTGCAATTTCTCGAGCACTGCTCTGACCAGTTTCATATACTCTTCCATGGTTTAGATGGTATAGATTAATACCAAGACCCCTTTCTACAGGTGCTCATGTGGGGCCTCATTTATCAATTGTATGAACATCACAGGTGTTCCTTGTATCCTAAACAGCATCACACGGAATTGGTAACAGCCCAGGGGACAATTAAACACTGTCTTCCATTCATCCTCTTCCCTAATCCTCACTTGATAATATGCCTCCCTCAAGTCCAACTTGGTGAAAATATTCCCTTTGGCAAGGTGCCCTAGCATGTCCTTCATTAATAGGAGAGGGTACATATTTTCTATGCAAATACAGTTCAGCCCCCTATAGTCCATGCACAGTCTAAGAGACCCAGCCTTCTTTTCCTTGAAGAGCACAGGGGCCCTCATCCTCGATTTCGCCGGTTGAATGAAAACCCTAGCTAGATTTTTGTCTATAAACTCATGGAGTTCCCCCATTTCCCTGGGCGTCATCGAGTACATCTTCAGCTTTGGCAATTTAGCTTTTGGCACAATCTCAGTTGCCCAATCTGTGGGTCAATGGGGTGGAAATGTGTCTGATTCCTTCTTGCAAAAGACCTCAGTTAAGTCGGCGGCTCTAAAACATCACTTCCCTCCAATGTATCAGTGAGTTCCACTTTCACCTCTCTAACTGCAGGTGTGTGGCAGACTCTCAGCACTTTCACTAGCTCTTGCTGGCCAGTGACTTTTCTCTGCATCCACTGCTTTTTTCTTTTTGCAATAATTTTATTTTTATCTTTTAAAAAGCATCTCTTTTGGCGAGCACTATGGTTCCAGGTTTTTACATTTCAATACAAACATGACCATAATTACATATTCAATGTTCATATTCACTTTCATATCATATTATTACTTGTTCCACTTTTCTTTAAGTATTCTCCTACATTATTATATTCATTACATTCCTTTTATCCAATTTCATTTCATATTGTAGCTTATTTCATTTTTCTTTAAGTATTCTCTTGCCTTATTTTACAATATTATCTAAATTCTTATTCAAATTCTATACTCATTACATATATTTTCTTATATCCGTCACATTTGTAAATTTTTTCACATACTATTATTCCATTCATTGTCCCTTAGAGTTCATCTTAAATCTTATTATCCAAAAGTTATCCCCTTTCATTGTCAATTCAAGCTAGCCACCCCTTTATCTTATATATTTTCCCCATTTTACTCCCTTTAACTCATTATCAAAAATCTGTTAATAAAGTCATTTTTTAATTACCACATTCTACATTAATAACAATAATCCCTTAACTACTATATATCATTTACGCATATATATATGTTTAAAATCAGATTCCACATGGTATTCCCTTTTCTCTATTGCATTCTAAGTTTTATATTTATGCTAAGAACATTAACATAGCAAATTTATTTTTCCCATTTTAATCCATTCAAATAATTTTTAAAACCAATAATAATCTTTTCATTTCAATTCTCATGCTCCATTTTTACTTTATTCATCACATTATTGAATGTTAATTAATATTCTTATAATAATAAGTCTTTATTGATTAGCCCTTGGGCCATATCAAAGTGCAAAGTTCCAGCAATAAATTGTTGCTAAAATTTGATAAAAACAATTCAAAATGGAATTTGGTAAAATACAATTTAAAATGGAATTTGGTAAAATACAATTTAAAATGGAATTTGATAAAATACAATTTAAAATGGAATCAAATATTCTTATAATAAATTCTAATTCTCATATCTATTTCAATTGAGTTTATATCTAATTTAACAATAATTCTTATTCTTAAATGCCACAATACATTTCCATGTAGTATCCCTTCTTAATAATCTTCTAGTCATCGTCTCTCACTCTCCTGACTATATAATTTCTTCTCATTTTAGCTTGTTTTTTATTTTCTATCATTTTTGATCCTTTCTCTTAATTTCCCTTTCTTTCCCTGTTATTTCCCTTAATTTCTTACTCCAATTATTTATTTTATCCCCCTCCCTCCTTTGATCTTTCCTTTGTCTCTTCTGTTGTTTCATCTTCCTTTGTTTAACCTTCCAGACGATTTCCCCCTTTTTATTGCATCAAATCTTAAATTTTTAATTTTAACTCTTTTATTGTCCTGTTTTAATGTTCATTGTTCCACTTGTTCTTTAAAGCTGATTTCTTCTTCATTTAACTCCTCCCCCTCTGGCTTTCTTTGTTTTTCTTTGGTTTGCATTGCCATTTCTAATTTTTCTAGCATAATGTTCCACAGTTCTGAGCTTTCTTTCATCGTTTCCTTCATGCTTTGTAGTTCCAATTTTATTTTGATAAATATTCCACTCATTTTGTGCACTTCTTCTTTCCCTCCTTTAATATTGTATCCAATCCGATTGTCCAACAATTTATTTCAACCAGCGTCTTTTATTTTTATTTTTAACAGTCAAAGTCTATAAGTCTTTATTTCCAAGTTTTATTCAATTTGCTTCTTTTCAAGCTCCTTTTCAAAATCACCAGTCAATCCCAGGGTAATGTCTTCACATATCCCTTTACTGTAATGTTTTAATATTCCACTTTTCAGGGTTTTTATTTTACTGCAATAAAATTCCTCTTATTTCATTTCACTTTCCTGTTTTGAATAGACCAGACACTTAAAAAGTCACTGAAATTTTTCCTTTACCATTAGGTGGCGATCTTAATTCAGTTCTGCTTTCCACCTTTTATTTTCTGCTTTTTTCTCTTTTGTAAGCTTTTTTTTTTAAAATAAACTTTATTAATTTTACAATTAAAATAGACAAACAACACATACATAAATGTGAGAAAGGAAAAAACAAAGAAAAAGAGTAGAAAGAAAAGTCAAGAAACAATTAAAAACAATTTCATCCTCGACAGTTTGTGGGACCTTATTTTTATCCTTATTTTATGCCATATGTTCAATTAATCCTTGATGCGAATATATAATCACTACTACAATTATAACATATCTTCTTTTACAGTTTATTATGTAATCTATCTTTGATCTATCCATTCATACCAGCAGTTCCAGCTATCATAATACATTGATGTTTCTTTATCTTTTAATGCCAAAGTTAATTTGTCCATTTCTGCACAATTTGATATTTTTTGAATAATCATTTCCTCTGATGGAACATGAGGTTGTTTCCAACATTGTGAAAAAGCCAATCTGGCCACTGTCAGAATATGTACTATTGTATACTTCACTTGTTTTGGGAATTGTTTATTAAAGATCCCTAATAGAAAGAATTCTGGTTTAAATTTGATCTGTTCTTTTGTTATTTCCTCCAAACATCTTCTAATTTTCTGCCAATGTCTTTTTTTTTTATTTATTTAATTACATTTATATGCCGCCCTTCTCCGAAGACTCAGGGCGGCTTACAATTTTTGGGATACAACCCAGTGTGCTCAGCAATAGCCTTCATTCCATTGTATATGCCTGCTTATTACTAAGCGGCATTTTTACAAGGTCAGCTAATTGCCCCCAACAATCTTGGGTCCTCAATTTACCTACCCCGAGAGGATGGAAGGCTGAGTCAACCTTGAGCCTGGTGGGATTCGAGCCTACAGCAGTTGTAGGCAGCTGGAACTTAAGTGCAGGCAATTAACAGCCTGAGCCACCAAGGCCCTCTTTGAGCCTCTGTACAAGACCACCACATATGGAAGAATGTTCTCTCCTTCTTTTTGCATTTCCAGCAATTCAGACTCATGTTGGGGTGCATCTTCGCTAGTCTTGAGGGGGGAAGGTGCCATCTATAAAACATTTTATAGGCATTTTCCTTGTACGCTGCTGATTTTGTGATTTTATTATTTCTACTCCAGACCTTCTCCCATTCAGTTAAAGTGATACTATGTCCTATATTCCTACTCCAGGCTATCATGTTCCCTTTGACAATTTCTTCCTCTAATTCTGTCTCTAGTAGGTAATTATAAAGTTTTGTTATATTTTTTTTCTCTGGGCCTAATAGAATTTTGTCTAGTTGCTGAAGTTTATTATTGATTCCAAATTCTTTCTTATCCTGTTTGTATCTACTCTGGACTTGAAGATATGCCCATCGATCAATTTGTACTCCCTGGTCTTGAAGATCTTGCTACAGTTTCAAATTTCCTTGTGCATCCAATAGATCCTTATATTTAATCATCTTAGTAATGTCCAGATTATTTGGGTGAATCATCACCTCCATTGTTGAAATCCAGATCGGTATCTTTAAATAATGTTTTTTCCTTATTTTCTTCCAATTAGTCAGTAATGAATCTCTAATTAGGTGTCTGTGGAAATATCTGTGGCTAGTTTTCCCAATGTCCCATAAAAAAGCATGCCACCCCTCTGTAAGTGTGGCCTTCTAGAACTAATATTCTCTTATTAGTTAAGTTCACCCATTCCTTCAACCATACTAAGGAGGCACTATAGTACAACTCCCAGTTTGGAAGTGCCATCCCTCCCCTGCTCTTCATATCTTGCATTGCCTTTAAATTTATTCTCGGTTTTTTTCCTTGCCAAATGAATTTTGCGATTGTCTTGTTGAGTTCTTCAAAATACTTTTTGTGTACTTTAATTGGTATTGTCTGAAATATATAGAGGAATTTTGGGAGAATAGTCATTTTAATTGTAGCAATCCTACCTAATAATGAAAGTTGCAGTTTAACCCATGTTTCTAAATCCTTCTTTACCTGTTGCATTAATTTGTCATAATTTTCCTTTAGTGTCTTACAATGTGCTGTCAACCATATTCCTAAGTATTTAACTTTCTTTATCACTTGTAATCCCATAACCTTTTCTAATTCTAGCTTCTGTTTTCCTGTTAAATTTTTAGTCATTAATTTTGTTTTCTTTCTATTAATTTTTAGTCCTGCAACTGCTCCAAATTGTTCTAGCTCGTTCATCAATTTTTGTCCTCTTTCTATTGGTTCTTCAATGAAAAAAGTCATGTCATCCGCAAACGCTTGCAGCTTATATTCTTCTTTCTTAACCTTTAATCGTTTTATATCTGGATTCTGTCTAATTCGTGTTAATAATGTTTCCAACACTAATATGAAGATCAGGGGTGAGAGTGGATAACCCTGTCTAACTCCTTTCTCTATTTTTATTGAACTGGTATATTCCCCATTTATTATAATATTCACCTGTTGTGTGTCATAGATAGTAGTTATAATATTTTCAAATTTGGTGCCTAAATTCATATTATAAAGTTTTTGAATTAAAAATTGCCAATTTAAGTTATTGAAGCCCTTCTGTGCGTCTAAAAACATGAAGGCTATTTGTTTTTCGGGGTGGGCTTCATAAAATTCAAAAACATCTAATACTATTCTTAAATTATTCCTAATATGTCTGTTCAGGAGAAATCCATTTTGATCTTCATGCATATGCTCATTCAAAATTCTTTTTAATCTGTTTGCTGTAATGGAAGCAAATATTTTATAGTCAGTATTTAACAAGGAAATTGGCCTATAATTTTGTATATATCGGGAATCCAAATCTTCCTTCGGGATCAGCAACATCAATGCTCCCCTCCATGAGTCCGGCATCCTGGCTGCCAATAAGACATTGTTAAAAACTTCCACAATAAGAGGTCCTATTTGTTCTCCTATTGCCTTGTACAGTTCCCCTGGGATCCCATTTGGTCCCGGAGATTTACTATTTTTCTGGTTCTCTATTGCTGTTTTCAATTCGGACCAAGTAATATCTTTGTTTAATAGTTCTTTCACCTCTTCCCCAATTGCTTTATCTTTCATTTTATCTAAATAGTTTCTTATCCTTTCCTCCTTAACCTCCTCCTTTTTATATAAATCTTCAAAATACTTATGGGTAATTTCTTTTTTCTGTTCTATCCCCTGTTGTGTATCCCCATTTCCATCTATTAGTTGGTAAATCGATCTTTTTTCTTTCCCTTTTTTAAGTCTGTAGGACAGCCATTTCCCTGGCTTGTTGGCATGCTCAAAATAAGTTTGTCTAGTTGTATTCAAATCTATAATCATTCTCTCTTGTTTGATTAAATTCAGTTTATGTTTAGTTATTGTCATCTGATTTTGCAATCTTGAATCATTTGGGGTATTTTGTAATTGGGTTTCTAATTCCTTAATTTTTTGTTGTAATTTGTTTTGCTGGGCATATTTTTCTTTATTCCTCTTGGCATTATAAGAGATTGTTATACCTCTTATTACTGCCTTCATTGTGTCCCAAATGTTTTGTTTCATAGTTACTCCATTATTATTTTCCTTTCAGAAATAGTTTAATTCCTCCTTAAGCTTATTTGTATATTCTTTTTCTCTAATTAACTGGGTATTTAACGTCCACCTTTTCTTTGGCTTTTTCCTACCTTTTCAGTTTATCTGAATTGGATTGTGATCTGCCCATTCATTGGGTAAGATTTCAATCCCTTTTATTTCATTTGCTATTTCCCCATTCATCCATGCCATGTCAATTCATGTCCATATTTGGTGAGGGTTTGAGTAGAATGTAAATTGTTTTTTCTCAGGATTTAACCTTCTCCATATATCAATCAAATTTAACTCCATCTTCATTTCCATACATATTTTAGGTAGCTCTCTTTTTCTGTTCCTCCCCATTACTGTGATCTTTTGGTAATCAGCAATAGCATTGAAATCCCCTATGATACAAATATTTCTTTTTCCAATCCTACTATTTTTCATATAGATACTTAAAAACTCTTTTGATCTCCATTAGTAAATTACCACTAAAAGAATTGGGATAGCATTGATCCAGATCTGCAAAACCAGAATTCTTCCATCAGGATCCGACCATATTAAATCTACTTTCATATCCTCTTTAACATACACTTGATCCCTTTCTTTTTCCCATCATCTGGTGTGAATAACTTCCCTAATTTCGGGCATTCTAAATATTTTTTGTCTGATTTCTTTATATGGATTTCTTGTAGGCAAACTATATGAGTGTTTTGTTTGATTAATTTGGCTATTGTCCTTTTCCTTTTTATCATAGAGTTTAGACCATTTATGTTGATTGATAATATTCTTCCATTATTTAGTTACATTTCGCTCTTTGTCTTGTGGCTGCTCTGGTTTCTCTTTGTGCCTGAAGATGTATCCTACCTTCTTCTCTCTCCTGCTGTAATTGATTATTTTCTTGATTTCCTAAAGTTCCATCACTATTCTTGTGTTGATCTTGATCTTCTTGGGAGTTTGTTTCCAATTCATCCTTACTGCTCTGTTCTTCCAGGCCTACCAACCGCTCATAAAATTCCTGGGCCTTTTCCATAGAGTCTATTTTGATTTTCCTTTCCTCCCGAAAACTAACATCCCCTCTGGGATTAGCCATTTAAATATAATTCCTTTTTGATTTAGATGGGCAGCTAGAAATTATAATCTTGTCTTTGTTCTCTTATTCTTCTTGGTATTTGTTTGAGAGCCAAACTTCTTTACCTATATCTCATTGATTGGTACTTCTCTTGATATCTTGTATATGATGTCCCGGACACTTCTTCTACTAAAATTGTATATGGACTTCTCTTGGGCATTTGTGGCATCTTGTAATTTGTACTAACTCTGTAAACTTCATTGAACTCTCTCAGATATCATCATTGTCCTTTCCAATAAATCCTGCCAGTATTTCTGCCATTACCTGTTCCAGATCTTCTTCTCTTGATTCCACTATGTTCTGGAATCTCAAATATGTAACAGCCTTGTCCATCTCTAGGTTGATCAGTGAGTCCTCATTTCTTTACTCACATTCTT